>QEPC01001131.1:782146-793527 GCA_003113815.1 Sphenodon punctatus
GGAAATTTGGGGGGGGGGGGGGATCGGTGAGGAAACTTGTGGTTGTGGAGAGGCTAGTGGGAAGGGTCTGGGAAGTGGAGGTGACGGGGCAGGGGGGTTGTTGGTATTATCCAGCCAGGCGATATTGATTATCTCTTGCCAGCAAGGTCCCTGGCGCTGCGCAGTCCTTAACGGGAGCTGGGTCCCTGCCCCGAGAGGCCGACCGTCTAGGCTGGAGGAGAGGAGGGGACAGGGGGAGATGGGGATGCACTCACAAAGTGGAGGTGTCCTGGGGGGTGGGGGGCTGCCTTGGGGAGGGGTGGCTTGGGGTACAGTGGGGGGCCGGGTGCTCTGTGCCATGTGGAGGGCGCTGGGGGAAGGCAGCCGGGTGGGGGGGGCGTAGCCTGAGGCTTGGCATTTATGTATTTATTTAACATAATTTGTACCCTGCTCTTCCTGCCACAGGCAGCCCAGAGTGGCTAACAGCAATAGAAAAAATATATATAAACAGGATATAAAACAATTTTTAAAACATAATCAAAAACAGGAGGGGGAGGGGGAGCCCCACTGCACCCACACTTCCCCCTCTCCCTCAGGCATGGAGGCCAGCAGGAGGCTCGACGGGGCCGGATCCAGTGGCTGGGGGGGGGGGGGGTGTGAGCGTGCGGAGTGGCAGTGGGTGCGTCTAGCCAAGCCAATTCCTCTCCCCGTTGCCCTGCTCTCCAGCGCGCCTGGCTCCAGAGTAGAAGGCTGGATGTCTGGTCGCAAGTGGCTTCCACCCCCAGTTGCCTTTTGGCCCTTTCTTTCCCCTAGCTTTGCCCAAGCTGTGAGCCTGGTGGGTCAGTAGCCGTCTGTGTTGGCAGCTGATTCAGCACTTGACCTGGGTCTGAGTTTTAACCTTAGGGGGGGTTCGCTGTTAGGTTAAACTTCACCCAACCGCTAGAATGATTGCGTCCCCTTTGGGGCACCCTCATTGAGATGCTGGAACGTGTTCTGAGGAGGCCAATAAAGGGTCTGGAAAGCAAGTCGCATGAGGAAAAGTTGAAGGGATTGCATGCGTAGCCTACTGAAGAGGAGACTAAGGGGAGACGAGTCTGTCTTTAGATGGCTAAAGAGCTGCCACCAAGAAGGTTCTGCGTGGCTGCAGGGGGCAGCGCTAGGAATAGTATCCCGTTGCAGGTAGGTAAATATTAGTTAAATATTGGGGGGGACTTCCTAGCAGTCAGAGCTGTGTGGCAATGGAACAGGCTGCCTACAGAGGCTGTAGTCTCTCCGTCGCTGGAGGCTTACGGCCCCCTGTCGGGGAGGCTGTCAGCTGCAGTCACCCTGCATCCAGGCAGGGGGTTGGACGCCTTATTTCTGCCTTCTTAAAACCTGCTGATCTAAGCAGTCCTGCTTATGCTCGAGTCAGAATGGTGGTTATGGCTCAAATCCGTTTACTAAGTGGCTTGCGGAGCCCGGCCGCAAGCACCGGCTGTCACGGCACAGAGTGAGGACAACCTTTTCAGTGTTTGTGCTGGCCCAATTCTGTATTAACTTGAGCCCCTCATTTCCCTGCTCAGTGGGGGCGCTGTCTCTTATTTTTTGAAGCAAGATAAGGGGGTCCCCCGGGTCTCCCCGGTGACTGCCTTCGAGAGGGCGTTGTTGATGGCCGGCCTGCGGCTGGAGAGTGTCTGCATCTGCCCTCCTTCCATAGACCATGCGAGACCTGGCTGTTTTGCCAGGCATTTGGTGAGGGGGCCAGGTGGAGGGGGGGAGAGGGGTGTCTGTTTGGGGGCTTCAGTTTTGATGGTCTTAATTTGATTATTCTGAATGTATTTTATATGTTTAATGTGTTCGCCCCCCTGAGCTGCCAGTAGGCGGGAGGGAGCAGGTTATAAATTGTGATAAAGATGGTGTCGTTTCTTCCCTCTCCCCACCCCCCCAAGCCTTCTGAAATCAGCTCAGGACAGTGGCACTCCTTGTTAGTTGTCTTTCCATAGCGTCTTGAGGCTTGCACTGCAGCTACGTCCCTGTCTGCAATCTGGACCCCCTCCAATCTAGATTCCGCCCCTCTCACTCTACTGAAACTGCTCTCACTAAGATCACCAACGATCTTCTTGTAGCTAAATCGAATCGCCTCTACTCCATTCTTGTCCTCCTTGACCTCTCTGCTGCCTTCGATACTGTTGACCACTCACTCTTGCTGGACTCACTTCACTCCCTTGACTTCGGTGGCTCCGTCCTCGACTGGTTCCCCTCCTACCTCTCTGACCGCTCCTTCAATGCGTCTCCTGCCAACTCCACCTCCTCCTCCTTTCCCCTCATGGTTGGGGTTCCCCAAGGCTGTGTCCTTGGCCCTCTCCTCTTCTCTATCTACACCCTGTCCCTTGGCAAACTCATTGTCTCCCATGGCTTCCAATATCACCTCTACGCTGATGATACTCAACTCTATCTCTCCACCCCCTCCCTCTCTCCGTTTATTCAAGCTCGCCTCACCAGCTGTCTCTCTGACATCTCTACCTGGATGTCTCAACGTCAACTCAAACTCCTTATCTTCCCCCCTCATCCTTTCTCTCCTTCCTCACTGTCAATAATTATTGATGGAGTCACCATCCTGCCTGTCCCCCAAGCCCGTAGCCTAGGCTTCATCTTTGACTCACCCCTTTCTTTTAAACCCTACATTGACTCTGTTGCTAAATCCTGTCGCTTCTCCCTCCATAACATTGCTAAGATTCGCCCTTTTCTCTCTGTCTCGTCTGCCAAAACTCTTGTTCATGCTCTGGTCATCTCTCGCCTCGATTACTGTAACCTCCTTCTCACTGGCCTTCCCCGGTCTCACCTTTCTCCCCTCATCTCTGTCCAAAACTCTGCTGCCAGGGTCATCTACCTCGCCAGTCGCTTCGACCATGTGCAGCCCCTCCTCTCTTCGCTTCACTGGCTTCCCCTTCCTGAACGAATCCTGCACAAGCTCCTAGTCTTCACCTATAAAGCTCTTCACAACCTCGCTCCCCCCAACCTCTCTGCGCTAATTTCCCTCTGTTCTCCAGACCGTGAACTCTGCTCCTCCTCTGTCCCCTCTCTTGCCGTCCCACACCTCCCCTGCTCCCCTAACCGCCTTCTCCCTCCCTGCCCCCCATGCCTGGAACTCCCTGCCCACATCCGCCTCACCCCCGCCCGTTGTACCCTCAAATTCCTCCTCAAAACCCACCTCTTCCGCTCTGCCCTCCCTGACTCCTCGCTCCCCTCCCCTAAGTCCTGCTGATCCCCTCCATCCAGTACAATCTGTTGTTGGAGGTCTGTGTCCTCGTATCCTCACCACACGGACCAGCCAGCCATCATTCTCGATGTGCACCTGGGATCTCACATCTTCGTGAATGTTACACTCCTTGTCTCTCCCTCTGTTCCCCTTCCTTCGTCTCCTCCCCCCCACTCTCAGATTGTAAACCCTAGGGCAGGGACTGTGTCTATTCCATTACTTTGTAAAGCACCAGGTACATTGCTGGTGCTATATAAATGCTTGATGATGATGATGGTATTATTTTTTATTAAAATTGTTTGCTCAGGGTGGCTTACAATCAATAAAAATGGTAATAAAACTACAAAACGCAACATAAAAGGTTACACACACACACCGCGCTAGTGCAACCTTAGCCTTTGGCGGGACGGAGGGGATTCCAGTGCTATCTTCACCGACCTGCTGCACAGTTCTCTGGGTAAAAACAGGGCATCCGGACACCCCTCCATCCCTCTGGGCGAGGTATCGGGGGGCCTGGCTGTAGGAAATTGCTTCAGTTTAGCTGTTGGCTTGAAAGCTTTCAAAGTGGAGTAGTTACCACGGTGTAATTGCGTCCCCGTAACTAGTTTGATTCATCAGAATGTGACCTAGGATATGAGAGGGCTCTCAAACCAAGGGCATGGCCCTCTGTGATCTCCATTGCTGCCAGTTGGGGGGAATGCAGAATCCATGAGGGGTTGGGCAAGGGGCACCTGTAGTGCTCGGTTCTCGCTAGATGCCAAAGCTGGCAGCTTCCCCCGGCTTTCCCACCTCCGCTCAGCATGTCTAGCGTGAGGCGACCAAGCACGCGGCTCCAGACGTTAGTGGAACAGACGTGCGAAGGGGAGCCTCCTTGGTAGCCGTAAGCCTGCCGTGCTATCCGGGAGCCGTCTGGGCGATGAGTGTGGAAGTGCACCTCGCTCCTTATCCGGCCACGCCGAGGGCTAGCGCAGCTGCCGACCGCCGGAATGGCTCTCTCTCTTTCCGGTCTTGCCCGCAGAGGCAGCTAAGAAAGGCTTTTCCCCCCTCTCTTCTCTCCTCCTAGGGAGCTTTGAGGGAAGATGTCGGCCGGGCGGAGCTACTGGAGCAGCCTTACGACGCTGCAGAAGGTCGCACTTTGTCTCGGAATCCCCGCCAGCGCCACCGTCCTTTACATCTTGTACCGCCGGTACCAGGAGAGCAGAGGTATGCGCGCGCGCGCTCGCTCGCAGGGAGGGGTGTGGTTACCTCAATGCGGGCGCGGCGCCTGTGCCGCGTGGGGGACTCAGCCACGCATCCTTGGAGAGTTTCGCTTCGGCTTGTTGACCCCACGGCCTTCCTTTCCTCCCAGCTCGTGCCGAAACGTTGGCAGGTGCCCGGAAACCAAAGCGTCGTGGAGCAAGTCGGCCTCGGTCGCAGGGGACGGCCGGCGGCCTAGTGTCAGCTTGACTTCTTGGCATGACTGAAATTCAGAAGCCGTCCCTAAACAGCGAATCCCTAAGAGCGGCTGAAATGCCTCCCTTGATCGCCCTGCTAGCTCCTCTCCCCGTTCCGCCCAGGACAGAGCGGCCAGCCTGGTGTTTGAGGACTTAACGCGGGTGGGGAGCCTCGGGCCTGGGGGCCAAATGCAGCCCAATGGCTAGCTTTTACGTCGCCCCTTTCCAGTTCCTGGATCTGGCCCCTGTATCCAGTTCCTACCGCCAAGCACTGAAAGATGGAGCTCTGGGGAAAGGAGCAGAGAGGAGGGCTCTGCGCACGGTCCATCCCCTCGCCTTAATGATCTGAGCCCGCCTTCAACTTCTACACGGCCGCTAGCGCTCGTGCCAATTTCCAAGTGACCCATGGGAGGGGGAAAAGGCTTGTGGATTTCCCTCCCAACAGGCCCTCATTGGGTGCTGAATCCCACTGTCCCTCTTTCAGGAGAGACAGTGGCAAAAAGATCAGGATTCCAGCCTAGGGTTCCTCTTTCCTGGTGGCTTCCCAGGAAAAGCCCTTGAGAGGCCGATGGGGAGAGGATGGAATGACCAGAAACTCAGTGAAACGAGCAGGAGAGCGTCTGTCCTTTGTGCCCTGGCAGGGGGTGTGTGTGTGTGTGTGTGAATGTGTAGGGCTTATTGGCCGAGGAGCTGGGCTTGACCTCCTTTGCCACTCAGAACCTCGGGAGGTTTGTTCCCCCCCCCCCAAATCCTTGACTTGGTTTCCTTGAGCCCCTACAAAGCCCTCGTCTCTTCCTTGGAGACAGCTGGTCGCCCACGGGGCTGGCGGGTACGTCTGTCCTGTCGTAACATGTTGGCCGTGTCGCCGTTTGCGTCCCCAGAGGAGCAGCTGACGTTCGTGGGCGAGGACGATATCGAAGTCGAGATGAAGGTGCCGCAGGAGGCCATTAAGCTGATCATCGGGCGGCAGGGCGCCAGCATCAAGCAGGCAAGTGTCGCCAGCCAGGGGATCGCTGTCGTTCTCATGGGCTGCACGAGGGCAGGTCCTGTGGCGGGGGGTGGGGTTCCTCTTGGGAGATGTGCGCACATCTGTCCTGTCTGTCTAAAGCCTGTGTAGCCCAGCCAATAACTTCACGACTCTCGGTTGGGTCCCTTTCCCGTTCCTGCTTCTGGCCCCTGGATCCAGTTCCTACCCCCAAAGCACTGAAAGAGTGAGCTCGAGAGGAGGGGCAGGCGCACAGGGAGAGGGGACAGATCCATCATCGGGAGCCACCGCCTCTTCCCGAGACCATCCCTTAAGCACCCCCAAATTCTATGTGGCCCTCGAAACTAGTACTAATTTTCAAAGTGGCGCCCCAGGCAGGAAAAGATTCCCCACCTCTGAGACCTAGGAAATCAGGATTCAAAGCCCATCTTAGCCAGGATCTCATTGGGACAAGTTGCTCTTTTTCTCTCAGCCTCGGTTTGCCCCATCTGTAAAATGGGAAGAATAACGACCTTTCACCCAGGGTGGTTCTGAGGGGGGGGGATCTAGATAAGCACTTTGAATACAGACTAGGTTGCAGAAATGAGATCCTCCTGGGCCAGACCGAGGGTGCAGTGGCATCTGAGACTGGGTGCTCCTTGGAAAGCATGAGAGAAAATACACCAATAAAAAACCAATTACAATCCCCTATCCATTTTGCCAAACCGTATCCCTGTTTGCTAAGTGCCTGGTCAAACAGAAAGGTCTTGGCTTGGCTAATGTATTTGCTCCAGCCCTTCCTGATCCCTTCAGCAAATCCCACAAGTCCAGGCGAGTGATGTGAGGGTCTGAGTTTTCTCAAAAACAAGCGAACAAGCAAAAAGCCAAACAGCGCCTTGGAAGAAAAAACTTTTGGGGGGGAAATTGAAAAGCCATTGTTTGGAGGCAGACTACGAACCAACCTAACTCAGGAACCGGCCGTGTTCCCCTTGCCGCTCAGAACGACACCGGTTCGTAGTGACGGCTCGTTTTGTCTGCACTTATTAAACCTGTGCATCCTCTATTGAACAAAATGAAGCTTGATGGGATTGATCCCGCCCCGCCATTTGGTTTTGATGGTCCAATAACGGCAGAGTACGTTTCTGCACTCAGCGTAGTGGGAATTTGGGGAAATGTTGCATCTCTAGCCCAGAGACCAAGCGACTCCAAACCAGATGCACAGGCAGCTTGCTTCCATTGCTACCATCTTGGCCACCGTCTGGGAAGTTGTGCGTTACTGCTCTGTAGTCCTCCTCCTCCTTTCTATAGCGCTACTAGCGGTACACAGCGCTGTACAGATACACGTAACATAAAAACAGTCCCTGCTCCAAGGAGCTTAAATCTAATCAAGACCGAAAGACTTAGACCACTACAAATAAGAGTCTTCCAATGACTAATGGACTACAGGATGCAGGGATTCAGTCAGTTTATTTCCGCTAAAATGATTTGAAATCCACAAGGCTCTAATACGGATAGGGCCTGGGTTTCCAAGGTCTACGGAGGGATCCTGCCCCGTCACCATAACAGCACCCCTCTCTCTGGCTGCCGTGGAGCGCTGAGACCCGCTGTGTGCAAAGGAGATGCCAGGGCAGGATAGGAGGGTCGGGGGGTCGCACAAGGTGCCCACCGAGAGACCCAAAGGGGTTTGAGCCGGTGTTTCTGGGCAGTGTAAGGAATCCAAAGTTTCTGAACCTGCTTCTATTGGGTTTGTCTCCCCCCCCCCCCCCCCCCACTGTCTCTGCAGCTGAGGAAGGAGACCGGCGCCCGCATTGACGTGGGCATAGAGGACGTTGGCACAGAGCGGATCCTGCACCTTAGCGGTTTCCCCGTGCAGGTCTGCAAAGCCAAAGCTGCCATTTACCGGCTCCTGACCGAGCACATGCCGGTGACGGAGCAGTTGCACGTGCCACAGCGTGCTGTCGGACGAATCATCGGTACTTCCACCCCACCCCACCCCAAACGTCTTACCCTTTCGTCATGGGGAGAAAGGTCAGAGGTTCAAACAGTTAATGCGATGTCGTTGGGCTTCGCTTCGGTTTTACTCCTGAAGCGGTCGTGTAAAGGGAGCGCTGAAGCAGGGGTGGGGAAATTAGTGCCATCCCTTCTCCTTGTGTGCAGGCCCCATCTTTGCTCCTATACTTGGGAGGGGTAGGGACTGGAAAGGGGACGCATAAAAACTAGCCCCGTTTGACCCCCAACTAGTTGTGTTCAGGAGTAGAAAGATAACACTGTATTCCTGAAAAATCAAGAGTACATCTCTCCTTCTCCTTTTAGCTCAAAGTAACTCTTCGTAGGAACACATCTCCCTGTGGGGGTAATGCCCTTGGTTCAGTGATTCCCCACTGGGGGGAAACTCCTACAGGACTACTCTGGTTTGCACGGATCGTGTGAAGGGGAGCGGTGATTTTGATTGGGTCGTCGGGTTGTGGCCTTATTCAGCAGCCTGGTCACTGAGCAATGTCCACCCCCCCCCCGCCCCCCCAAACTCTGCTGCAGTTGTTTCCCCAGCTGACCTAGTCCTCTCCCTCTCTCCAGGCAGGGGGGGCGACACGGTTCGAGCCATCTGCCGCAACACGGGGGCCAAAGTGGAGTGTGAGCGGGACACGGGAGCCCTGTCTCTCACCCGCCTCATCAGCCTCTCGGGGACCCAGAAGGAGGTGAACGCCGCCAAGGTGGGCCTCTCTGAGCAGGGGAAGCCCGCTCCAGGCATGGGGTGACAGGACAGGATCCCTCTGCAGGCGTTGGCGGCCCCGCGGGAGTCTAGTAACTCTGACTGCAGAGACGGGCTCCCCCAGACGCGACCCGACGTCCAAATGAGCCCCGACAGGGCGGGAGAGCGTGCCTGGCTGTCTTAAATCATGTTGTCGGGCAGGACGCCTGCAACTCCCAGCTCTGTTCCCCTCTTCCCTTCTGCAGGGGGCCCCGGCCATCCAGAATGGGAGCCTGGCCCTTACGACGCTGCCATTCTTGGGTGCAAAGAGGAAGTATCCCAACTCAAAAAGCCTGTGGGGGTAGGAGCGTTTAGCCTTGGTCCCCTCATGCTGGAGGCTTAGGAGGTCTGGGGTGGCCCTTGTCCCCGGCTGCCTCTACCTCGAGGCTGGTGCCCCAGAGCTGAGCCCATCTGCCTGGAGGAGACTGCCCAGCTGAGGCACAGTCCCACCGGCTCAATCTGGTGGCAGCGAAGGAGCTTGACCGAATACCAATGCGCAGGTTCCTGGGTATTCTTCGCACACAATCTTTTTTTTTTTTTTACCAAATTCCACAAAACCCAAATTCAGCAAGTTGAAAGAGCCAGATCCTGCGATGAGAATCAGTGGCGTAAACGCACAAAGTCACGCTAATTTTTGAATGCAGATTAGTTTCTTAGCCTCCCGGGCTAGCGAGTTTGGACCGCTCGGATTCTCATTAAACACCCAATACCAGACAAGCCTCTTGGTCAGGAGCTCCTCTCTCCAGCAGGGGATTGTGGGCTACTCCTTGTTAGCAATGCTAGCCGCTGGCAATCCCATGGGGTGAAGCCCTGCCTGCTAGCCAATTTGGCCATTTTCCCCCTGTCGGAGGCAATTGAATAATTTGGCCAAATTTGGTTTAAAAACCGCTGCAGTCGCAGCAGCACAGATTCCATGGGGCCCTGTTCAACATGCTTCTTTCTTTCCCTTTCCTGCCCCAAGCAACTGATCCTGGAGAAGCTCTCGGAGGAGGAAGTCTTTCGCCAGAAGCTGGCCCAGTCAGTGGTGGTGCGGACCCAGCGGAAGCAGCCTCTGGGCACCAGAAAAGAGACAGCTGCCGGGGACCCGGGGGAATCCCCGCAACTCGACAGGGAGAGCCCCTGCCCCCTGGCGAGTCTCCAACCAGGGGGAGGAGGGGATCGCACTGGCATGCAGATGGGGAACGGGGGCGGCCTCCCCACCGAAGGAACTGCGGACCGACCCCAGTCGCTTAGAGAGATGGACGAGTCCCCAGAGGAGCCGGGAGCGGAGGCTGTTCCCAAATTTGAGAGTAAGTGGAGTGGGTTTCCGCTGCGTTCTCTGGGAACCGGGGAGGCCTGCAGGGGGGTGTTTGGAGACTGAGGTTCATCTAGGAGGGCGCTGTCCGGGAAGCAATAGAACAGAGGTGGGGAAGCTCTTCCCTTGCAGGGGCCACTTTGAAAAGCTAGTACGAGCTCTGAGGGCTGCAGAGAAATTGCGGGAGGGGGTACGCTCAGAAAGAGGAGGGTCCCGAAATCATGGATCTGTCTCCTCTCCTTGTGTGCAGACACCTCCTCTCTGCTCCCTTCCCCCCAGCTCAGTCTTTCAGCGCTTGGGGGTAGGGACTGAATCCAGGGGCCAGATTCAGACCCTGGAAAAGGGCCCCAGAGATTCCCACCCCCGCAGGCTCGGAACAGGGATGCCCAGGGGGGTGGGGGTTGTCTCCTGACGGCCTCCAGGCAAAGTCGTGACGGGGCCCTCGCTCAGCACGGCGGGTTTGGTGTCTAGTCCCCAGCCCAGACTTCAGCTTCCACGCGGACGAGCACTTGGAGGTCTACGTCTCTGCCATCGAACACCCCAACCACTTCTGGATCCAGATCATCGGCTCCCGCTGCCTCCAGCTGGACAAGCTGACCCAGGAGATGTCTCAGTACTACAACAGCAGCAGCCAGTCGGTGAGTGAGTGTGGTGGGGCAGGGCTAGCTGGGTTGAGCTGGGCCCCTCCCAAGAACTCGCCTTCTCCTCCAGCTGCCACTCTCGCCCGCTCCCAGAAACCTCTTCTGCCCCCTAGGCCTGGAACGCTTCTCCTCCCCTCCCGCCAACACAAATGCTTTGCTCCCTCCTGAAAACCTCCCTTTTCCATCACGCTTCCCCCCCCAAGCTCCTTGCCCTCCTAGATTGCTCGTTCGTGCTGCTCTTTATAGCCAGAGGCAGAAAACCTTTTTCCTCCCCGGGGGCCTCTTTGAACACTTGGTGCAAGCTCCAATGGCTGCCTAGAAGTTGGGGAGGGCGGTGCTTAAGGTAGGGTTGCCGGGTAGGCTAACTTTTTTTCCAGGACACACATGAGACGTCCATGTTGCAGGGCCCCCCGTTAGCACCGGAGGCACCAATGCCGAGCCCTGCAACATGGATCTCTCATGAGCATCCTGGGAAAAACCAGACAGGCCTCTGGGTCAGGAGCTCATCGCTCAGAATGTTTTTACCAAATTCTGCAACCGCAAAACCCAAATGCTGCAAGTTGAGAGAGCCAGCGGCACTTACCTGGCAAGCTTAGTAAGGAGTGCACTGAGCACCAAGACAGTCCAGACCCTCTCTGCTCCCTTCCCCTGAGCGCAGCCTTCCAGTGCTCTCGGGGTAGGGACTGAATCCAGGGACAGGAAAGGAGAGCCACATAAATCCTTTCCCGGAGCCGCATTTGACCCCTGGGCCTGAGATTGCCCACCCCTGTGTTAGACTCTTCAAGAGCCCCTGCAATTAAGACTGAACTCCTTATCTTTCCTCCCTGCCCTTCCTCTCCCCTGTCCATCCCCATTGATGGAGTCACCATCCGCCCCGTTCCCCAAGCCTGTAGCCTGGACTTCATCTTCAGTACTCACCTTTCCTTTAAACTTTACATCGACTCTGTTGCCAAGTCCTGTCGCTTCGCCCTCCACAACATCGCTCAGATCCGCCCCTTTCTCTCTGTCTCCTCAGCCAAAACCTTTGTTCACGCCATGGTCATCTCTCACCTTGACTACTGCAACCTCCTCCTTACTGGCCTC
>QEPC01001131.1:811333-824965 GCA_003113815.1 Sphenodon punctatus
AATTCTAGGAACTCTCTGCTGATAGTCTGCATGCCATCCTCATCTTTGGAGGAATCGCTCTCCGCCCTTTCGTGTGAGGCGGCTGCCTCCTCTTCCCTGGTGCCGCTTCATATGTACCCGAAGGGTCTGTCTCATCGGGTCTGTAGTAAGTTCAGATGGGTTTTATCCCCCTTTCGTTGCATTCCTCCATAAGCTGTTCTTTTTTCATGTTCTTTAGTCCTTTGATTGTAGGGGCCATTCTCGTGTGTTTTCCTCTTTCTGTCCCTATCCCCGAAATCAAGATTAAAATAACAAACTGCCACTCTGTTCCAAGATTTGCTTATTCCACTCTCAGAGCTGAATTCCCGACTCCTGGGGTTTTCAGTCTCTGCAGGTATGGGATTTACTCTCCTCAGAGGATTCCAGTCACCTGGCTATGCTCCTCTACTAAGTTTCTACAGATTGGTCCACAAGCTGAGCTTAATCCTTCTCGTTGGGCACCAGCTGTCACGGGTTGGCAGTCCGCACCCCCACTTTATTGGGTTTGAGTGACTCTGTTTCCCTCGCGTACAGTCCGCTCAAATTAGTTTTTCTCTCCGGCCTGCCGCAGGGACAACCCCTTTGTCACCCAAGGGCCCGATCCTTCCCGTTTACAGACTCCTTAATCTCTCGGTTCGCAAGAGCTTGAGAACTCTTGTTGCTCACTTGTGTTCCAGTGTTAGACACAGACACTTCTTCATAAAGATAAGAAGTTAGTTTATTGATTACATAAGCAAGATAGTTGATACTAGAAATCAAAGGTAAGTACAACGCATTCCTGATCTATACTGGTTGAGTTCCTGAATAAGCATCTTGCCCTACCAAGGTCCATAGGTTCTTCTCAGTCCTTGATGTAAGCGACTGGGCCATCAGTCTTGGAGTTGCTAGAGAGCAAAGTCCTGTCTCTCAATTCATAGCTTCCAGCCTTGCTGGCTGACAGCTTTTAGGATGCAGATGCATCTCCTCAAGATGGCCAAGCGAGAGAGATCCTGAAGGTGGCTAATGGCCTCTTTAAGTATCTTTCATGGTTTCTTTGTTTCTTGTTCCTGCCTTGGAGAAACGTGAGACCTGTCAATAGGCAACCCAGGCAAACATGAAGGTTGATTTGCATCTCCACAGGTCTGTCTGGCTAGGGTTCCCAAATACACACTTTTTAGCTCTTTGCACTTCCTGGAGCTTGGTCACGTGTCACAGCTCTGATTTTGGGTTTTACAGTTCTCAATTGTAACGTGACATTACATACATGTTGCATGTTTTGCTTTACATATTTGCTAGGTTTGTAGTATACATGTAGGCCAGTATCACACGTGTGTGACCCTATGTTCCTCCGTGACAGTGGGCCTATGCCCTTTCAGTCCAGAGACCTCTGTGGGTCCTATTTCTCTCTTCCCCCCCCCCCCCGGGTGTGGCCCCCAAGCTAGGCCAATCCCACCTGCTTTAAGCAGGTTTGCTTTAGTCCCCCTGGGCTGAGCCGTCCTTCTTTTGACAAATCTATGCCTAAGCCCTTTCAGTACAGAGACCCTTGTGGGTCATATCCCCCCTTCAAGGGTGGCCCCCAAGCTGGGCCAATCCCACCTGCTTTAAGCAGGTTTGCTTTAGTCCCCCTGGGCTGAGCCGTCCTTCTTTTGACAGATCCTTGGGCTTCAGACTGGGTTTCTTCTCGGGAGCAGGGAGCCCCCAACAACCGCTCCTACTCCTATGGCCACCCTAGCCGGACCGAGCTCAGGCCCTTTTATCAATCGCCCCTGAGCATGCTCCGTCTGACTAGCACCCACTGAGCACGTCGGGGACCTTGGAGCACCTCCCTGAGCCCAATGAGCACGTGCCCCAGGACTTAAGACTCTGGGACGTCCTGAAGCCTCTCTCCCAGCTGATGCCTGACGGCATAGCTGTTGGGCAGCACCAGTAGCCAGGCTCCTCCAGGCTCCGAGGAGTCGCCCTGCTGCAGACCTGACCTTGCAGGGGCCAGTAATAACTGTACCGTGCAGCCCGTAGGGGGTTTGGGACCCCCTGCTACCTCTCGGCGCGGGCGTTTTGGCCTTGTCTCGGCACGACCTTGAAAACGAGAGATCGCACGGCCCGCCGGCCGGTGCGGTTTCAGAGAGGATGCCGGAGCCGCAGACCTGACGGGCACAGGCAAAGCAAGCCCGCTAACCGGGAGGCGAGAGCAGCGGCCAAAGAGAGACGCCGCCAAAGGGGGGGGACGCGCGCTACGGCGAGAGCAATGCGCTGAACCAGTGTGTCGCCAGGCGGAGCAAGCGTGGGATACGCAAGCCCGACGGCAAGGCCAGGCTCGCCGTGCAGAAACCCATCGAGTGGCCAGCGGCGACGGGGAAAGACGTCCGTGCGGTTCCAGGCGCGCGTTTAGCTTAGCTACAGGGGAGGAGACTCGGGGGTGGGGGATGAGGCGCTAGGGAGGGCCTGGTGGGAGAGGGGGGCTTTTCAGGAGGGAGGGAGCAGAGCGAGTGTTCGGGGAGGGAATTCCAGGCCTGGGGATGGGGAGCAGGCGGGGGTGGGGGACGGAGGAGGGGAGAGGAGGGGGCTGCACACAAGGAGAGCAGACAGATCCATGATCAGGATTTTGAGTGCCCCTCCCCCTCCCAACGCCTGTGCAGCTTGTGGAACTTGAGTGAATTTCCCCGGTGGCCTCTGTGCTGCTCTGAAGATGAAGGAAGGGCCCCAGGATCCTGGATCTCTTCCCCTCTCCTTGTGGGCAGGCCCCTCCTCTCTGCTCCCTTCCCTTGCGCTCAGTCTGTCAGCACTTGGTGGGGTAGGAACTGGATCCAGCAACGGTGAAGGGGCCCCATTAAAAGCAGCTCTGGGGCCAGATTTTTGTGGTCCCCTACCTCTACCAAGCTGCGTCTGCTGCTGTGTTTGAACACACGTGCCAGAGGCCCTCTTGAAGCTCCTTCGGCGTCTTGCCAAACCGCTTCGCTTGTTAGCTGCTCTGAAAGCTTCGTCGCTCCCACCGAGAGCTCAGCCCCTTTCCGGATGAGCATCGACGTCTGGGTAACCTCTCGTAGCAGCCCGTGGGCTTCTGGGCGCGATGGTGGTTGTTACCCCCAGCAAGGGGCTGTTTCTGGATTAACGCTGCCTTTGCCTCTGCCCAGGGGGACCCCACAGGCACCTCCCTCGAGAGCCTCCTCTTGGACAGCCGGGGAAGCCCGGAGGAGACCCCTCTCACCCTCTCGTGTGTCAGCCTTTCAGGTAACCGGCCTCCAGGCGCCGCTGCCTGGCTTGTTTTCCCCCTGACCTCTGGGATGAAGCCCCCTGCCTTCCCCATAGATTAATGGGGCTAAGAGGCTGGATTGCTCTTCCCTTTATGGGGAGAGAGAAGAGCAAACGTCTGGCCCTGTGAAATGTGATTCCTTGACCTGCTTTGAGGCTTATGGAGAGATCACCATTTATATGGCAACAAAATATGCCCAGTGTTGCACAGACAGGCCCCTGCCCCAGGGAGATTACAATCTAGGGTGGGCAAGGGAGGGGAGACGAGGAGAAGGGCGTGCAGGGAGACTTTTATGAAGCTAAGAAGTGGCAGGGGCACGTGCCAAGCTTTGTTACCGAGGGAGGAGCAGAACAGTCCATGGGGAGCTGGGGGGGGGGGGGGGGGGGAAGTAGCATTCCCGGAGAAAGGAAACGTTGCGTTAGGTGCTCAGGGAGGAATTCAGGCCTAGAGGGGCAAAGACAGTTCAGGGACGAGGTGAAGGCGGTGGCAGTGGAGGAGTGAAGTTTTTGAGAGTAGCTACCATGTAGCAAGAGGGACTCAGTTGAGTTGGGATTCTGCGGGGGGCTTGAGCACCGCTAGGAAACGGTCATAACAGGTGGGAGAGACAGCAGGGTCCAACCCTCTTGCCCCCCCCTCTCAAAATGGCCTAGCCACCCTCGGATTCCTGGCAAGGGGCCCCGTCAAGACGAAAGTCTACCAAGCGGGCCGTAGGGGAATGCTGGACCTGCCGGTTCTTCAGACGTCTTCCTGAGGGCGGGGGGTGGAGGAGGTTGCTGGGGCGGCATTACAACTGTCTGCTCTCCAGGAGCCTTGGCCCCCTGGCCTTGCTCCGCCATTTGATTGTTCGAATGACTCGGCTGTCACGTTGAAATCAGAGCTAGAAAGTGTCCAGTCGGCATTGGAGAGCACCTGGCTCAGCTTCCCTGTGTGTTTTGGCTTGGTAGATGTGACTATCGAGCTGTTCCGGAGTGACCCAGAGCCCATTCCGAAGGCCTTTCTGCTCCCGTTCCAGTCCCTGCAAATCTCCACCCCCTCCCCCCCTCCGCGACTCTCTGAGAGCCTTCCAGTACCGGCCGGTTTGGAGAACAGGCAGCGCCGGCGGCGTGCCAACAGCTTCCTAGTTGGCGGGGAGGCAGAGGCACTGCTGAACACAACATGGATTCTGTCTGACACCGTGATCCTCGGAGAGGCAGCTGAGCAGATTGCCAGCCCGGCTGATCACCCCGGTGCCCCCTCGGGGGAGGAGTCTCCCCTTTCCAGCACCTCCACCAGCCTAAGCTCCGGGAATGGTAGCACTGACTCCCCCCGCGGCTACCACTATTACCTCTCTGCCTCCGAAGAGCGGTCGGACTCCACCTTCGAGTGCAAGTCGGCTTCCTCAGACTCCTCCTCTCCGAGCCTGGTCCTCGTCCGCTCTCTCTCTGGGAGCGATGGGAGCTTGGATGCCTCCGCAGAAGGTAGAGCGCGGGGCCGTGTGGCCAGATGGGAACAAGGCGCACAACTTTGATACCACGGGGGCATCCATGTGCACGGCACCGAGAACTAGTGCCCGTTTGTGAACACTGTCGTTACCACCAATCTAAACCCTTGTCCGTCGCGGCTTCCGACCGGCCCGGGTGTTCGGTCCTTGAGATCTCAGCTAGCAAACAGTCCCCATTCCAGGGTGTCGCGTCCTTCACTGTGCCGGAGCCAGGTGCCATCCTGCACTCACTGCCACGGCTGTAAATCCGGAGTGTAATCGGCTGGTCACCACTGCACTGATATCCTGCGGCATGGGGCTATGGAGGAAGGGCCACAAATGGGTCACGGTGGCGGCAAGGCATGCAGTGTGTCACAGGTGGCTGGTCGGAGCTGGGAATCTTGTCTCCCCGATTTGAAGAGCTGGGCTCCGGGGTGGGGGTTAAAATCCCAGTCTCTCTTTCTCTGGCACGGGTGGTCGCGCCGTGACTTGGGAACGCTGCTAACTTGCCCCCCCTTTCTCTCTGCAGAAGGCCTTTCCGGAATTGATGATGACGCCAACTCGGTAGAAGACCACCCCGTGACACCCTGAGCTACGGGAACCCAGAGGAGCCATGAGGTGGGGCTGGTTTATGTGAGTTGCATTGTCCGCGTTGGAGAATGTCGACAAAGTAGGTTGTGCGGGGAGGGTAGCAGTGTGACAGTTGGGGGCAGGGGGTCTTGGTTCTAATGTGAGCCCACAATCCGTTCTCGATACTCATCTGCCCCCTGTCCTTGTGCGCCTGCCCTCAGCTCTGCTCCCTTCCCCTGAGCTCAGTGCTTGGGGGGGGCAAGGGAGCTGACTCTAGGGACCGTATAAAACCAGCCACAGATGGCGTATGGCCTTTTGGGGCAGAGGTTCCTCCACCCCATCCCTCGGATTGCTCCCAAGGGCAGGACTAGACGAGAACCAAGAAAGCAGATTGAAGCTAAACATTAGGAAGAACTTCCTAACGGTATGAGCTCTTCGACAGTGGAACCGACTGCCAAGGGCGGGGGTTCTCAAGCAGAGGCCGGACGGCCCCACCTGTCCGGGATGCTGTAGCTGTGAATTTCCTGCGTTAAGCAGGGCCTCTGAGATCCCTTCCAACTCAAAGATCCTATGGGTGCGTCCATCAAACGTTAAGGGGACGTGGGAGTCCAAACCGCCATTTTGCATAGGGTCCCTGGACCCAGTGTGGCTCCTCCATGGGGCAAGCGGTTGCGTTGGTAACTAGCACCCCCCTTCTGCACAAGATAGGGAGCGGTTCTGAATCTGCCGGGGGGGGGGGGGCATCCTATGGGGCTCCAACCACATCCTCTTCCCCCCCAGCCGCCACGTCGGCAACGTCCCATCTCTTCTGCCTCACGTATTCCTCTCTCTCCTGTAGGTCCGGCGCTAGGATGGAGCCCACCGAGGGGGTCAGGATTCCAACGCAGTGAGGTGGGAGGCGCCCCCCTCCCACTTCCCTCGTGGGGTCAATTACAGAACTTGCACTTTCTCCCTGTTGTTGGAAACGACGGGTTTGTGTCGGAGCACCGCTGTCTCTGCACCGGGGTGGGATGTCAGGGGATTGGGGGACTTCCTCCCCAGGTGCCCTGGCCTATGGGCACCCAGCACCTTTTATTTGTAGGCAGGAGGGTTCCTGCGGTTGTGGTGCATGCTGTTTGGGTTGCATTTGGAAGGAGTGTTCAGAGCTTCAGGTTCTGTGTGTGTGTGTTGCCCCTGCAGGACCTAGTTGCGGCAGGGGGGCTTCTAAGCTCCTTGGGCCGAGCACGCAGCCCAATCCTGCTCTGCTTGCTCTCCTTGAGTGACACCAGCGTTTGGTTGGGATGCTGGGGGGATACCCCCATTGGATTGGAGCCCAGCTGTCGACAGTTGAACGACCTCTTTTTGCTGTTTGAGAGGTGGGAGGATGTCCCTAAATCAGGGGTCTTTGTCTCGGATGGTTGGACCTAAAGCCCCTCCCCCACTCTGCCCCTCGCAGCTTTGAAGACTTTATACTGAAGGACAGGCCCCCCCCCCTCTTGCTGGGCCACGAGGCTTGTTCTGTCCTTTTGCTCTAGCTTGCAGAAACCTTCCGAACGATGCTCTTTGGAGCTCCCAGTTTGGACGGTGGCAGCATGGTCCAACTGTCCCCTTGCAAGACTTGACTTATCCATATACTGGTAGCCTCCTTGCAAGCTTTCAGCTGAATCGTTCTTGATCAATGGCGACACACAGCAAAGGGGGGAGGGGGGGGGAGAATTCCATTCCCAACTGGGTTCTCTATAGGGCTACTTTTAGGCCCAGATTCTGCAAATCTAGTTCATATTTTTTGCCCACATGGCCAGCCCCCTTGGCTTCCTGGGAGCACAGCTAAGCGCACACACGTTGGCCAGATCAGAGCCGTGGCACAAAGGGTTTGATCGCCGCGTAGATGTTTGCTTTGTGCCGCTAGACTCGCTTCCCTGCCCGTGGTGTCTTGGAAAAGCCATGCTTAGAGCATTGACCGACCTTGAGAAGCTATTTCAAGGCAGCTTTCCTCCCTCTTAAAATTTCAAAGTGCATTTTCTTTCCACTAAAGCTCCACCAGGAACTCTCTTTGGTTTGGAGTTTCGTTTTGTTTTGTTTGGTTTTTTTCAACTTGGCATACTGTGATCGGCCATCTTGGGTTCCTAAAGCGTTTGGCGTTGGCCTGTCTCTGGCAGGGAAACTACTGGTGCGTCTGCCTTTGGCTACGACAGAAGAGTTAAGACCAGACAATTCCCTCTGGGTGGGCGAGCAGAGCAGCTGCATCTGGGTACTGTGTGTTCTGTCATCCTGCTGCTGCAAGATAACTGGTCTGGTTATCAAGAAATGGCAATTCTTTTGTGTTACGATTTTGCCGCTTTTGTGGTATTTCCAAGGGGCATTTAACCTAAAACGTTTGGTGTTGACCTGAATCTGCTCCCAGGGAGGCTACTGGTGCTACTGTCTTTGGCTACAGCAGGAGAAGAGTTAGACCAGACAATCCCCCTCTTGGTTGGCAAGCAGAGCCGCTGTCTTCGCTCCCCCTCGGGTCTGTGGGGGGTCGGCCCCAGGATAAAACGGGCCGCCTGAGCAGTTTCTCTGGTCACTGAAATAAAGGTTTTGTTGAGTTTGAGCTGGAGTTGGATGTGTATACGAAAGTTCTGGGGAGTTGTCTCTTAAAATACTGTGCCTGGTGGGGAATAATCATTAGAAATGGGTCTCTTGCCCGGCGGGGCTGCTTACAGTCTCCAGTGACGAGAGCAGGGTTTCTGTATTTTCAGAAGCAAGGCTACCACAGTTAGCCATGCTTCATCACACTTAACCCCACCCCGGGGTCACAACCACCATCACTTCTGTGCGGTGGCCACCAGATGTTCACCGCGCTTTGCCCTGAACCGTGGTAGCACTTACCACGGGTTGGGACCTTGGAAATTGACAGGGAACAGCTGGTGGAAAGCACTACCGGAGTTCGTGGTATCAGCCAGAGTAGGGGGGCAGCCGTTAACCCGGATTGGGTCTAAGCACAGTAGTGTCGCTTCTGAAAATACCCTTCACTTCATTCCCCTGCCATCTCTCAGCACCTTGCTTGAAATGGGATTTTGTACCAGACCGTCTCCCTTCGTGGCGAGAGGTGGAATGGAAGAGTCTGCAAGCCCTGGGTGCTAATGTTGGCGGGGGGTGGGGAGACCTTTTCCGTCCTGTTGGCTGCTTTGAAAACAAGGACGCCTTCCACAGGCTGATTCCTTCAGGGTCGCTGCTAGAAAGACACACACACACCTCGAAGGGGGGGGGTCAGGCTGGGAAAGACTCCCCTGCTCGTCCTGCCCCCTAACCCTCCCACAACCCTGAAGCGAGGGGGGCTCAGGCTGGGAAAGACTCCCCTGCCCCCTAACCCACAGCCCAGAAGCGGGGGGTCAGGCACGTCCTGCCCCCAAACCCTCCCGCACTCAACCACACACACCACCCTAGTGCTTTCATGTCTGTTTAATTCCACCCATCGGCGAGGCGGGACTGGAGCGGGGAAGTCTCTTCCCAGTCTCGCCGGTTCAGGGCCGCCAGGCCGTCCTCGCTCCCATCCCGTCTCTCAGTGGGGGGGGGGGCGCGTTCATTCCGCCGCCCTCATTCCGGCTCTCGCGCAGCCTCCCGCTCCATCGGGTACGCCATGAAGAGAACGTCTTCCCAGGGCGGCAGCTCGGGGTGATCCGGCCGGACCAGCTCGAAGCCCAGGTAGCCGAATGCTCTCAACAAGTCACCTTGGGGACGGAAGAGGCAGGTTATTACAGAGCCCCAGCTTTGCCTGGTCATACCCCATCGTCCGTGCGTTGGTCTGTCTACGTGCAATGACAGTGGGCTGAGCTATGCACAATGGACGTTATCAGACAGCGTTAGCGTTGCCCCCGAGCCGAGATTTTTCTTACCGCGGTCGCTGCGCAGCTTGTGGAAGTTCACGAAGACCCAATCCACGTCCGTCTTTGCCTCTGCGTAGTCCAGCGTCGCGCTCAGACTGGGGGAAGAGACAGGCCGTAGGCGCTAGCGCGGAGCCTTTCAAGGAATGGGGGGGGGGAGGAGTTCCCAGGGGTGTTAAACAAGCCCCCGTAGTGGGATGGAGGCACGAGGGCCAGTGGGGCTACGGGCTGAACCGGAACCAAGAGAGCCAAGTTGGCTTCCTGCTGCTCCGGAGACGGGGTCCAGTGCTTTGTGGCAGATTCCCAGCGTGTCAGGACTGGGATACGACCTCGTACCTTCTCAGGCCTGCCTCTTGCTAACTGGAGAGGCAACACACCCACCTGCTCGGCTCCCTGATGGGTTATAAGGCTGCCTGCTCCGTGTCTTCCCGGCCTTCCCTGATCCCTTTAGACCTGACCTACTAGCCTTGTCCCCCGCCCGCACCTTTGCATCTCTGGTCCCTCGGTCCTACCTTGGTGGTAGCAAGAAGTGCTATGGGGACGGGGGGGTTAAGTGTAGCCCAAAACTACCATGAACCAAACCAGGCCACACCGTGCAGCGAGGAGAAGCTTCCAATCAACATGTCTCCCTTTTACTAAATTCCTCCTGGAAGCCGAGATCGGCTGCCTGCAGTAGCTCTTTCCAAGGGCAAGAGAACGCGAGTGGGTGATGCCCCACGGCCCCCCCCAGGCCTTGCGGCCCACCCCGCTCTTCACCTGTCGCAGCTGTTGACATCCAGGGCTCGGTGAGGCGTGTCTAGGAAAAGCTTGCGTCTAACGAGGAGGCCGTGCCAGTGAGCGAAAGCGCGGGTGCCGTGTTTGAAATGGAAGTCCAACTGGACAGGGAGATCACGCTCCGAGTCACTGCCAAAGACTGTCAAGTTCCCAGCCTGGAGGAAACAGGAGGTGAGGGGGGCTGGTTAGCAGGAGCAAGCCTAGGAGCTTGCCGGGGCGGCGGGAACTAATCTCCTCCCCCCTCTACAACCTACCTCCTAGCTACCAAGAAAGAGTTCAGTTTCTAGCACTTATTATGGAAGCGGCCTTGGGAGGTTGTGGAAATCCAAGAGTATAACTACTAAGGAGGGGACTTGGGGTTTTGCCGAGAACTGAAACAGATTTTGCCCCGAGTCCCACTCCTAATAACTAGGCTCCCGAAGGGATTACGAGCCAGTGGAGCTGGTAGACAAGGGTTCCAATCCTATCACGCTCTCAGCTTGTTGCCTACCTGTAAAATGGGGCTGATGATTGGCCTGCCTCCCAGGGAACCACATAAAGATTAGGAAGCTCTTTGACCATTGAAAGTGCTAGATAAAGGCTTAATTGTCATGTTTGTGAGAGACCCGTTAGTCGGCTATTGGCCAAACCTGTCAGGAGCTACCTTTACGCTGAAGGGGTCCCTAAACCTCGGGGGAAGTGAGGGGGAATGATGCAGGAAGGGGGAATAAATTATTCTATAAGTGCCATATGCCCGGGTTGGGTTGGCCAAACATACGGACAGTCCCTGGGGCAAAGTTGGAGACAGGATAGTGGGTTTTAGATGGGCCATTGGCTTCTCCTGTTGACTGGGTCTGTGGCGTTCTTGACTCGCAACATTCCCTTGCATGGTCGGCAGAAGCCAAGATGGTTCTTCTTTCACCTAAGATCTCCTTTTGGCCTTTCTAAGGTCCATCCTTAGCACCAGTGCTTGGTGCCCTCAGCAAGCCCAGCGTGCCTGGTCTGTCTCACCTTGTAGAGCTCCTTGGGGCTTGAGTGTTCTCCCTCTTCAGTCCTCCTCCCGCCCGGCTGCCCGCACAAGGACTCAGGAACACAGCATGCAGCAGCAGCAGCACCGAGGCCGTAGAGTCAGTCTCTCCCGCTCAGTGACGGTGACCCTTTGGAAGGAAAAGGGGAGAGAGGACAGACAGGAGGGTCGGTCAGGGAAGCCCCTTAGAAACCTAGATGCGCGGCAGGAGCAGCAGGTCCTGAGGTTCCTTGGCCCCCGAATGATCCCACTCTGCAGTGCGGCCAGGAGATGTTGCCAACAAGCCTCATTGTCAGGAAGGAAGACCCTGCATCAAAGCCTCCGCTGTTCCCTAAAACTCTATAATCGCCTAGGTCCCCCAAGAGCCCATAAGCCATTCCCACCCCAAGCTAGAGCCACATCTTTTGGAGAAAGAGCTATGCGGGCAGGCTGGAAGCCTAATCCCCCCCCTTAAACCCATTCCCTCTTGCCCCATCATCCCTCAGGTGCTATTTTGCTCAGAGCGCCCTTTTATCCTTCAAAGACTGGAGTGATTTTAAAAAGAACTTGGTTTCCAAACAGTTGGGTTGCAGCCTCTGGAAACTGATTAGCAGGGAACAAGACAGTAATTAAACTTTGAAACCCCCTCGCTCTGGAAGATGACCCACCCTCAGGGGCTGGCGTGGAGACTGGTCAGGGTCCCCCCCCCCCGGTGAGAATATTAAAAGGGATTGCCGAGGGAGCTGCTGTGTCAAAACAGGACCCATGGAAAATAAGTCCTGCGGGTTCATCTAAGCCCAAACCTGCTCAGACGACTTTTCTGTCAGGCCAGGGAATTGGCAGGTGAGGGATAGGGGGTTGGAGATAAGGGATTGATTTTTTTAAAGTGATTCTGTGTGTTTTTCTCTATATTATTCTATATTGTAATCCAGCCTTGAACAACAAATTTAAATAAATACTAAACATCTTCGCTTTACAATTCAAAATAGACTGTTCCGAGAACGTTGGGGGCTAACTAGCTTTTCAAAGGACCCTGCGAGCTCGAGAGGAGGAGGATGGAATGAGGAGGACCAGAGCCTGGAAATGGGCATTTCTACCTTGGGGCGGGGGGGGTTAATGAACCCTTAATTTTTTATCCCCTTAAGAATAAGCTCAGGCTCCCACTGGATCACCTTGGGGGGCCGCAGGGCAGCATCCTCCGCCGGTAGGTAAGTTTTTACCGGTACCAGTAATAGGAGTAGGCCAAGGGGGAGCAGAGGGGGTAGGTGTAGTTCCGTGTCCTCCCTCTCTTGGTGTAAGAAAGGGAACACCGGTAGGTGGGATCCCGGAGCAGCGACGTTCTGGTGGTATCTTCCCCCCACAGCAAAGTGAGCCCTGGGCTCTTGAACCCGGGTTTAAATACCCAAGAGCCCACTGTGACCCGGAGTGTCTCCACAGCAACCAGCAGCACCATTGTGACCCACGCAGCTGGGTCACAAACACACCCCCAGCTGCCTCTGCAGCAAGGGGGCCCAGGAGTCTTGCCCAGGACTGACCAGATCTCTCAGTCTTGACTGCACCGAACTGAGTCATTGACTTCAACGGAGGCAGGATTGCACCCCTTGTCAACCCCAAGGTGGGGGGGGAACCCTAAACGGAGGGGCCCAATCTGACGCATGGCAGGGAAAAGGTTCCCAATTAAATCCAGTCAGTGATTGAGGGACCCACTGAATGAAGTCCCCCCCACCCCCTAAAGCACACAAAGGGTGCTGAAGTAAGAGCCTGACTGAATTAAGCCCCTGCTGCTTGGTGTAATTCAATCGAAGTCACTACTCCACTTTGGTCCCGTTCACACGGTAGTTGCAAAGAGGAGTTTCTTCGCAGTCCCCTCCAAAGGGCCATGACAATGTGACCCTTCTTGAGGAAGGGGAGTGCGTCCTCCTGTTTCAGGAGTCTACACCACTCTCTACTCCTGAATGGTGTACAAACCCCGAGGGGTGAACGATTCAGGAGTAAAAGCGAGTTAAAGTTTAACTACATCAGAGGTTTAACTACATCAACCTACATGCAGCGGCCCAAGTGTCTGATCCTCCAGGAATCGGTCTAATCCTTTTTTTGAACCCCGTTACCCTTCATATTATCCTCTGGCGGTGAGTTCCGCAGGTCAATCTCGTTTCGTGTGAAAAAGCAAACCAGCTGCCTCTTTCATTGGGGAAATGGAAGCTCCCTGCGCTGTGGGAAGAGACCCAAAGACATCTTCCACACCCCGGTTTCCCAGGATGGAGTGTTTACGAAGGAGCCCAGTCTGTGATCCCAGCTAGATTAGGGGTTTGGGGGGGCAGAGGGGGTATGGGGGTAATTTGTGAAAGGGGGGGGACAGTGAAAAGGTTCCAGGGCTCAAGGATGGGGGGGGAGGAACAGGAGGTCCTGGGGGGCAGGAATTGGGACCCTAGAGGGGTGGGGATGGGGACCCTAGGGGTGGGAGGAAGGAAGGGGACTCCGGGGGGGGGGGAATATGGGGGACCCTAGAGAAAGGCAAGGAAGGGGGATTTCTGGAAGGAAGAGGGAGAGGCGATTCCTAAGGTTGGGGGAGGCAGAGATGGGGATCCTAGTGGGACAGTGAAGGGGGTTCCTGGGGGGCAGGGATGCGGACAATGGGGAGGGATGTAGGGATCCTGGGGTGGGGGCGGGCAGCGATGGGGACGAATGGGGGGATAATCTAGGGGGCAGGGATCGGGACCCCAGAGGGGCGGGGAAGAAGGGGGGGCCGGGC
>QEPC01001131.1:825736-839064 GCA_003113815.1 Sphenodon punctatus
GCAGGAGACGGTGATCGTGGAGCGATGGTGGAAAGTGCCTCTCAGCAAGGAGGGGGAGGCGCCGCGGGCGAAGCACAGGCGGTTCCGCGTCTTCCGGAAGCTGGTGGACACCAAGCACCTGCCCAAGGAGGAGATGGAGGTCATCCTCACCCAGTCTGTGGAGAGTACGGCCCCTTCCTTGCCTCCCCGCCGCCCGCCCGGTACCCGGGCAGGGAGTGTATTTCTCCAAGGCCTGCCGATCAGGCAGGGTCTGGAGACGCCGTCTTATCGGCGGCGGGAAGCTTGGGCCCAGGGGGGGCCTAGTGCGGCTCACGGCTAGCCTTTATTTGGCCCCGATCCAGTTCCTCCCTCCAAGCGCTGACAGACGGCGCTCGGGGGAAGGGGGCAGAGAGGAGGGGCAGGCCCACAAGGAGAGAGGATGGATCCATGATCTGAACCCTCCTCTTCCTGAGTGCCCCCCCTTAATCACCCCCACCCCTAACATCTACGCGGCCCTTGGAGCTTGTACTAATGTGACCCCTGGGAGGGAAAAGGTCCGCCCACCCCTCACGTACCCGATACTTGCCATACGGCACATGGTTCTGTTCCCTTCCTTTGCTGCTTTGAAGCTTCTCTGTCTGCTGCTTTGAAGCTTCTCTGTCTCTGCTGCTTTGAAGCTTCTCTGCTGCTTTTTACGCCCTGGGTTGAAAATTCTGTTTCCAACTCTCTTTCCTCTGCGTTTGGGGAGGGGGTTGGCGTTCCTGTCTGCTTTGCTATCAGAAGAGTCTCAGCAGATCTGGGGAGGGGGTGAGCTTGCCAGTCACCGTGCCGTGGGGTGTGTGTGTCTCTTCTCCGCAGACATCGGGAGCCGCGGCGACGTCGTCTCTGTGACGAAAAGCGTGGGGCGCAACAAGCTTCTTGCCAACGGGCTGGCGGTCTACGCCTCCCCCGAGAACAGGCAAATGTTTGAGGAGGAGACGACGGTGAGTGGGGATCAAGGGCGGGGGAGAGGTTTTGGGGCCCCGTAGCTCCCATCTCTGCTGGCAGGCTGGGGAATTGAACTCGGGGCCCTTCGGCGTGAGCTACAGAGCCAGGCTCCCTGGCTTGAACGCGGAGGGGACAGCCGGCGCAGCCTCTGGACGGATTACGAGGAGGGCAGGGGAGCTGGCTGGACTAAGCGCAGCCTTTGGCCCCTTCGCCAAGAAATCTGGCGAGTGCCGCGCTCCTTCAACCGCAGCCCCTGGAAATCGATGGGCTTCCCTTCCCCCCCATGGCGTCCGGCACAAACTCCTGGTCTTCACCTTCAAGGCTCTCCACGGCCCGCCCCCATCTTTCCCTTCTGTGTTCCCCCCCCCCCTGCCGCCCCCGAGCTCCCTGAAATGTCTTCGCCCCTGTGGCCTGCAGCTCCCTCCTTGAACCCCTCAAAATCCCGCCAAACCCCCCCTTTCTCTCCTGTCGGGCTTGCCCTCGCTCCCGCAGGCCGCTTTGGGGACCATTTTTTCAGCTGCTTATTCCGCAGGGCCCCCTTCTCAGCCGTCACTCAGCGCCGCCTGCGAGAGCGACCTGCTTGTTGCCCCCCATAGCCTCCCCTCTGCCCCACGCCGGCCCTAGACGCCCCTGGCAGGGCTGCTTGGTCTGTTGCTCGCCGGCCGCGGTGTCTCCCGCCGACAGGCACTCACTTCAAGCAATCGGCGCCTTGCGCCACAGCCCAACGCAAGGGGGAGGGTTCAGCGGCCTGGTCAACTGCGTCTCTTTCATTTCTTCCTCCCAGCTGCGCCGGGAAGGGAAGTTGGAGAAGCTTCAAACCCAGAGCGGCGAGAAGGTGAGCGGGGGGTGGGGGGCGCAGCTTGTAAAACGGGAGCGCGGTTTCTGGGAACGGTGGGCACCTCCCTGGGGTTCCGCCAGCACGGGGCAGCTCCCTGTCACGTTCGAGTGGCCGGGGTGGGGTAGAGAAGCTGATCTGTAGCTCCTCGGGGTGAAGAGTGGGGGAACGGGGGGGGGTTCCCCTCCCAGGGGCCACTGGCTGGGTAGGAGTTGGGGGGCTGAAAGATTCCCCCCAATAAAATCCTCTGTGTCCCCTGCACGGAGGGAGCGTGGGGCGCGAGTCTCCAGCCACTCTGCCCCCCCGTGTCTCCCAAGGGATCTGGTCAAACGAGAAGGGCAACAAAGGTGATCACGAATCTGGACTAGCGTCCGCGGGAGAAGCTGCCAGCAGATTTTACTCAATGCACAATGAAGTGGAATTTGTTGCCAGACCCGTATGGTCAAGGCCGGTAGCGTAGCTGGGTTTAAAAAAGACTTGGACAGGTTCTTGGATAAGCTCTTAGCCAAGTTGGTTTGCAGATGTAGCCTCGGAGGAGCTGGGAATGGATCGCCCCTTTGTGACCTGTTGGGTGGTTCTCCCAAGCGGCCGAGATTGGCCACCGTCGGAGACAGGACACTGGGGTAGACAGACCCAGGCTGGCATTGATTGTGTTCAGGATGGTTCTGACCGGAGCAGCTCCCATCAAGCTCATGAAATGTTAAGCGACCCCAAGCCCAGCTAGTCTTGGTGCGCTGTCTGCCGTAACCGCGCCGTGCTCGTGCCTGGGGGAAGCGCAGACGCATCCGGCAACACTTCCCAGTCCCCCCTCTTGTTTCCTGTCTAAAACCTCCCCCCCCCCCGGCTTTCTCCAGGTCATCCGGTTCCTCCAAAACGCTCACCTGGAGGTGGGGATGAAAAATAACGTCACGTGGGAGTTGACCAATGAAATCGTCTCCCGCCACTTCCTGAAGAACGTGCGTGCCGGCCGGTTGGGGGCGCTGGGCACGGGAATCCCAGACAGCCCAAGGGACGCCCGTTTCCCTCCCCGTGCTGGGAGGCTGGGAAACGGATCCCCAAGGCTTTAATTGAGGGACTTTGGAATCTAGAGTTATGGTGGGGTTGATTTTAGAAAGGGCTTCTTGGATGGGGGCGTGGCTTCTTGGATGGGGGCATGGCTTCTTGGATGGGGGCGTAGCTTCTGGAGCAGACTTGAGTCCCTGCCCTTTATTTTGTTGGATTTACAAATGAAGCGCTGGTCTAACTGGTGCATCTCCACCCCCCTTCAGCTCCGCGTGATGGCGCCGCCTCACACCCTGAAGCTGCCGGACGAGCCCATCACGCAGCGGGGAGAATACTGGTGCGAGGTTACGGTAAGGAGGCACGTCCTAGCGCCTTGTCGACAGCTTGGGGGAGGCCGCGGCGCCTCTCGGTGGGAGGGAGGCAGGGTCAGTCCCCGGCTGTTGCCGATGGCTTTGTGGGGGCTTCAGGAAAGTGGGGCTGAGGGGGCGGGGGTGTCTCCCCTAGGGCCATGCTAGCAGCTGAAAGCCCCTGCCGAATTGTCCCGTTGCCTCGTCTGCCAATACCGCCTCCTGAGTGGCGAGAGCGAGGCGTCCCAGGGGCTGCCTGGGAGGAGGTTGGTTGGTTACAGCCAGTGTCGTCTCGTGGCTAAAGATGTTGGAATTGGTCCTGGGAGACCAGGGTTCAAATCCGAGTTTAGCCGTGAGCGTGCTGGGTCACCTTGGACAAATCTGCCTCTCTCGGTTCTTCCTTCTGTAAAAATGGGTAATAGCGAATCCTTTCAGGTGCGGCATTTCCGGCAGTTGCGTACACGCAATAATGTCGAAACTCGGGCTGAAATTGGTTCGTTGTGACAAACGAGAACCAGCTGCGTCTCGACTGCATTCTTGCCGAGAAACATGAGGGGGGGGGTGTCAAAAACCAGAGAACGGTGTGTGCACAAAATGGCCGCCGAGGCTGTTCCGTGCACGTGAAGCTCTTTCCCAAACTGGCGCTGGCAGCATGGCCGCCATTTTGGGAAAGGGTGGCCAATTTGTGCGTTCACAGACCAGCTACCCTTTTCCAAAATGGCGGCAACCTGCCGCACCATTTTGAAAAAGGGCCGTGCGTGCACAGAACAACCTTGGCGGCCATTTTCTTTGGTTCTTCGGTTTAATGCGATCTCTCTTGAGATTTTGTACGGGGGGCAGAGAGCTTGGTCCCCCTACAAGATACCTTGTTGAGACCAAAAAAGGACTCTTGTTCAGCCCGAGTCGAAATGACGTAACTGAAAAGACTAGAATAACCAGACTCACTGAGGAGACAGGGCTGTACAAGGGGGGACGTTTTGGTTTTGACCGGTTTCTGTTTCGACGGAATTGATCGGAAAACCTTTGGGCTGTGCCGCACGTGCCACCGGACGGCCGAGTCCGTGCGCCAGACGGCAGCGCCGTACAGGCACCGCCATTTTGCCCGCGCGCAAATTGTTGGATCGGAAATTCCAATTTTTTTGTGGGAAACGTCGGCGGGACTGGAAGAGCCAATTCAGCCCAGCCTTCGGCTGTAGCAGCCAATCGCGGCACACGGGTCCTTTTGGCGCAGAGAGTCCCCCGCGGCTGAGCCGTTGGGGGGCTTGTCTGGAGTTCAGAGGCCGAGTGGGTTCTCGCGGGGGCGGGAGGGAGGGCATCTAAGCTGGCTTACTTTCCCCCTTGCTCTGGGGTCCCATCCCCCGGCCCTTGTGTGTTGCAGGTGAACGGTATGGACACCGTCCGAGTCCCCATGTCCGTAGTGAACTTCATGAAACCCAAGACGAAGCGTTACAAGCACTGGCTGGCCCAGCAGGAGGCTCAGGCAGGCCTCAAGCAGTGAGCGCGGAGAGAGAGGCTTGGCATCCCCCAGAGGATTGTGGGAAACATCCCCTTTGTGAGAGAGTGACCGGGCTGGAGACCACAAACCCCTAGACCCGGGAGACCCGCTCCGCCCCAAAGGGGCCAGAACTGACTAGGGAGGAGGGGAGCTTTGGGTTTCCTCCGTTTTCAATCGCGCGAGAGAGGAGGCCCCGGTCGGTCTCCTCCGAACTGGGGGATCGTGCCGCCCCAGGTCTGCGAATCCAAATAAAAGGCCCTTTTTGTGTGGCACGAGCCTTGCCTTGCTGCGGTGGATGGGCAGGGCGGGGGGTGAGCAGAACAGGGGTGGAGACAGGCGCGAGGGGCCTGTGACCGTCCCAAACCCACCCCCTTTGGGTCCTCTCCCCGCCAGCCCTGCTCCCCCCTCCTCCTCCTGCGCCGCTAGTTTGGAGGCGCCCCCGCCCTGCCAGGTGTCTCGCGGCACCTTAAAGAGCTGCCCCCTGGGGGTATGACTCGGTCTCCCTGCCAGCCGAGCTTGCCTACGGCGCGCGGGCAGACCCTGCAACATGGATTTTCTCAGAAGTGTTCCTTAAAAAGGTGCAGAGGTGGCCCCCCCCTAGCCCCGCCGGGAAGGGGGGTAGCTGAGGCTCCTTCCCTGGCGTCCAAAGGGTCCCTCTTGACTTGCAGCCCCCCTTCCCCACAGCGAGGGATCCCCTCTCTATTGCAGGAAGCTTGGGGACACCGGGACAAGGGAGGGGATCACCTAAAAGGAAGTGGCACAGGCCCCTCAACCCTCCAGGGGAAATTGGAATTTACAAGGGCTGGGGGCCTAGCTCAGCAGTGGTAAATCCTGTTCCTCTGCAAGGGAAAGAAACGGGGAGGTGTCACGGCCAGTACCCTGCCACCGTGTGCTCTTGGAGCCGAGCTGGTGGGAGTGCAGGGGGGGGGGGTGGAATTCCTGGGAGCAACAGGTAAGGGATGAGTCGCTTCCCCTGTGGCACTGATTGCTGGCGGAGACAGGTCACTGGGCTCGATGAGCCATTTGTCCAGAGCCCTTCTAGCCAGTGGTGTAACAAGCCTGGAATGGGCCCTGGGCTCGTGTTCCTATTTTCACAGTGGGTGGGGGCAAAGTTGGCTGCATCATCCCGCACCCACTCTGAAAATTTCCGAGTGGTGTCAGGTGCTCCTTACAAAGGTGGTGCGGCTATGGGGGGCAGGGACAACCGGGGGTGGGGGCTCGCCTGTGTGAAATGTATGCATAGGCAAATGGGTGATAAACACCCACTGAAGTGCCTCATGTTCCAAAGTTCCATCTTTTGCACCAAGGCCCAACCTAGCTTCACGTCTGGCCCTCTCATATCTCGGAGGAACGTGAGAAGGGTCACGCTAAATCTGATCAGTGGTCCATCCTCTCTCCAGCACGGGCCACGTTGCGTTGCCTCTGAGAAGTCCTTCCGCAGGTTTTATTGTGTGACGGGGTTTATGAAAACAACACGCGTGTGGCCTGGCTTTCGTGTGGATGAGCAATCCGTTTGCCCTTTTGGAAGCATGATGTGAAACATGATGGGTCTGAGGTTGTTGGAGCTGGCTAGAAACGTTGAGCCCGACGAGGGGGGGGGAAGTCGTAGCTGGAGCCAAGATAAAAGAAACATTAAGTTTGGGAAATAGAAACTAAAATGCGAACCCAAACCAAGTTGCGCAGTTTGGGGGGAGAGGTAGGGAAGACAATGGTAATGTTGATGGGGACTTGAGTTTACCAGTAACTTCCAGAGACTGAGCGAATGACCCAGAAACGGAGAACCTTCTGGGAGCCATCTAGGAAGTATTAAAAAAGTCGGGGAGAAGCAAACGGACTGCGACATGGAATGAGATCAAAAAGAAGAGGGCCCAGCTGTGTAACTTGGACTATTGAGGAGGGGAAGATGTTAATCAGGGAACTTTCCAGTGAGTCTTTGGAATCAATTTTGTTTTGCAATTAATCTGAATTTATAAATACAATTTCTTTTTAACCAGACAATGGTGCACGTGTGTAATACTGACATTGAATCACACGTTGAAGGGGCATCCCAGGTTAGCTGCTTGGGTGAACCGTAATACAATTTCGGTGACCGGGAACCTCCAGGCACAGGTGGCAGGAATAGTTATGCTTGTGGCGAGGGCTATGACCAGTGGAGACTGTAACTGGGGAAACTGAGTCACGGCCAGTCAGGAGGGGGAAGAGTGGAAAGCCCCCAACGCCATCACGCATTCCTGGCTTTTCACTCCCAGCTGTCAAAGGTCACATCCTCCAAACTACTTGACTAACAAACATGTATAGACCTAGCATCTAAAAACGTAACCCATCCTTTTTTAAACCCAGTTTCGCAGCATCCTGTGGCAGCCAGTTCTACAAGTTAACGGTACGCCGAGTGGGAAAAGGACTCCAGTTAATTCCAGCCCTCCTCCCTGGTTCTGCACGCGCTGTTCATCTTCAGCGGGAATGATGTAAGCGCTTGGGGGGATAATTCACCCCCTGGCGTTGCTGGCGGGGACAGCCCTTGAAATGACTGATTCGAGGGGCGTTCATTCTTATCTTTCCTCCAAAAAGGAGCTCGGTTCTGCCTTGTTTGGGCCCAAAGGATTGGGCTGGCATTTTAAAGACGCACAACGGCATCTCCTCCCCGTACCTCAGTCGCGGAAGATATTAATGGGAGAGAGTTTGCTTTAAAAGCAAGCGTGGGAAGGAGGCCAAAAGTGTCATTAAGTCCCTTTGCAATGAAATGGGGGGGTTCGGGCTGCCAGAGGGGAGAGCATGAATATTCACGAGCGCAAGAGAAGCCCCATCCATTACCCCAAGGTCAGTGTCTAGTTTGTCAAGGTCGCTGGCGGGCTGACGACAAGAGGAGCCGCGGGTCTCGATTCTGGAGGCGTCAGGCAGAGGGTCTCTTCGAAGATGGGTTTTAAAGCGCTGCCAGTTTCTCCTCTCCGAACCGATCAGCTCTAAACTCGGCCTGCTGCTTTGGGGAAATGGTGCAAATTTGGGGTTGTGAGGCTAAGGGGTTCCTAAGTTACAGCTCCCCCTTCACTCCCCAAAGAGGGACAGATCCAGCGAGGTGCTGAGCGCTCCGGCAAGGAATAGAAACACCTTCACGCTGCTCCCTAATGTCCCCTCTTGTGTCTCATTCAGGATCTCCCAAGCTAAGCCTGCTCAGACACCCACCGCTTCATGAATCTCTCTCCCTAGGTTCCCTTCTCTATCCTCGATTGTAAGCCCTTTGGGGCAGAGACCTGGCTCCGGTTAATGATTATGCAGCACCAGGCAGATTGCTGGTGCTCCAGAAATACTTACTAATAAGAGCGTTCCTAAGCTGAGGTTTTGGTGTGGGCTTAGCTGGGGCAGGATTGGGGCCTACATCCGTCACTGGGGTCACATCAGTGGGAGGCTGGGAAGGGGAGGGCAGTGTGGGGCTCTTGGGGGAGACAAGGAATCTCTCCCCCGCCCCCCGGGTCAGGCCACAAACAGGGCAGTGATTGTAGCTCCTCTGTGCAAAGCCATGTCTAGGGGGGGAGGAGGGGTTCGCAGCTGCCGTCACCCCAATAAAGGGTGGAAGCTAATTGGGACCAGGCCTTTTCCGACCTGATGGCCTGCTTCCCCAACATCTGTAGGGGCCTCCTGGGCTGGGATTCCCTGTGTGAAAGGTACGATTCACACACGGCGAGATTCCTGCTGAGTTGGAGGCAGTGAAGGGTAAATGATGAGCTTACGGCAGAGGCAAACGCATCGTTCCCCACGGCTGCCTCTTGCCGTCTTTGGGGTCTGTTGCCCCTGCAGTCCCCTGTGGACGGAGCCAGGTCACCACAGAAGGATCTGTCTCATCTCTGGCTATAAAGCAGGGATTGGGAACCCTTAGTACAAATTCCGAGGGACACATTGAAATTTGGGGGGCGCTCAGGAAAAGGATCCTGGATCTGCCCCCTCTCCTCGTGTGCATGCCCCTCCTCTCTGCTCCCCCATAGCTCACTCTTTCAGTGCTAGGGGGTGGGAGAGGGGTAGGAACTAGATCCAGGGGCCGGATCCAGGCCCTATTACGCCCCCAGGTTTTAGATTCTCCATCCTTGCTTTTGAGGAGAAACTAGAGGCCACGGAACTCAAAAGACAAATAAAAAACACCCCCAAACTTCTTTTTTTTTTATAAATAATCTCATAATTTGTGAGGCCCAGCTCGCGATTTTGAAGGCTGTGGCCTGGGAATCCTGGCATCAGCCGGAAGGGCTCAGTGATAAGGACCAGTTTACGCAGGTAAAGTGGCCAGTTTCTGTGTCCGGGGGATGTTGCCCTTCGCTGCAACAGTGCGAGCAGTCATTTAGGGTCTTCGTCGCTTACCCCTCATTCCCGCTCCCAAACGCTTGTTTCCAGCTACCAGAAAATAACGAACAGCTTCACACGGCAGGAGGGGAAACAGGGAGCCAACGTGGCCTCAGGGCTCCCCATTATGGAAACCGATTTGGCTGAGAAACAAAGAGGAAACACAATTTTGTCTCTTATCAAAACAAGGCCAGGGTCTGAGCCACCTGAAAGAAACCGGTTCTTGAAAGCCTAGAACTTGAGGGCTTGGTTGCCTGGGGAAATATTATTATTTATTTATTTTTTTAAATGGAGCCTCCAAAAATCACGAGATTGACACTGACAATCATGAGAATTACATAATGGCTGGGATTCTGTCTCTCTGCACCCGTCGGCTCTGCTGCAGACACGGCTTTTGAACGTCTCTCCGTGGCGTGCTCTTTGCCAGGAAAGGAGAGAGACTCGCGGTTTGATTGCACACTCGCCATTTTAAAGCCCAAGACATCTCTGTTACCGCCAGGTGTGGCCTTAAAATCATGAGAGGAACGAACAACCTGGAGATTTTGTATTCTGTGGCAGGGAGTTTCTGCGTGGGAGAATTCCCTCGAGTTGGCCTTCCTTTTTGGCATGGTTTTTTTGTGATTGCTTGATTTTAATGGGACTTTTATTTATATTTATTTATAAAACAATTTTCTCCCCGGCCTCCTGCTCCAGGCAGCCCGGGGCGGCTTACAACATTAAAAAGATATCAAACGCATAAAACCAAAACAGCACATTAAAAGAGAAGGCAAAAACACAGAAAAAAAACCCACACCCCTCCCAACCCCCCACCCTACATCCCCATCTCCCTCGTCAAATGCCAGGCGGAACAGTCATGAGAAGGAACGGAGATCTGGAGCCACCGCCGGGAGGGAGTTCCACAGTAGGGCTTTATAGGTCAACCCCTTGAATCGGGCCCCGAAGACTATAGGCAGCCAGTGCAGAGCCCGGAGCACCGGTGTAATGTGCTCGCATCGGCCCGTCCCCGTAAGGAGACGGGCCGATGCATTCTGCACTAGCTGCAGTCTCCGGACCGTCACCACGGGTAGCCCCACGTAGAGCGCGTTGCAATAGTCCAATCTCGACGTAATGAAAGCGTGGATAATAGTGGCCAGGCCACTCTCGGAAACGTACGGATGAAGCCGTCGCGGCGGAACACGCTCCTCCTGGAAATCCAAGCAGATCGAGGAGCACGCCCAGACTGCGAACCTGGGAAACCAGTGGAGGGCGAATCCGATCAATGATGGGAGCCGTCACATTCACTGCCATCGCTTACCCTGTCGGGATTCAACTTCAGTCGACTCGTCCTCATCCAGTCCCCCAAAGCCGCCAGACACCGGGTAAGCATCAAGACAGCCGGGCCTGGGTCGGATGAAAAGGAGCGGTGGAGTTGGGTGTCATCAGCATATTGATGACACCGCACCCCATACCGTCTGTCACAGAGGAACATAGGGTCACACACGTGTAACACGGGCCTACATGTAGACTACAAGTCTGGTAAATATGTAAAGCAAAAGGTTCCGCATGTATGTAATGTGACAATTGGGAATTGTAAAATCAAATTAGAGCTGTAACACGTGACCAAGCTACAGGAAATGCAAAGAGATACAAAGAGTGTGTATTTGAGCACACTTGCCAGACAGACCTGTGGAGATGCAAAACAGCCATCATGCTTCCCCAAAGGCGGGAAACCTGAGACAAAGGAGGAAGACTACTTACACCAGTTTGGCTATCCCTAGAGAGAGCCATCTTGAGCAGCTGCATACGAAAAGCTGCCAGCCAGCAAGCCTGAAAAGACATGAGGAGAGAGATGATTTCGCTCTCTAGCAACTCTAAGTCTCAAGGCCCAGTCGCTTACACCAAAGGACTGAGAGAAACGTATGGACCTTTATAGGGTAAGATGTTGATTTACGAACTCAACCAGTATAGATCAGGAATGCGTTATATTTACCTTTGATTTCTAGTAACCGCTCTGTATCAACTATCTTACTTATGTAATCAATAAACTGACTTCTTATCTTTATGAAGAAACGTCTGTGTCTAACATTGGAAACACAAGTGAGCAACAAGAGCCCTCAAGGTCTTGCGAACCCAGAGAGTAAAGAGTCTGTAAACGGGAAGGATCAGGCCGTTGAGTGACAAAGGACTTATCCCTGCGGCAGGCTTGAATCAGCCAGAGAGAGAAGCTAATTCAAGTGGGCTCCGCGCAAGGGAAACTGAGTCACTCAAACCCAGTAAAGTGGGGGGTGCGGACCCTCCAACCCGTGACCCCGTCTCACGACCTCGCCAAGCACCAGTCGAGGAGCGGGGACAGAACAGAACCTTGCGGGGCTCCACTGGCGAGCTCTCGTGGGGATGAAAAGCAGCCCCCGAGCATCACGCGCTCAGTTCTTCCAGCCAGGAAAGAGCGAAACCGTTCAAGAACGCCCCTTAGGGGGGGCGGGGAAATAGGGTAAGTTGAGGAGTTTGGGTGGGGAGTTCTGGGGGCGGACGACGGAGTTCAGGCTGTGACTCCTCTGGGGGGGGGGGCATGGGGCTGCTCTGATCATTTCCTAGCACCTGTCCAGATGCTGTCCTGGCTCTTAGCCCCCCCACCTCCCCCTTTCCCAAAAACCTCACTAGGCTCCAGCCGCTCAATCACCTCCTGAAAATCACCAGCAGGTGGCAGCAGAGACACACCCCACTGAGTGAGTGATGACCTATCCCCCCCCCCGCCCTGTGACCCCCCTTAGCCACTAGCCAGTGGGGCCGGCAAGGGGCGACCCCAATTCCAAGAGCAAGGAGGAGACAGGCCTCCCTAAGGGTCAGCGAACCGGAGAGCAAGTGTGGAGTCTCCTTCGGTTCCGGAAAGCGGGAATCCTAAGGGGATGGGTTCGGGTCGGTCCGTGCTGGTGCTGCCACCCTCTCCAGGAGGAGCCTGGACATGAGACTGGCAGGGCACAAGGACACGCCCCTAGACCCTCTGCTGCACCAGGGCCTGCTCCAATCTTGCAAGGGGAGGGGAAGGCTCCAGTGCACAGATCTGGACCCTCCCCTTCTCCCCCCACCCCCGCAACTCCCCATCTGACCCACGGAGCTTGGACTCATTTTCAAAGCGGCCCCTGGGAGGGAAAAGGTTCCCCAGGCCTGTCAGTTTGGCACGCCAGCTGTGGACTGCATCCCAGTCTGGGAGCCGCTGCCTTGGAGCGTCTCGGCCCACTGGGGGGGCCAGATATGCAACTTTGAGAGGGCACTTATGAGAAATACAGGTTGCAGGGCTGCACTGGAGCCAGTTGGCTCCAACTGGCCTACTTCCAACAGGCCCTCATTGGGTGCTGAATCCCACTGTCCCTCTTCCAGGAGAGAGAGAGAGACAAAAAGGCCAGGATTCAAGCCCCGGGACCCTCTTTCCTGATGGCCTCCCAGGCAAAGCCCTTGAGAGGCCGATGGGGTGAGGATGGAATGACAAGAAACTCAGTGGCACGAGAAGCAGGAGGGCCTCTCTCCCTCTTTGTGCACCGGGAGTGCTGGGAGGAGGGGTGCTCATGTGAGTGAGGGGGCGGAGTTTACTGGATGAGGGGGTGGAGCTTGCTGGCTGAGGGGCGGAGCTTATTCCGAGGGGGTGGAGCTTGCTGGCTGAGGGGGTGGAGCTTATTCCCTGAGGGACAGAGCTTGCTGGCTGAGGGGCAGAGCTTATTCCCTGAGGGGGTGGAACTTGCTATCTGAGGAGATGAAGCTTATTCCCTGAGGGGCGGAGCTTGCTGGCTGAGGGGGTGGAGCTTATTCCCTGAGGGGGTGGAGCTTGCTGGCTGAGATGGAGCTTATTCCCTGAGGGGCTGGAGCTTGCTGGCTGAGGGGGTGGAGCTTATTCCCTGAGGGGCGGAGCTTGTCCCTCTGGTCAACGGAAAGGTTGGGAGGTATGTTGTAGGGTGTGGAGCGAGGGCAGGGGGGACGCGGCTGAGCTATCAATGCTGTATGTAGCAATAAACCCCTGCTCCGGATAAACGGCTCGCTGTCTCCTTTCGGAGCAGAGGGGCGGAGCTTATTGGCTGAAGGGGTGGAGCTTATTGGCTGAAGGGCGGAGCTTATTGGCTGAAGGGGCGGAGCTTGTCCCGCTTTGGCCGAGGAGGACAGCAGAGAAAAACCTTCACTGACACCAAACCAGGTTGGCTGCAAAGCCTGTCTTTTAATGAGCGGACAGCAGCGACCCCCCCGTCAGGCTGCAATCTGTCCCCCGCCCCCGGGGGGCGCTGCCAAACAGCCACGTCACCAAAGCACTTGGGCCCAGAAGGCGGGAGGGATCCAAGATCTGGTCAGCGGAGTGAGGGGGGGATCTGCCTCTCTTTCCCCCCCCCCCCCC
>QEPC01001131.1:841409-852628 GCA_003113815.1 Sphenodon punctatus
CACACTCTCCCTCCCCGCCACTCAGCTGAGAGGCACCCCCACACTCTCCCTCCCTGCCACTCAGCTGATGCATCCCCGACAGTCTCCCTTCCTGTCACTCAGCTGAGAGGCACCCCCACACTCTCCCTCCCCGCCACTCAGCTGAGAGGCACACCCCCCACACTCTCCCTCCCCGCCACTCAGCTGAGAGGCATCCCCCACATCCTTCCTCCCCATCACTCAGGTGAGAGGTAGCCACGGGGGAGGGAGATCCTCGGCGCCACTGGTTGAAGCTGCCACAAGCACATGAAATACAGGCCAGGGGGGTGCCCGTTTATTAGACCGGATGTGCTCAACATGTGATTGGGGGCTACATGGACCAAACACAGACTCCAGCGGGCTATCCTCTCATTTGATCCCACCCAAAGTGGGGGGAAGGTCTGAATGAGCCACCAGCGGCGTCTGAGGCAGGGCAACCACCACCTTTGGGACAGGCTAGTTACATTCCAGCTTTGCTGATAGACTGTGACAGCCCACAGGTCCCTCTAGCCCAGTATCCTGTCTCCGAATGTGACCAGACCCCGACGCTTCTGAGGGCCACCTAGAAGTTGGGAGGGGAAGCTCAGGAAGAGGAGAGTCCGATCATAGATCATTCCGTCTCCATGGGTGCAGGCCCCTCCTCTCTGCTCCCTTCCCCTGAGCTCCGTCTGTCAGCACTCGGGGGTAAGATCTCGATCCTGGGGCCCAGAAATTCGATGGGTCTCCCTGTTTTTGCTCTTTCCCGTAGGCTATGTTAACCACTCCATGAGCGGGCAAAAGAGAAACCGAGGCACGGAGGAGAAGGGAAGGGAATTTAATAAAAGGCCACCGAGCTAGTTGGCGGTGTCTCCTACCTCTGCCCAGTTCCCTACCCACTAGCCCACGCTGCCCAACAAGCCAGACATTCAATCCTACAGGGCTGCTCCCTTCCGGTCCTTTCAGATTGGCGAGGTTAATGTTACGGTGTCAGAGGATCAGATTAGGGGGGGCCGCCTAGGCCGATTGTTAAGGAACACTTATGAAAAATCCATGTTGCAGGGCCTGGCGAAGGAAGGACTGAAACTGACTGAGGAAGGACTGAAACTGGCGGAGGAAGGACTGAAACTCTTGAGACCCATCGGATTCTCCCCAAACTCTTCTTACTCCCAGAGAAGCCCCAGACGGCAAAGCAGGGCCAGGCCCAGAAATAGCTCGCGCAAGGAACCAAGCTACTGGCTCCCGGCCACCCGGCCGGGGTCAACGCCCGTTCATGGGGTTGCTTGGGCGGCTGCTGTTTGTCAGAGAAACCGTGCACCCAGCCTCTCTGGGATTGGGAAATCATCAGCTCTGGGAATCCAGTGTTATTTTTGGTTTTTTTAACCTCGAGATCATTTCAGATGAACATGTAATGTTTACGGACAGGAGGGTGAACAGATGTCCTGGCTTTAAAGGAACATCCCTCATTTCAAACTATATCCACTGTGCAGCACCCCATAGCACAGGCACCTGCCAGAGCCCCAGAGAACAGAACCCTACACAGCCCCATAGAGCCCCAGAGAACAGAACCCTACACAGCCCCATAGAGCCCCACAGAACAGAACCCTACACAGCCCCATAGAGCCCCAGAGAACAGAACCCTACACAGCCCCATAGAGCCCCAGAGAACAGAACCCTACACAGCCCCATAGAGCCCCAGAGAACAGAACCCTACACAGCCCCATAGAGCCCCAGAGAACAGAACCCTACACAGCCCCATAGAGCCCCAGAGAACAGAACCCTACACAGCCCCATAGAGCCCCAGAGAACAGAACCCTACACAGCCCCATAGAGCCCCAGAGAACAGAACCCTACACAGCCCCATAGAGCCCCAGAGAACAGAACCCTACACAGCCCCATAGAGCCCCAGAGAACAGAACCCTACACAGCCCCATAGAGCCCCAGAGAACAGAACCCTACACAGCCCCATAGAGCCCCAGAGAACAGAACCCTACACAGCCCCATAGAGCCCCAGAGAACAGAACCCTACACAGCCCCATAGAGCCCCAGAGAACAGAACCCTACACAGCCCCATAGAGCCCCAGAGAACAGAACCCTACACAGCCCCATAGAGCCCCAGAGAACAGAACCCTACACAGCCCCATAGAGCCCCAGAGAACAGAACCCTACACAGCCCCATAGAGCCCCAGAGAACAGAACCCTACACAGCCCCATAGAGCCCCAGAGAACAGAACCCTACACAGCCCCATAGAGCCCCAGAGAACAGAACCCTACACAGCCCCATAGAGCCCCAGAGAACAGAACCCTACACAGCCCCATAGAGCCCCAGAGAACAGAACCCTACACAGCCCCATAGAGCCCCAGAGAACAGAACCCTACACAGCCCCATAGAGCCCCAGAGAACAGAACCCTACACAGCCCCATAGAGCCCCAGAGAACAGAACCCTACACAGCCCCATAGAGCCCCAGAGAACAGAACCCTACACAGCCCCATAGAGCCCCAGAGAACAGAACCCTACACAGCCCCATAGAGCCCCAGAGAACAGAACCCTACACAGCCCCATAGAGCCCCAGAGAACAGAACCCTACACAGCCCCATAGAGCCCCAGAGAACAGAACCCTACACAGCCCCATAGAGCCCCAGAGAACAGAACCCTACACAGCCCCATAGAGCCCCAGAGAACAGAACCCTACACAGCCCCATAGAGCCCCAGAGAACAGAACCCTACACAGCCCCATAGAGCCCCAGAGAACAGAACCCTACACAGCCCCATAGAGCCCCAGAGAACAGAACCCTACACAGCCCCATAGAGCCCCAGAGAACAGAACCCTACACAGCCCCATAGAGCCCCAGAGAACAGAACCCTACACAGCCCCATAGAGCCCCAGAGAACAGAACCCTACACAGCCCCATAGAGCCCCAGAGAACAGAACCCTACACAGCCCCATAGAGCCCCAGAGAACAGAACCCTACACAGCCCCATAGAGCCCCAGAGAACAGAACCCTACACAGCCCCATAGAGCCCCAGAGAACAGAACCCTACACAGCCCCATAGAGCCCCACAGAACAGAACCCTACACAGCCCCATAGAGCCCCAGAGAACAGAACCCTACACAGCCCCATAGAGCCCCACAGAACAGAACCCTACACAGCCCCATAGAGCCCCACAGAACAGAACCCTACACAGCCCCATAGAGCCCCACAGAACAGAACCCTACACAGCCCCATAGAGCCCCACAGAACAGAACCCTACACAGCCCCATAGAGCCCCACAGAACAGAACCCTACACAGCCCCATAGAGCCCCACAGAACAGAACCCTACACAGCCCCATAGAGCCCCACAGAACAGAACCCTACACAGCCCCATAGAGCCCCACAGAACAGAACCCTACACAGCCCCATAGAGCCCCACAGAACAGAACCCTACACAGCCCCATAGAGCCCCACAGAACAGAACCCTACACAGCCCCATAGAACTTCATAGAACAGAGCCCTACATCGCCCCATAGAACAGGCACCTGCCAGAGCCCCACACAGACAAGAACCCTACATAGTCCCATAGAGCCCCACAGAACAGACACGCCATAGCTCCATAGGGCTTCACAGCTCCACCAAGCCCCATAGAACAGACTTCCCTCCAGCATCATAGAGCCCCATCCCACAATTCCCGAGAACAGAACCCTCCCCCTCCCAACTTTTGAAAGGCCACGTTTCTGGCATTTTGATCTGCCGCGCGCCCCCTCCTTGGAGAGATGAAAAGTTGTACAGCGAATGGGACTCGTTTCATTTTTTCTTGCCATCCCAAAAAATACATTTTCTCAACATAAATAATAATAATAATAATTTTTTTCCTTTTCCAGGGAGAAAAAAAAAAAAGTTATTTTTTTGTCTGTCATTTTTCTAATTCATTCTCTATTCCCAAATCTTCAGATGTTCAAAAAAAAAACAAAAAAAACGAAACTTCAGGTTTTCCAGCCAGAAGGGACTGTTGGAAATCATTAGAGCCAAGCAATCGGTTCCATGAATCAATCGACACCTTGCTTGCAACTGGAAACGGAAGCTGTGACTTTTTATCTTTCAATCGATCTTTCTGAAAATAATTTTGTTTTTCAAAATTATTTTCAGAAAAATCGACTGAAATTTAAAAGCCCAGTAAATTTTTTTAAATGTCATTTTTAAAAATTCCATTTTCGAAAATGCGTTTTAAAAACTAGCTTTTAAAAAATACAAGGAGCAGCATCACGCCAGTGAGTTGGGCTGTAAAACGTTGGGCTGGGGTTCTGGAGTTTAGCTGTTCATTGATTAGCTGATCTATTCATCAGCGAAAAGCAATACCGTTAATCAACCGAAAACGTTAATTGGGGGAGAGTGCTAGAAATGGCCTGTTCTGACTCCCTGTCACTTGGGGGTCACCATGGGGGAGGAGGGGACCCCTTGGGGCTAAAAACGACCCATATAAGCTCCACCTCCATATCTCTGGAATTGTGGGGGGAGGGAATATGCGGGGACAGGTCCCCCGCGCATGCCATGCAATTACACCCACCGTGTGTTTGCACCAACCCTGATGGACAAATCAAAATTTTAAAAATAAGGGATGGCATGGAGTGGGGTGCGCGGAGATAAGGGGGTGCCTGCTATATTCTATGGGGCTGGGGGCTCTGAAATAAGGGGTGTCTGTGTTCTATGGGGCTGGGGCTCTGAAATAAGGGGTGTCTGCTCTCTATGGGGCTGGGGGCTCTGAAATAAGGGGATCTGTGCTCTATGGGGCTGGGGGCTCTGAAATAAGGGGTGTCTGTGCTCTATGGGGCTGGGGGCTCTGAAATAAGGGGATCTGTGCTCTATGGGGCTGGGGGCTCTGAAATAAGAGGCTTCCTTTCAAATGGGGACATCTGGCAACCCTAAAACCCAGGCCATTGTTGGGGGGGGATCGTTCAGCCCGTCCCCCCTATAATTTAGGGTGAGGCTGGGGGGGGTTTCCCAGACTCCCCCTCTTCCCCCCCCCCCCACTATTTCCAGGGGGATCAGTCTCCTTATGCCTATGGGGGCTTTTCCCCTCCCCTCCCCCCATTAATAGGGAGGGGGCAGCCCCCCTCTGCGCCCACCTTGAACTCGAGGAGCTGCCGCTGCTGCTGGGGGCTCAGCGCCCCCCCATCCAGGCCCTCCAAGCCGGAGCCCAAGTCAACCATGTTGCAGCTGCGCGGCGGCCGGGGTTGCCATGGCGACGGCTGATGCCAACAGCTCTGGCTCTGCCTGCTGAGCTGGGGGGGGCGCTTATTTCCCCCCAGCCCGCACCAGGCACCCCCATTAACACCCCCCTCTTGCAGACAGACTCCATGCCCTCCCACTGCACCCCAATTCCCTGCCCCCCCTCTTTCCCACCCCCCAGCCTACACCCCAGTGTCATGGGGAAGGGGGACGCAGCTTGGTGTGCAAAGTGCCCCTTGCGACCTCCTCGGACCCCAGCCCCCCATCCAGCACCAGAGAGGGAACCCCCCCCCCAACTTATGGGAGGGGGGGGCTGAAAGATTTCCTTCCCCACCAAGAAAGGGCTGGGTTTTAGAGTTGCCAAATGTCCCCGTTTCAAAGAAAGCCTCTTATTTCAGAGCCCAGACACCCCTTATTAACCCCCACACCCCTTTGCTGCCAGACTTCATACAGCCCTAGATCAGGGGAAAAAACCCAGATCATGGCGACTGATCCCTCTGTAAAGGGCACGTCACCCCCATATTGATTTATTTAGGTCTCTACCTCCCCCCACCCTCCCCGGGTTGCAGCCTGTGAGAGAAGGCTGAAATATGGGAAGGCTTGACCCATGGAGGGGGTGAGTTATAGGGCCAGCCAGCCTGCCTCGCCCCTCTGCCCCCTCCCCAAATTTCTTGGTGCCCCCTCCTTTATCAGAGGTAATTAACGCGCCTGTAATGGCAAGTTACGGTCCTGAATATATTAAAAATTGTAAGAAAATAAACTTTATTTTTAAAAAAACAAAAAACCCTACAACTCTGTCCCTGTTGCTCCCCATAATCCATGCAGACAATTCATGGGAGGTGTGCACTGTCCGTATGAAATATGAGCCCACGACCACCTTACCCGAACTGCCTGGCGCAGAGTGCTCGGGGAGGGGGGCTACATCCCAGTGTCATGGGGGGGGGGGAGGCTGTTCTATACGAGATCCAGGGCAAATCACCCCTCATGCCCCCCCAGACTGCAGCCTCTGTATATGGCAGGCTGGTATGTTTCACCCCCATTTATTTATTTATCTAGATTTCCTGCAGGCTCAAGGGGGTGGGGGGGGGGTGGAGCTCAACCCTATCCCCACCAGCCAAATGCCTGGGCAAATAAATAGGTCTTGCATTGCCTCTGGAAAATGCTTGGGATTTGTCACATTCCCAGTAGAAGGGAGTTTTTTTCTTCCAGCGCTTTGGAACTCCCCATACCAAACCCCGAACCATAACGGTGAGACAGTCCTGGAAAAATTTGGCTATATAGCAACCGTGCCCTCAAGGCTACATTTTCCTGTGCTCAGGGAACTAAGGGTCCCAGTGCCTGAGGTGCCTGCTGGGGGACAGAGATCCAGAGGGGCCCAAGAGAGTGAATCGTGTCCCTTGCTGTAGGGGAAGGGGAAAGACACACACACACACACCCAGGGTCACCAGCCTGGAGGGCCAATTCTCTCCCGTGATCCCCAATCTGGAAGAGTCCCTCCCAGGGGCCCCTTTTAGAAATAGTGCAAGCTCCTCCGGGCTGCATAGGAGTTGGGGGCACTTATGGGGTGTGCTCAGACTGTGGGGAGGAATGGGCAACTCTGGGCCCCGGGGGGCATTGGCCCCAGGGAAGATGCCCTGACTTTGAGCAGCAGCCTGTTGACAAGCTAAAACCGTTTTGCTTACAGTTGTAACGGGCCCACGTCAGTAGCGGAGACCCCCCCAAATAAAAGGATGTTTATTCATCTCCAGCAGAGCCTCTCTCTCTGCTCCTGGGAGACTTGCATCCGTGCTGAGCTGCCTCGGAGCTGGGCTCATCAGGCTGTAGCAAATGGTGGCCCAGGAAAGCCTTACGCCTTTAAAGAAGGCGAGACGGAGAGGCCTCTGGGAAGAGGTACGGGTAGGGTTGTCACCTATGGAAAATGAAGTGAACGTGGCTCCCTGCCTAGGGGTTATTTGGCTGCAGAAGAGCAGCGAGGCTCTGCCGTTTTGACAGGCCTGGAAAGGGGTCCGAGAGCAGCCCAGCTCCGAGGCAGCGATGCGCGACAGATTCTGGGGTCCAGTTTGAGACCTCAGATGCCATGTTTTCCAATAAATTATGTGGTGTCACGGAGGAACGTAGGGTCACACATGTGTGATACTGGCCTACACATAGACTACACGCCTAGTAAATATGTAACGCAAAACATGCAACATGTATCTAATGTTACAATTGAAAACTGTAAAACTCAAATCAAGACTGTGACACTGACCAAACTCCAGGAAGTAGGGACAGTTAAAAGATTGTGTATTGGCAACCCTTGCCAGATGGAACCCTATGGAGATGCAAATGGACCTTCATGTTTGCCTGGGTTGGCTATGTGAGGAAAGACACAGGCTCATGAGCGGGAAACCTGAGACAAAGAGACCATGAAAGGTACTTAAGCAAGGGCCATTAAGCCAGCTTCTCTCTCGCTTGACCAGAGCCATCTTGAGCACTCTCATCTGCATCCTGCATCTTGCCAGCAAACAAGGCTGGAAACCATGAACTGAGAGACAGGACTTTGCTCTCTAGCCACGCTAAGACTGAAGACCCAGTCGCTTACATCAAGGTCTGAGAAGAACTTATGGACCTTGGTAGGGTAAGATGCTTATTTAGGAACTCAACCAGTATAGGTTAGGAATGCGTTATATTTACCTTTGATTTCTAGTAACCACTCTATATCAACAATCTTGCTTATGTAATCAATAAACTGACTTCTTATCTTTATGAAGAAGTGTCTGTGTCTAACACTGGAAACACAAGTGAGCAACGAGAGTTCTCAAGCTCTTGCGAACCCAGAGAGTAAAGAGTCTGTAAACGGGAAGGATCGGGCCCTTGGGTGACAAAGGGGTTGTCCCTGCGGCAGGCTTGAATCGGCCAGAGAGGAAAACTGGTTCAAGTGGGCTGTGCGCAAGGGAAACTAAGTCACTCAAACCCGGTAAAGTGGGGGTGCGGAGCCCCAACCCGTGACAGTTGGCGCCCAACGAGAAGGGTTACGCTCAGTTTGTGGACCAATGTGTAGAAAGTAGAGGAGGATAGCCAGGTGACTGGAATCCTCTGAGGGGAGTAAATCCCAAACCTGCAGAGACTGAAAGCCCCAGGAGTCGGGAACTCAGCTCTGAGAGAGAAACTAAGCAGATCCTTGAACAGAGTGCGCTGAGTTTGTTGTTTTAGTTTTAATTTCGGGTCAGGGACAGTAAACAAAATAGGGCTCCCAAAGCACTTTTACCACCTGAGAAGGTCAGAGCTGAGCAGGGAAGCCCGAAAGAGGGGTCTTGAAGCAGAAGGGAAAACTAAACAGCAACTGAAGCAACTGATACGAGAATTTGAAATGAGCATGACTGGAACGGATGGGAACGGAGCAGGGGCAGCAAATCCCCCTCCAAACCCCTCTCCATCCGACCAGCAACCAGGAGATGGAGATGCGCTGCCAAACTTGCCTCAAAACCCCCTTCCAACCGACCGGCAACCAGGGGGACAAGACTCAAACCCTAAACTCGAGATAGTCCGACTGAGAATGGACACTGTGTTCACTTGGAGCCTGAATACACAGCCCTCGTACTTGTGTTCTCACTACAGACAGCCAAAGGGATTTGTGTTTTACCAAACCCCGAATGCACAGAGCTCCTAAGAACATAAGAGTTCCCAGGCTGAGTTAGAGCCTAGTGTTCTCTTTTCAACAATTCTCGGTGCTGGAGAGGAAGCCTGCCTGTTGGTCAGTCCCAGAAGCTTAGGGCCACCCTGACCACGAAGATGCATCCCACGACCATCTTGGCTATTATCCATTAATGGATCTACCCTCCATGAACTCATACAATCCTCTTTTTTAAACCTAGTTACACTTTTGACCTTCAGGGAATCCCCTGGCAAGGAGTTCCGCAGGTGAAGTGCACGTTTGTATGAGAACGGCTCTGGGGTGGGCAAAGTGGTTTTCTTGGACTTTTTAAAGGCTAATGACCCCCATTTAAAATTATTTATTATTATGAGTTAAAATAATACATTTTATGACGTGCCCTCCCTTGCGATAGCCCTCGAGGCACTGAACAACAATACAAATATGATTCAAAAGGCAATTAAAATCCTAGAGGAGAAAAATTTATTTGTACGTTTTTGCTTTTACCAAGCTACAAACAAAACCATAAAAGGCATCTTAATATCACAGTCTAATATAAAGAAAAGTCAACAAGTTACTGGACTCTGCCATGATAATATTCATGATAACAGAATATTATAATAATGAAATCATATTATAATAATCGTAATAGCATAAAGTATAATAAAATCAAAGATAAACTTCTATTAATTATGAATTATTATGATAAGCTTTTATATAGCCCCAGCGATGTACCAGGTGCTTTACAAAGAATAAGATAGACACGGCCCCTGCTCGAGAGCTTACAATCTAAAGACAGAGGGAGGGGAGACAGAGAAGGGGGAACAGAGGGAGAGACAAGGGATGTGACATTCATGAGGATGCGAGAACGCAGGTCCACGTTCTAGCAGGTACACTAGTCTAGCAAGAATTACATTTGTGCTAGAATAGCCATATGTTGTTCCAACTTTGATCACACGTTTGTTGTCAAAACTAATTTCAACTTGACGTCTAATGGAAGGTAATTAATTTTGTATTTATTTATTTATTTTCAATCCGCTGGAGGAGTAACCCATACATCTTTCCATAACAGACACTCAAACAAATAAAGTGCTATGGCCTTCAGTAACCCCCGATTTACATGGACATAAATGCGATAGACTTGCTCAAGGCCACCCACTAAGTTCACAGCTAGGATGGGATTTGAACCCTGGTTTCCCCAGTTGCACCTTCTCCGTTACACCACACGATGCAACAGACAGGCAGGGGTCCTATCTTGATTATAGATTTCAACTAATGGAGCCGCCTCCCTGTCCTGCGGTGGGTTGTTCCAGTGATAAATGACTCCCACTAATAAGAATTTGTGCCTTATTCCGTGTCGCGATTCCGATTCTTTCCAACCATGGCAGCTCGTTCTGCCTTGAACTGATCGACGAACAGCGGCTCTGGGCCTTTTTCACTTGGAGAGAATCTTTCTAAAGTAAAATGACACCCTGTTAAAAGAGAGGTGTCAAAAACAGACTTTGGTAGCCATGGTGTGAACGCCAGCCCTGTCCCTGAGCTGTTTTGTGCCGCTCTGGTCGCCCTGTCTCGAAAAAGACCTAGTCGAACTGGGCAAGGTAGAGAGAAGGGCGACGGCAAGGATGCAGGGTCTGGAACGGCTCCCGTATGCTGAGAGGCTGGGTGGGTTGGGGCTCTTCAGCTTGGAGAAGAGACGACCGAGAGGGGCTAGGATAGAAGTTTCGGTGCGGAACGAGTCGACACGGAGCAGCTATTTCCAATAGAACTAGAACTAGGGGACACGTCATGAAACTAACAGGCCAGTGGTAGTTTAAAAAAGGATCGGCTACGCTCTCGGAGAGTAGGTCCATTAAAGGCATTAGCCAGGTAGGTATGGGGGTAGGCAAACTCTGACTGTCTGCGGCTGGGAGGGAACAGCAGGGACCTGTTGGTGACTTCTCCCAAGCGACTGAGAATGACCGCTGTCGGAGACAGGATGCTGGGCTGGGTGGACCCAGTGGGGAGGAAAGCCATTCAGGCAGCTGGTTGTGTGGATGAGGCCTCTAACCGTTCTGCTCATTCCGCCGAGCCCCTTAGAAGGGGGCTTTCCTTTGAGAGATGGATGGATGGGAAGCTTCCTCCCAAGATCTATTTTATGCTTTTAACGAAAAGCAAAGATGTAAAATGAAAGAGAGAGAGAGAGAGAGAGAGAGAGAGTCCTAAAATAGCTCCAGGGAAAGGAAAGGCGCTTAGTAAATCGATACAGTTCCTGAGGTGACGTTCTGAGAGGCCAGGTGATGCGACCTTCAGAGGAAGGGGGACACCTGCACCAATGGGGCTCAGGGGATTCAGAACAGTGATAGGCTTGGTTTTAAAGAACGGGAAATGAGTCCTGACTCCCAGCCCCC
>QEPC01001131.1:940430-951674 GCA_003113815.1 Sphenodon punctatus
CTCTTTTTGAGACCCTTCAGCGATGGCATCTCTACAATTCCCCCCCCCCCCAGGCAGCTCGTTCCATTGCCGCGCAGTTCTTACTGTGAGGGAAGTTTTTCCTGAAATTTAACCAAAATTCCCCTTCCTGTATTTAGAGCCCTTTGTTTCTAGCCCTGCCTGCGGTGGCCCAGGCAGACAACAGTTCCGCGCCAGCTTCTTGGGGGCAGCCCTTGAGATAGAGTGGAGGATGCTACGAAGCCTCCCCTTAGTCTTCCCTTCGCTAGGCTAAACATACCCACTTCCTTCAACCTTTCCTCGCCAGACTTGCTCCTTTCGTGTCGCCTTCCTCGGAGCCTGCTCTAATCTGTCAATGTCCCTCTTGAAATAAAGGACAGTTTCTACCCCAAGTGTTGAAAGATGGAGTCCGGGGGAAGGGAGCAGAGAGGAGGGGCAGGGAGCACAAGGAGAGGGACGGATCCATAATCTGGACCCTTCTCTTCCTGAGCGCCGCCCTGACCGCAGATTCTATGTAGCCCTCGGAGCTTGTACTAATTTTCAGAGTGGGCCCTGGGAGGGAAAAGGTTGCCCACCAACCCCTGTGCTGTGAGCAGCGGAGAAATTCCCATGCTTGAGAACGGGGGTGGAGAGGGGGACGGGACAAAAAAACCCTCTCAATTCGTTTAAAATCCATTGCTATTTCCTCGCCCTAAAAAATGACAAATAGAGCAACTTTTGTACAATTCAATTCAGTCCGTCGTAATAACGGAAGCATTCTTTCCAATGTGGCAGGAAGTGATGCTTTGCGTTTGGTGCCGGCAAGGCTTTCACCTGGAATACCGTGTCCGATTGTGGGTCCTGCACTCGAAAGAGGAGAGAAAGGGCTACGAAAGATTTCTCGTTACTGAACCTACCTGTTATGGTGGAAAATAAGCAAAGCTCTTGGGCCGCCCAGGGCCCTTCCTCAGGAAGAAGGAGAGACAAAAAGTGGAGATTCTGAGGATAGCGATGGAGAGACAAAAAGTGGAGATTCTGAGGAGAGCGATGGTCAAGGGGCTGGAAGGGCAAAGTCATGGAACGAAAAGCTGAGAAAACTGGAGATATTTATTCTAGAGAAAAGACGACTTGGAGCGAGGGGCACGAGTGATTTTAACCTATCTGAAATACCCTATCTGATTCAGACTTGGGCCACCATCATCCACGCCTACGTGGGGCTGCCCCCCTCGGGGACTGTCTGGAAGCTGCGGCTGGGGCAGAACGTGACACCGGTGCTCCTCGCTCTGCACTGGCTGCCAATAACTTTCCAGGCACAATCCAAGATGCCGGTTCTGATCTCAACGGCTTGGGCCCCCGCGTATCCGAGAGACCGCCTCTTCCCCCGTGTCCCCCGCAATCAGCCGGGAGAGCCCTTCCGCGGGTACCGTCCGGCCATCGCGTTCACACAAGGACATGGCAGAGAAGCGTCCTCGGGGGGCTGCCCCACAACGACAGAATTCCCGCCCCCACCCCACGGGGGGGGGCTCATCTGCACTCAAGCTGGTTCGTCTTCCAGAGGAATCGCAAGACATTTTTATTTGGACCGGCATTCGGGCAAGCAGGGGAAGAGGGTTGGGATGGGGGGGGATGCTGCGTGTTCTAACCCACCATGAGTCCTCAAGATAGGCTGAGTTAATCCATTTAAAGAAAGAAATTTCGGCTAGATCAGGTGTGGGGAACCTCAGGATCTGGGGCCCAAATGTGGCCCCTGGCAAGTTTTTACGTGGCCCCTTTCCAGTGCTTGGATCCAGTTCCTACTCCCCAAGCCCTGTGAGCTCACAGGAAAGCAACAGACACGAGGTTGTGCAAACAAGGAGAGGGGACAGATCCATGATTTGGTCTCTCCTTTCCTTGATCACCCCCACCCCAACGTCTGCGCGGCCCGCGGAGCTTGTGTGAGCTTTCAAAGTGGCCCCTGGGAGGGAAAACGTTCCCCCACCCCTAGGAAGTGAAAACTGTCAGGCAACAGAATCGGCTGCCCAGGGGAGGTTGGGAACTCTCCCTCCTCGGATGTTATCAAAGCCTGGAGGCGAAGGAAATCCTACCCTGAAGCTGGGGTGGGGGGTGTTTGGACTAAATGACCTTTGAGGTCACATCCGACTGTACAGTCCTCGGATAGTCTAATAAAGCACAAGTCCGTACAAAGCCGTTCATTTGACGGAGAACTCGCTATGTAGAAACCGTTGTTCTTAAAAACACACTGGGGTTTGGAGCCTGGGGTTTGGCCCCAATTAACACGCAACGAGAGAGAGGCCCGTGGTGTAGACATCCACAAGAAACTCCAAGCGGCGTTGATCCAGCGCCAAGAGAGGGCTCGGAGAAACAGCACGACCAACGGGAAGCAGCCGGAACGGTTTTCAGAGGCATCAAGGTAGAGAAGCTTGCTCTGCTAATTGTAATTGTTCCCCCCCCGCTCCCCTGCGGCAAGCTGCAGACAGCCAGGCTCTTAAATGCGAGTGGACAGTCGCATGCGTCCGCAAACCCAGGACGCTGCAGCTTGGGAGTCGAGCTGGGGGGGGGGGGGGGTGTCACATGGCTGGACACACTGCCGGGGAACTCAGCGCCGGTTTGGGGGGGCTGCCGAGTACGATGGGGAGGAAGGGAATGATTCCCCGGGTGGGATCCGGTTCAGCAGGGACAACGCTGCAAGCCACTGTCCTACGTCGCCATACGCTTCTCAACTTCCTGAACGTAGCCCCGTTTCTCCGCGAGTCGGGTGCTGGGAATCTCGGGCCCCGGGGCTCACGGCAAGTTGATATGGGGCCCTTTCCCAGGTCCTGGATCTGGCCCCTGGATCCCGTTCCTATCCCTCGAGTCCTGAAAGACTGAGTAGAGATGAACTGGAAGCCCCTTGGGAAAGTAGTCAATCTGTTGTTCTCAAACTCTTTTGAACCCCATTCCCTTCAGCCAGCACGGAACGGGGGTGTTCAGGCAACACACGTACGTCACGTCCTTCTATGGCTTCTCCTCCCCCCGCCTCTCCCCACCCCATTATATTGGCGATTCCCCCGTGGAGCTGGGGAACCTACTTACTGTCCCCCTGCCCCCCAGGTTCAGAGCTGCTGCTCTCGCTCATTAATGATTGTTAACGTGGCAGGCAGATTTCTGGTGCTGGCGAAGAGTTTAATCCTACTACTTCCAAATGCCCTCACAGCCTTCGTGCCTCCTCCTGGGTGGGGGGGGGAACGAATCTCACGTCGCAGCTATTCCGCGCCCCACTCGACCTGCCGTTCCAGAGCCCTGAGGCTTTATGATTTATGTAGGGCTCCTGTTCAAGCCACCAGGGGAGCCATTAATTGAAATTAATCTCATTGAAGGCACCAACCCCCGGCTCCGCTGGGAAAACAATTCAAGCCTTCAGCCTGGAGGGCTGGTATTTCGCACAGCAGCACCCAGAGGGGAAATGCACTAAGAGCTTTTCAGACCCTCGGTGAACTCCCTTCCGTGCTGGCTGGGCATTTCATTTATGAACCGCCGAGCTCCCGGTTCAGGATCAGGGAGCAGCTTGTGAGGTTGAAGGAAACCGCAGCTTGACTAAATTAATTCCCTCTGTATTCCCAGCCCCCCCTTCCCAGGACAGAAATAGAGCGTGCCCCTTGAGGCTTCTTTGCCGCTCCGGAGCCAAACAGAGGCGAGGTTTTGGAGCCATCCACAGAGTTCGGGAACAGAGCTAGAGGAACAGCAAGATTGCTCTCTACCGTTCTGGATAAGGTGGCATTAACTCGATAACCTGGAAGGCCAGTCTGAAAGCATTCCAGCTAACTGCTTAAACCACCAAACCATGAAACGATACCTAGTTGGTAACTGGTCCTCGCCAGAGCGGATCGGATACCGTGGAACCGTCCAGTTACCGGAGAGCGGTAGCTAACCGTTTAATCTAGAGAAAAGGACTGGACCACCCTTGACATCCCCTTTCCAACCATAACATTTTAGGATAGAATTCCATGGAAAGAAACATCAGAGGCAGAACTACGAAACAGGGGCTCCGTGGGCGGGGACGAGAGTCTGAACCAGCAGCGCAACGTTCCCGCTGCTGCAGCAAATGCCGATGTTCTAGGGAGGCGTCAACAGAAGCAGCTCAAGGTGCAGAAATGGGAGCTCTACCCAGAGTACCTGCAGGGTGTCGATGGGAACCCTGAGCCCAGCTTTGGTCCTTTTTATATAGCTCCAGCAACGTACCTGGCAGTGCACAATCCTTATTTAGAGACGGGTCTCTGCCCTGGGGGGGCTCACAGTCTAGTAGAGATAGGGGAGGGAGATGAGGGGAAAAGGGAACTAAGGGGGAGAGAGAGGGCTAGATTTGCACAGTTGAGAAGTTGCAGCTGCCTAGGCTCAAGTTTAGTTACAGGCAGAGACCCACGTTCACGCCATTTCCCCCTCGTTATAGGGAAAATGCCGTGACTCAGAGAATCGGGCAGCAGCCTGACAGGCTGGAGGGGCACGCGCTCCCTTCTCCTGATAGTCACCCACTGGAGAAGACTCCAAGGAGAGCAGCTAGGACGCTGTACGAGGAGAGAGGCCGAACGGACGGGGAACGCTTCGCCTCGAGGGACGACGACTCACTTCAGGGGAGGGGGACAGGAGAGCAGTTTTCAAATATCCAACGAGGGGGCCACAAAAAGAGAGGGGAATGTTTGGTCTCCGCTGTCACAGAAAGGCAGTACAATCGCAGCCAGGGAGACAGCAGGAAACGCTTTCTAACCGGAAGAGCAGAATTTGGGGCAGAGGGTTTGCAAAGCCCAGGGGATGGGAGCTTTAGAAGGGAGCTGCGTCACCTGCCCAAGATCCAGCCAAGCCAGACCATGTCTGCTAAGAGGGAAAGTCAATGCAACGGCAAATCCAAGCAGAACCAAACCGCCGCTCACTGGCGGAGCAAGGCTCAAGTCCCATTTTGGGGGGGGGGGAGGAGGTGGGTTTTCCTAAAGCAGCAGCTGCCCCCCACAAAGGGAATGGTGCTGCCTTGGCTCCCAGCAATCCGCCTCTGCCCCTGGAGCAGCAGCAACTCCCCGCCAGAGTGGGTGGGGGCAGAGCCAGCACTCCACCCCCGCCTGCTCTGAAAACTCTCCTCAGAGTGGGGCCCTTTCGCAAGGAGCCCGAGCGCCGCCAGGGTATTTTCAGAGTGGGTGGGGGCAGTGCTCCCTCCCAGACGTCGGAGCAGCAGCCGCTTGCAAAGGGCTGCTCCTAGCGCCCCCTGGGTCCCAGGGTAGCTGTGCCCGTGCCCCAGCTAGCAACACCTGGAGTTCTGTTTTTAAGCCAGCCGGCTTGCTTGCTCGCTCGCGGTTCTCTCGACAGCCAGCCGCTAGAGGGGGAGAAAGCGCTGCTTCCTGAACAAATCTTAGTCGCGCTAAAGCAAGCTCCAAAAAAATCCAAACCCACTTCCTGGACAGTTACTTTAGGATTTCCCCTTCCCTCCTAGGACAGGGGCCGGCGGCCCGACTGGGGCCCTGGGACCCTCTTTCCACCTCCGGGCGGCAGCGAGGGGTTTTGCCGGCACAGGGGTCTGGGACCCCGACCACGGCCAGGGGGCAGGATGCTGGCCTGTATCAAGGGGCCTTGGAGCAGAGGGGCAGGGAGACCCCAAGTTACCTTGCTGCACATATTGTCTTTACTGCAGTTCTTGTTGTCCTTGTCGGTTGCTTCCTCCTCCACCTTCAGAAGAAAAATGAGAGAGGGGTCAAGAGAAAGCAATTTTGGGGGGGGGCGAGGGGGGCAGAGAAACTAAAAATAGCCAATGCTTCGGCAGGGAAGTACTGGGGCCCGTCCCTGGAAACCCGCCCCCCATCCCTCTGAACCCCCCGGCCATTGCGAGTTGGCTGGCAAGCCCAGGATGCCGGTCAGCGGCCACCCAGGAGCAGCCGAGTGCCGTGCCGTAGGCGACACTAGGTCCCCACTCCCCTCAGGAAGAACGAAAGCCCATCCAAAGGTTACATTTAATCAGCTGCCTCTTGGTTCCCCCCCCCCCACATTGTGTTTAATTAACGAGCTGTGTTTAACGAGCCAGCGTAGTCTGGTGGATAGGGTGCTGGACTTGGGCCTGAGAGACCAGGGTTCGAATCTCCTCTTAGCCGTGAAACTCAATGGGTGGCCTCGGGAAAATCTCTCAGCCTCAGTTCCCCATTTAACATAGGTTCTTTCCCTACATTCCCCTCCCTCCCTCTCGTCTCCTTTCTCCATCCTAGATTGGAAGCTCCTTGGGGCAAGGACCTGCCTCTACTAAATGGCTGCGCAAAGCCAGGTACGTTGCTAGCACGGAAAGAAGAAACCACCTTCGACAGCTCGGTGGCATTTCCCCCAACCCCAGCGGCGCTGCCTTGCACGTGTCCCTCTCCTGCATTCGCTTCCGACTTGCAACGTGCCTGAGAAAGGGCCCGCGGGGCCCCACGAGCCGGCATACTCTCACCCACGGAAGCCGAGCCCTTTCTCCGGAGCGGTTCCCCTGAAGCAGCGGCGGCAGAGAACCTTTATCCCTCCCGGGGGCCACTGCAAACACTGCGCCAGGCTCCGAGGGCTGCACGGAGGTTGGGCTGGAGATGCTTCAGGGGGACCCGCTCAGGAAGAGGCAGCTCCAGAGCATGGATCCAGCCCCTCCTCTCTGCTCCCTTCCCCTGAGCTTAGTCCGTCAGTGCTCACAGGGGGAGGAACTGGATCCAGGGGCCAGATCCGGAGTCACATCCAATCGAGCCACAGGCTGCATTGGGCCCCCGGGCCGGAGGGTTCCCAATCCCGTAGAACGGGGGGGCGGTTAGAGGGGGTATTATTGCTGCTTTTCTGTAGGACTGGTTTACATTGTTTTGAGAGGGTTTGTGTGTTTTATTGCTGTACGCCAAGTTGCCTGTGGCAGGAGGGGGCGGCATAAAAGCTAAATAAAATTCATACAAATAACTAACTACTACTCTGGAGTACAGTCGCGTGTGGCTTGTAGCCCTCGGCTGAACGCCTCTGCCCCCGTAAATCAGTCGGTCGGAGCCGGCAGCAAAGCCCCAAGATTTCCGTGCATCTCTTACCTCCTTCCGCCACTTGAGCTCGCAGAACACCCGCTCAAAGCACTCGTGCATGTAGTTGAACTGCAAGAAAAAGCAGCCTGCTCTCAGGGGGGGGGATGCACTTTACAGCAGGGAAAGCCCAGACACTGGAGACAGCAGAGATCGCTGTGCCTCTGGCACCTCCTGGTGGCTGTCTGCTTAGCTGCAGTCCAGAAGGTTTGCTTTCTGTTCTGCCCTCGCCAACTCCCTTCCCTGAACGCGATTCACTCTGCCCCCTCGCCGAGGCCTGGAGCTCCCTTCCCTGAACGCGATTCACTCTGCCCCCTCGCCGAGGCCTGGAACTCCCTTCCCTGAACGCGATTCACTCTGCCCCCTCGCCGAGGCCTGGAGCTCCCTTCCTGGAACGCAATTCCTAGTCTTCAAACCCCTCCTGAAAACCTGCTTCTTCTGTCAGGTTTTCCCTGGCTCCCCACCCCACCTCCTTCATCTGCCCCCATCCTCTTCCACCCAGTAGCCAAGCTAAGCACCTGCAACTTCATGGAGGTCTCCTTGTCTCTCCCTCGGTTCTCCCCTAGACTGTAAGCCCCTCAGGGCAGAGACCTGTCCCTAATTAATGATCGTTCCGTGCCAGGCATATTGCTGGGGGCTGTATTGTTTGGGAGGGGGGGGATGCTCTAAGATCTCTGCACAAGGAATTTCACGTCTATCCCCAACCTCAGACCCCCAACCCCCCTTCCATCTACAGGGGCTCCAAAAATCAGACCCAAGCCCAGTCCTGACAATGGTCTCTTCCATGCCTGGAGTGGGATGTGATGGGGCAACCCGCCCCTCACGCAGAGCTGTGATGTCACAGGGCGTGGCCATGTCAAGAAGGGGGCGGAGTTCAATCAACCCCTCAGCATCACGACCCTCCACGGGGCGGAGAGGCACGTGAAAAGGGGCAGGGGTACTTGGGGCACGGGGGAAGCTGCAGAGCTCAGACAAGGCTCTGCCTCGCTCCGAGCTGAGAGGGTTCTGCTGGGCCCCAGAGAAGGCGGAGAGACTGGACCAGAGGCCCCCAGCCTAGGAAGGGCTGTGACTGCCATGGGGAGGCTTGGAGGGGGACCGTAGGGGGCTGGGACATGGACTTACTATTGGGAGGGGACTGTTGGGGCCCTAATCCTGCCAGGCCTTACCCCAGGCACGCCCATCCCCCCCCGCCGGCTCTGTCTGGGACCCGTCCAGACTTACGTAAGGGGTGAAGATCTTGACCCATCGCGGCTTCTTCTCCCCTCGCGCGTACTCGAAGCAGAACGCCATCCCTTCCTCGTCCGTGTCCCAGCGCTGCATCTCGTCCCACTCGAAGGCTATGACCTGGTTCTGGACGGCAGCCAACAGCAATCGGCCACGCAGCCGGAGTGATGGGGAAGCCGGGGGGGGAACCGGACGGGGGCTTGCTCTGAATTTCAATTCATAACCCACCCTATTCCCAAAGGGCTCAGGGGAGCGGACAGCAAGAGACCCTACAAATGAACCCGCAACACTCCACCTCCACCCCATACCCCCCCCCAAGGTTCCCCCCACCATCTCTCTTCCTCCCTCCTCACCTTGAAAAAGCAGCTGAAGAACTTTTTTTTTTTTTTAAATCCTCTTTTAGAGGCTCTGCTGTTGGTTCCCCTCCCCCCCTCCTTGAACCAACCCACTTTTAAACAGCCACCTGTTCTGCCCCTCCCTGCAAAGCTACGGTGGCGGAGCCCCCCCCCTTACCTCTAGCTGCCCCTCCTCCGTGCAGGCGTGGAGTTTAAAGTGCTTGACGCTGATGGCTGTGATGACGTGACCCTTCCGCCGGGAATCGCAGGAGCAGTGGGGGAAGATGATCTCGTTGTAACCCTCGCACGCCCGCAGCATGTTTAAATACTGGGGGAGGGAGAAGGAGAGGGAGGGGTTGGCTCGGTTAGCAGCAAAACCAATGGAAGGCGAGATGACAGACGGCTCCCCCACGTCTTTGACCCACCCCAAGTCCCCCCCCCCGTGCTCTCCGGTATTGAACCCTAAAGCTGGAAGGAACCTCCATGTCCACCCCACCGTTGTTACACAGCGACCCCCATCCCTGAGAGATGCCTGTCTAACCCGTTTCTAGAGCTCTCCGGTGATGGGGCCTCCGCAAGCTCCCTTGGCAAATTATTCCACCGCTGAACGGTCCTGAGAGTTAGAAACGTTTTTCCTAATGTTTAGCCTAAAAACTTTTCTCCTTTAGTTTAAACCTCTCATCCCATCCTGAGCGGCCAGAGAACTGGGCGCCATTTTCTTTAGAGCAACCTTTGCCGTCTTTTGACAGCTGGAATCCACCTCCCCTTTAATCTCCTTTTTTCAAGGCTAAACACTCGCCGGTTCTTTCAGTCTATTCTCATCGGTCTTTCCAGGGCTTAATTTATACAAAAGAGATTGCCAGGATACAAGCTGGCCTCAAAAGCCACGTCCACCCCAGCAACAAAGCTTGTCAAAACACGGAACTGAAGCCTAGTCTCCGGCTAGCAAAGTAGCCACTCAGCCACCCTGCCTCTCTCTCTCCAGCAGAATACAGAACGGGAGTTCTTGTGATTTAATCTATGCAACATCCAGCGCAGGGGGTGAGTTGGCAAACTCACTGATGAAAGCCAAATAAACCATCAAAGGGGTTTCTCTTTTCTTCTGGTTTTTGGTTACAACCCCCCCCCCGCCCCCAAACGGTCAACATCGGCTTTTCCTGGTCTTTCACATTTTGGGGTGTATGCTCCTACTGGGAACATTTCATGGGCCTCTGCGCCCCCACCCCCTGCCCCAAATTAAGCCCCAAACTAAGCATCTAAGGGCAGAGTTTCTGGAGGCTCCACAAGGGTCAGATCCTCAGCCTAAACATGGATCCAATGAACACCAGCTTCATTAACCCGACAATAGCATCACTGCCGTTCCTGCAGCCACTTTGCCTGGCTGGGTACGTCGCCCGTCAGGGATGCCCTGATTCTTAACAGAGCTTTAGAAGAAAACCACGCCGTGTCCAAGTTCTGCCGAGGACCTGGCGTAAACCCAAGAGAGAAGTCCGGGGCATGGGGCCCAGGGAAGGGTTTCTTGCAGTCAGAGAGGGTGAATTGAGGCCACAGCAGCAGCCTGGATTTCTAGCCCCAACTCAAACTCTCTCGACGCTGGGCTTAGATCATGTTGAAGACGTCAAGCAGCTTAAAATGCAAAGTTTGCATTTTTTTAAAAAGAATTTTAATGAGACCGATTAAGACTAGAAATCGCTGAGCGCCATTTCTTTTTCCCCTCCCTGGTTTTAATGGTTAAAGTGTAACCCTTCCCCCCTTGCAGCCTGCGAATTCAAGCAACGCAGCGTGTCGGCAGGGTAGGAAGACCAGGAAAGAGACCGGACTAGGGAGATTGGATAGCTGAGCTCGGCACGACTCCGGGAGCAGGCCCTTGGGAATGAGATGTTAACACCCCTTTGCCTCGACCCCCGTCACCCGAGCCCCACGCTCGATGGGACCCTGGGGGGAGGGGGTAGCTCAGCCTGGGTCCATCTGTCCAACGGGAGGATTCCTGCCCCCAACTCTTAGCCGGCCTGTGAAACAGACACTTGTCCAGTGGGGGCAGAATGCAGCGGCCCGTCTCCTCACAGGGACAGGGCGCCGTGAGCATGTAACGCCTGTGCTTGGCTTGCTGCACGGGCTGCCGACACTCCGCAGGGCCCAATTCAAGGGGTTCGTTCTTAACTATAAAGCGCTAAATAACCTGGGCCGCGTCCATCCGCGGTACCGCCTCACCCCCCTGAGTTCTGGCTCAGCCCCTGCGCTCGGGCAGGAGCGCCCTTCTTGACATCCCACCCCCCGGGGATGACGTTGAAGAGGGCGTTTCCGGTGGCAACACCGCGGGTGTGGAACTCCCTCCTGGCAGAAATCCGCTTGTCCCCGGACGTCCCCTCCTGTAGGCGCCAGCATAAGACCTGGCTTTTTTGCCAGGCTTTCAGCCGGGGAGATTATTATTATTATTAGCAAACATTTATATAGCGCCAGCAATGTACCTGGTGCTTTACAAAGTAGTGGAACACACACGGTCCCTGTCCAAGGGCTTACAATCTGAGACACAGAGGGGTGGGGTAACAGAGGGAGAGACAAGGAGTGTAATATTCACGAAGATGCGAGGTCACAGGTGCACGTGCTTGGCTTGGTTACATGGGTGGTGGTAGGGGTAGCGGGAGGGGCTGCAGCGGGAGGGGCTGCAGCGGGAGGGG
>QEPC01001131.1:951915-1014881 GCA_003113815.1 Sphenodon punctatus
GAATACAAGTTTTTGTACAAACAAACAAACAATTTCTGAACCGGTCTCGGGGAGGGAAATAATTCCTCACTCCGCTTTAGAGGAATCAAGAGAGTTTATATTTATTAGAGCTGAGAGGTGCTTGGCAGATAAAGAGGGCGGGTGTGTGTGTGTGTTTAATATCCACCTGGGGTGCCAATGTGTAACGTAGGAGTTATTAACAGGGGTGCAGTGGTCATTTTAAAAGTGCAGAAGCTCTTAATGAGAGCCGCCCCCCCCCCCCAAGCCGTTGAGCGGGGCCCACAGGAGAAGTCCTGCAGCGCCGTTCCCCCGCGCTCCTGCCCCACTGGTTATTAAAATTCAGAGCTTGGGCCTAGCAGAGGCAGCCCCCACCCCGGGAAGGTGCTCGAGATCCACGTGGATTGGCAGCGCAGGGGCCTGCAGGAGTGGGAACGGCCGAATGGAGTCTACAGGTTGCAGTCAGCGCAGACACAGCTGAGCTCCGCGGGGCTGACTGGGGAGAGGTGTCCCGTTTCGAATGCAGAAAGCCCGAGCGGCTCGACGAGGCAGGCAAACCAAGCTTGTGCGGGGAAGGGAGCTCCGCTCTCATTAGGGAAAGGAGACTGGGATTCCCAACGGTTACAAGCGAGGGGACATTTTTCAGACCGTCAAGCTGCACTGGCTGCCTCTCCCCGTTGCGGTCGGGGGATTCGTTCAGCGAATGACCTGAGTGAGGCACTTGCACTCAGCTTGGGCCGCTGCAGCCTGGACGTGGGAGGGCAGGAAGGGGCAAGCTAGCCCCACTGTTGATAGGTTTACACAACAAAGCCCTTCGTGGGTTTGGCCCTGCCCATCTCAGAGACCGCCTTCCCCCCCCCCGCGCTTGCTTCGGTCAGTGGGGGTGTGTGTGTGTGTGCCGATAGCACGACTGCGCCGGGTCTGGACACCGTGGGCGCGCCGAGAGGCAGTTTAGCTGGCTGCCACACAGCTTTGAAATTCCCTCCCCCGGGAGGTTTGCTTTGCCAAAGGGCACGCCCCTTCAGAAGGCAACGGAGGACTTTTGGATCGGACCGGCTTCTAGAAGGGTTTGGAGGGTGGGGGCTGGGGGGGTTTCGTTTTGTTAAATATCGGGCCACCCCGCGGAGAAGGGCGAGAAGCGTTCTGCGACGGGGGTGCCCTCGTGTGGATTTTGCGACTGCGACGTACTGACCGCACCACGGCTGGTCCTAGTGCAATCCAAGCCCTTGGGAGAGTTACCAAATCGGTCTATTTATGGGGGGAGGGAAAAAAACCCTAACAACTTGAGACCTGCCTCATGGAATGAAAAGAAGGACGACTTCTTCCTTTAGCCTCACTTCTATCCCAGGGAAAGACGGTCTCTTGGCCTCCCTCGAGGTCAGCTGGAAGCACCCCCCCATCTGCAGGTCATGTCCATACAGCCAGAACACGCCAGGAGGTGTTCTCGGCGACTCCTTTCCCCCAAGGCATTTCATTCGCCAAAGCCTGACCCCTAACCTATCGAGCCGCCAGACCCGATCCTTCTCAGCGCCTTTCTCAGCGCCGGTTTCAGTTCTGCACCGGGGGTGACCGGAACGGCGCACCGCAGTCAAGTCCCAGGAGATTCTGCTACTCACCATGACCATCTTCCGCTGCTCAGCCAGCTTCTGCAACTGGTAAGACTTCTCCTCTGCCTTGATGTAACCTTTCTTCACGTCATCTACAGCCTGGGAGGACAGAGGCAGGAAAATGAGCTGAGTTGGGAGATTAGGAAGCTCATCTGCTGGGTGGATCTTCACCTCCGCTGCTTGACAAACCACGGCCGCCGTGGCTATTTGACCCACCTCTTAGCCTAACTCCTCGCCCCAAAGACTGCTCACTGATGGTCCTTCTACTGCCTTAGCCTTCCTGCCCCCTCCTCTTCTTGGAACTAAGCTGAACCAGCTTCTTCACATCGTGAACAGATGGTCTCTCCTGATGTCCCCCTTCCTTGTCCATTCTAGACGGGAAGCCCCTTGGAGCAGGGGACGCGTCGGGGATATTCCTGGCACTAGAGAAACCAGGAGCGGAGAAACCTGCCCCTCTCGGGGGCCGCTCTGAAAAGGAGTACAAGCCCAAAGGCTGCATGCGAATTGGGGGCGCTCAGCAATGGGAGGATCCACATGATGCATCTGCTGCACGGATCTACCCCCACCCCCCCACCCCTTGTGAGCAGGCCCTCCTCTCTGTTCCCTTCCTCCGTGCTCAGCCGGCCAGCGCTTGCAGGTAGGAACTGGATCCAGAAACTGGACAGGAGCCAAAGAACTAGCTGTAGTTCTGCACCCTTGCCTTCTGCTGTCTGATGAGCACCCCTTTCTCCCCAGGTAACTAAGTTAAACACATGCACTTGCAACATTTCAAGTCTCCCTCCCCATGCTCCCCCCTCCTTTGTCCAGTCTATATTGTATGCCCCTCGGGGCAGGGACCCATCTGCAATCACGACTGTTTGGCACCAGGCACATTGCTGGTGCTACACAAAACAATACCGCCGCCCTCTGTCCAGAGCTCCGAGACATCTTGAGAGAGGAGGGGTTGGAAGAGACATGGGGGTTATCAACGAGGGTCTGTTGCATTAAGCCAGTTTTTATGCACAAGAGGGAGAAAATACCCCTGTGGACCTTGAGCTCCCTCCCATTGGGCTCCGGGCAGGGACCCCTCCCAGCCCACCCATCCACCCCCGACTCAGGCTGGGCTCCCTGGGCAAGAGGCCCCATCCTCGGGGAGCACTGCAACATCACACCAGGCGCGGGGCTGTATCAGGGGAAAGGTGGGGAAATGCCTTAACCCAGCCCCACGTCCCGGCCCCCATTATAGATCCAGCCTGGCGGAGCCTGGCAGGGTCAGGACCAGACTCAGGCTGGCCCAGATGGAGTCAGACATGGGCCAGGCTCAGTTCTGGGACTGTCTCTTATACACATCTAGATGTGTATAAGAGACAGCCCCCCCCCCCCCCGCCACCCACCTGATGGAAGAAGTAGGTCACCGCGAGGTCATTGTCGTTCAGAAGGACTTCCTCTTCCGTCGTGAAGAGCCACTTCCGGATCGTCAGGCAGGTCCCCGGCACGGCGGAAGTGTAGTTCTGGACGTAGAGCTTATGCGGGAATTCATTGGGGGCCAGTTTACGCACTGGGGGGGGAGAAAGGGAGCCCGAGAGAGAGAGTGATCACTGAGCTCAGGGGAAGGGAGCAGATCCACGATCCGGACCCTCCTCTGCCTAAGCACACGCCCCCACCTCAATCTCTATGCAGCCCGTGGCGTTTGCACTGATTTTCAAAGCGGCCCCCTGGGAGGGAAGAAGGTTCCATGCCTCTAACCTAACCCAAGCCACGGCAAATGTTGAGCATCACGGAGACCCGTGTCCTACACTTTCAAAAGGTCCTTCGTCCTCCCGGATGGGTTTCTAGAAAAGCAACAGGCCTTGCTGGATTGGCAATTTGAGCTCCAGACCGGACCATACGGGCAGTCAGGAATTTCCTGGGAACTAGGAAACGGCTTGGCAGGAGCTAGGGCAGCTCTCTGGGGACGGCGGCACACAGCTGGGCGTGGATCAAGCTACGCTACCCTGCCAGCGTTCTTTGATCAATGCTTTGATTTCACTGTGCGAGAAGGAACGGGTCTAATTCTGCACAAGCAATGACATGTAAACAAAGCCAAACTATTTATAATCCCGGTTTTATTCAAGACCCCTTAGTCTTCACCGATGACTCATCTGTTTGGTTGATTTGAGAAGCATGCTAAAAACAATTCTCTCTCTCTCTCGTTTTCCACGGAGGGAAGAATCTACAACCCTGTGCCATTTCCCAGGATCTTCCAACGCTCTGGGGCCAAATCGTCCACTGCCCAATTGGCCCTAGTTAGGGTCAGTTGGATAGGATCACGGCCCTAACTCGCCTCTAGTGTTGGGGTTGCGAGGAAACATCCTGGGGGAGAGGTTCCTACACGGTCCCTTTCACTGGAGGAAGGTTTAAGAATTGGGCAACCAAGCGGGTAGATCGTGGGCCGTTTTGAAAAGGATTACAAGTGGGAGCGCTCAAAGGCTGTTGCTCAGGACGGGAAGAGTCTAAATTGGAGCCAACGCAAATACCTTATTTGCTAATCAGTGGCTAAATCCAGCAAGTTGTCGGATACCCTGGTAGTGAACAGTGGTTGGATTCGCTACCAGTTCAGCAAAGGGGCTAGGCCCGCCGCACCCCCGTAGTTACCGACGGGGAGGCCTAGCCCCAATCGTGGCTGCAAGCACCGGACACGGGTCCCTGGAAGCCAGCGGACGCGCCCGGGGAGGCCGGGCTGCTCCTTAAAAGCCCCGGTCAGCTTCGGGGACTATTTTTTCATTCATTCAATTTTTACCCCACTCTGCCCTCAAAGGCTCAGAGTGGTTTACAAAAATATCTTTTAAAAATGTATAAACATATATAAAATATATATAAAAGTACTCCCCCGCGCCCAAACCCTACCCACCAACCCTCCCACCCCTAAACCCTTCCACCCTATCCTATCCCAACCAAATGCCAAGCCAAACAAAAAGGTCTTCTTCAATCTCTTCTGAAAGGTAAGCAGGCTTGGGTGGATCGCCATCATTTTGGAATTAAAAGGCAATTAAGCTGCAGAGATCTCTGGGTGGATGCCAGGCGGAGGGTTTGCAGAATCCAGTTCTCTGCATGGATAAGCAGCTGAGCTCTGGTCTAGTTCATGGCTCCGTGCCCTGGATCCACCCCCCTTACCCTGAGGGCATGCCCTCCTTGCCGCTCCCTTTCCCTGAGCAAACTCTCTCCGAACGTCAAGGGAGGGACTGGATCCAGGGGCCAGATCCAGGAATTTGAAAGGGCTTTGCCAGAGCCCTCACAACCTGGAGGCAGAGCAGTCCTTGCTAGTCGAGGCGTGGGCTCCTAACACAGCAGCACCCCCTGCCCCTGCCCCTGCGGTGCACTCTGCTATTCCAATCCACAGCTCAGCTGGGCCTTCCAACTCTGCTCCCTGCTCCGGGGGAGCGGGGCTCTTCCTGCAACTGGAACACGAGAGAGAGACAGACAGACAGACATCTCAAGAGCCTGGATTGAACTTCCCAGCTTCCAACTCGGGATGAAAATCTGGCTGGCCTTACCCGCTGGGTATTTTAAGCCACGCACTCGTTTAAAACACTAAAATAAGCCTCGGCAGATGGAGGCCTCCTCCCAACCAAAGCAGGAACAAGCTGGAGCAGTTTGCTTCATCTAGTCAGGGAGCCAGCAAGGAGCAATGCTAAAATAACAAAAGCAACTAGGTTTGGAGTGAGTTTAAAACCCATGCTGTATTTTGGGGTCTATTTGACCCCAACGCCCTACAGAGGCCCTACAACCCGATAGAGCAGCTGTGGACAGACCTATGGTACCCACGATTCACTGGATTCAGGAGTCAGCCTTCAGGCAATCTACCCTTCCCCTGGCTCAGGCGCTCCAAGCTGGTATCCTCCCTCCTGCTGGCCTCTGCCGCTCTAGGGCATCTCGGCAACCAGTCTCAGGAATGGAGAGGCGCGCTGCCCTTGGGAAAGCACCTGAAAACCACCTCCTCCCTGGAGACATTCCCTGGGGTGCTGGGTCCTGCTCTGCTCCCCAGAGATGAGCTCTGAGAGGCTGGGTCCCCAACACTTTCTCTCCCCGCACCATGATCTACTGCAGCGAGTTTGGAATCTACTGGTAGATCACGATCTCTCTCTCGGCCACTCCTGCCAAAGAACCAATCCGCAGCCAACTGATATAAAAAACTTAGCCAACCAACAGAATAAAGTTCATTTTCAATGCATTCTCACTGGGGGCGGGTTCTTGTTAAACTAAACTGGTTTCGCGGCTGCTTAGACTTCAATACAAAAAAGTCATTTGGTGTTTCTTGAGACAGAACTAGAGTAACGTTGTATTCCAAAAGAACTAAATAAGGTGGGAACGAGGTTAGGAATCAGGGGGGCCTCTTGGGCTCAAAATCTACCACAGTCCTAGGCTGGTTTGCTGGGGCAGCTCCCAGTTCTGAACTGGACCATCCTCTGCGCCAAGGAGCCTGGCGAGACTGAGTGGGGACTTTGTGGGCCGTCTCTGAAATGTCAAAAGGGAAATGCCAGGGTGATTTCCTCACTGATCGTGAGGAATGTCACAATGACTCTAAAGCAGGGGTGGGGAATTTCCCCCCTGCCAGAGGCCACTTTGAAAATTAGTACAAGCCCCAAGGGACGCACAGACGTAGGGGGGACAAGGAGGAGCCAGATCTGTTCCCTCTCCTTCTGTTTCTATCCTCTTCCCCTGAGATCAGGTTTTCAGTAGCTGGAGGCAGGAACTGAATCCAAGGATCAGATCCAGGAACTGGGAAGGTGCCGCATTGTCGTGGGTCACATTTGGCTCCCAGGCCTGAGGCTCCTCCCCGGGTCTAGATCATGGATCTCTGCCCCCTATCCTCGCGTGCATGCCCTGACCGTACTGTGATCTACTGCTGAGTAGCTTGGGATCTACCAGCAGATTCTCAGCTGCCCCTGGTCTAACGGAGAAGCCTGTCGCCATGAAATGGTTAAAAAGCAGAAGGGGGAAATCTTAGAAAGAGGAAAAGAAAGAAAAACTCCTCATTATCTGAGCCTCCCATGCGTGGCAGATTTCCCTCGAGGGCCCTGGGTTTCGAGAGCAGAGGAGAGCGGAATGAGAGCTCTACCGTCGGAGAGGGTGCGTCGGTGCCGCGGGGATTCGCACGCTTACCGAAGGAGTGATTGATCACTTCAAACAAGGCAAAGTAATTCGCTGTCATGGTGTCCATCCCGACCTTGGCGGCCACAGCCTACGAGGCAACGCAGAAGGAAGAACGGTCAGCAAGATGGCATTCGGCCAGGAGAAAACCTAGCCCCGCTCCCCCCACCCCTCACGGCTCCGTCTCTCTGCAAAGCTTTCCCTTCCCAATTCACTCGAGCCTTTTATTTCCGCGAGGGCTGAGATTCTCCATTCTTTCCCGTAAGCTGCTCCAGATTCCAAGTGCTGCCACCGCTGACAATTAGGCCACTTTGGCTTTGAGTACCCTGGGTTTCAACGCCAAAGACTGGGCCCCCTCCTCCCCCAGGAATGTTTCCAACAAACACTGCAGCCTGGCCTGCCAATATCAGTGATGCACTTTGATTAGGATTCCAATAAAAGGAACCGACGTCCTTAATGCCCTCTTACAAAGCCAAGGAAGCACGCACACGTTTCACTGGACAGCTCTGGACTGCCCAAGATGCCAGTCTCATTTTAGCCCCCCACCCCGCCCCCTAGCTCTGCCATTTGCAAAACCACCATGTGTTTAGGGTTCCATATTTACCTGCGTGATCACATTCTGTTTGCATGCATTTCCTATCTTAAATAAGCATCTCGGTTCCAAGGTCAGACTCCGATACTCCCTCACCTCCCCAGAGGAACGCTAATTAGCAACACCGAGACTGTATTCCTCCCTAACATCAGCTGGCAGCACAGGCTCCGTCCCCGCTTCCTCCAAAGACCCAAGCACCCAGACAGGTACTAAGTCATGCACCGGACGGCAGGAAGCCAGGGCCAGCAACACGTGAGTGCCAGAGTCAAACCTTCCAAAGGCAGCTTCTGTGGGCACCGAAGAGCCTCCGTGACCGGGGGAAGGTCCGAGAGGTGCCCGGAACTCTTGGGCACTATCCTAGACAAGCTGCATCACTGGGCGGGCCAGACCCGCCAAGCCCACAAATACTTCTCATTCCTAAAATGGCAAAGCCGTTCAGATCACAGCAGCGTGGATAGCTCCACTGACCTCGACAGTGTCTGAGTGCAGGGCTTGGTTTACCGCTAGCCCCCAGCACAAGCGGCACTCGCCGTCTTACACAGGCCCCACAACACAGTTAACAACCGCCGCCTAGTCAAGGAGCAGCCGCTGCCCCGTTAGGGGCAATGCAGCCAGAAGCAGATCCTCGGTGCCTGCCTGCCGTGCACTCTCTGCAGAGAACGCAGGCTTACCACAGAACGGCTCGCTGACGCTTTGGAATATCTTTATGGTGGGAGGACGATTCCTCACTAAGGAGCGTTAATTCAGACACGGCTTAGCCCTTTGCAGATGAAGCGGGTGAGGAAAACGCTGCGTCAGCAAGACAGGACACTGGACTCCTTCCCCACAGTCCAGCCCGCTGTGCCTATTACAGCCCGACTCCTGCTCCGAGGACGTACATGGCTATGTGGTGGGGGAGGAACCCGCAGATAAACTCACTCCTTACCTGGTACACCTGGTCTGTAGTGCTGTTCTTTTTGACCCTGACGGTCACAGTTGTGACGTCCGGTAACGCTACTCTCAGCTCGACATCCGACACGCCGTTGTAGTTCTGGACGGGGGGGAAGCAAAGAACGGGTAAGATGGAAGAACTCGCAGTCGGAAGCTTAGGGATCTGGGCTGGCCAGGAGACGGGGAGCTGGTCCTAACCATAAATTACAACTTCCTTAGACTGTAAGCCCCTTGGGGCAGAGACCCGTCTATAACTACTGATTGTACAGCCCCAGGCACATTGCTGGCGTTACATAAATAACAAATGGAAAAACAACGACGACAGGGGTGGGGAACCTCCGGTCCGGGGTCCAAATGCGGCCCACAGCTAGGTTTTTATGTGGCCCCTTTCCAGGTTCCTGGGTCTGGCCCCCGGATCCAGTTCCTACCAAGCAGGGCATGAAATTTCAGATCGAACTTTGGGAGCCAAAAAATAAAAATAAAAAAAAAATTCCATCCCCAGACTTTATCCTGATATTAAACCATTCTTGCCCCACTACACCCCGGAACCAGTCGCCAGCCTCAGTTTCCCAGGTGCCTGTGAATTTCATGCCCTGCCCCCAAAAGCACTGAAAAACTTGAGCTCAAGGAAAGGGGGCAGAGAGGAGGGCGGGCACAGAAAGAGAGAGGACAAATTCATGATCTGGACCCTCCTCTTCCCGAGTGCCCCCCCCCCCCCCCCAAACGCCCATGCGGCTCTTTCGTACTAATTGTCGAAGTGGCCCCTGGGAAGGAAAAGGTTCCCACCCTGTAGCAGAGCAAGGTCACGCCTCAAAAAATCCGCCAGCAACGACATTGCGTAAGGACAAAGCAGCTACGTAGGATGCGGTCATGTCTTCAGATTGATTCTGCACCGTTGACAGAAATGGCTTGCTCTCTTAAGAGCCCCACAAACCCTCCAAAATCAGAGGGCCAGACTGGGCTCTTTCGAGTTTATCTACTGGTGGCTGGAAAGGCTCTGCAGACGGAGCCCTGGGTGACATCATGTCCTCGCCATTGCGCCATCAGAGGCCTTGCACAAGCAAATAAACTATGATTCAGCGGCAACAGTTCTGGGGCGAGCCCCAATCCGCAGTGCACACTCTCCCCCCCACCAGCTGGTCTGACTCTGGGGCTAGGGTGGGTCTAATGCAATTCAAACATCTCCCTGGGCAAACTAAAAGGAGCTGCTGAGAAGAAGCTAGTGCCAACAGTCACGGCTGCAGTCAGACCCACACTTTACGAGCCTCAGAACTAGCTTCTCAACGCAGTGCGGACAAATGCTGCCCCTTTCATGAGCCGGGAGGGCTTTCCGCTGGCCTCGACGAGCATCATCAGGGGTTGGCTGACGAGGAAAGTTCCTGGATGCAGCCGTTCTTACACAGAAAGAGGAACAGATCTGGCAAACCAGGCCATAGTCTTACAATCAGAATTAAATTATCCCGAGGTATAAACTATTCACGGTTATAGCACCTACTGCCCCCGCGTCCTACGGCTGCAGCGTAAAATATGAATGCAGCTACACGTGCTGCCGTGCCGGCAGCGCCGCAAGCCGCGATATTAACTCCCAACGGCTGGCAACCAAACCAAAATTAAATCCTGTCGATGCTTTTTCCACCGGGCTCTGTGGCCTGCCAAGAGGAGAGCTTGCCAAAGGCCTCTCATGAGACACTTTGGTCGCTGCTTCTTTCTGGAATTCACAGAGAGGGTACGGAGACTGGTTTTAACCGCGGTGATAGGAGCATCCTCTCTCTCTCGTCTTTGACCCCCCCCGCCCCCCGTGCTCTCGTGTCAATCCCGCTGCTGCCTCTCCTTTCAGTCCAAGGTTGTCTCTTCCCCGATAACGCAGTTAAACCCAGGCCCCTACGACTTCTCAGCTTCATCAATATCTCCCTAGGTTCCCCTCGTCCTATATCCCCTAGATTGTAAGCCCCTTGGGGCAGGGAGCTGTCTCTAATGAACGGCTGTGCAGCTCCAGGTAAATGGCAGACACCCTATAAAGAATAATCTTGAGATGCACAGGCAGCAAGCAAATTGTCAAGGGACAAAAAGCTAACTGGGCCATTATTACTAAGTATCTACAGAGCGCCGTCAAGATCCCTGGCATGGAACAATGATTAGAGATAAGTCCCAGCAAGGAGGGCATACAATCTAGGAGGAACAAGGGAGGGGGGATCATAGGGAGACATTTGCAAAGCTGAGAAGTGGCAAGAGCAAGGACTTCGCTTAATGAGAGAGGAGAAAGGGACCCTGAATGATGGGATGGCTAGAGGGATCATTAGCGCAGGTGGAGAGTGAGGGGAAGCTCTCCCTGATGGAAGAGGCAGCTTTTCAGGAGGAATTGGGCGGGAGTGTGTGCACAATGAAGGAAAGGGATCTTGGGAGTCATTGCAGACAATACACTGAAACCCTCAGCTCAGTGCACGGTGGCCGGCAAAAAAAGCCAACAGAATGTTAGGAATTATTGGAAAGGGATAGAGAATAAAACTGAAGCGATCGTAATGCCACTAGGATGGGACTGCGCTCTGAATAGCGGGGGCAGTTCTGGTCGCCCCCATCTCAAAATAAATAGAGTAGAACTAGAAAAGGTGCAGAGAAGGGCGAAGGGTCTGGAACGGCTCCCGTACAAAGAGAGACTGGATAGGTTGGGACTCTTCAGCTTGGAGAAGATAGAAGTTTAGAAAATCATGTGGAATGAGTCAATCGGGAGCGGTTATTTACCCTCTCAAATAGTACTAACCCACAGGACACTCCATGACTAACTTAAACAAAGAATTAAAACAAAAAGTATTTTCTTCACTCAACGCACAATGAACTTGTGGAATTTGTTGCCAGAGGACGTGGTCAAGACCAGTAACCCGGCTGGGTTTTAAAAAAGGATCGGATAACAAACGGCAGGGAATGGATCACCCCACTGGGACCGGTTGGGTGGTTTTCCCAAGCAACCGGATTGGCCGCTGCCGGGCTTGGCGGACTACTGGTCTGGCCCAATCTGGCACGACTGATGTTCTTTATGAGCACAGGTTCAGGCCTAGGGGGCAGCACAGGAGGTTTGTTTGCAATGGAGCATTCGGCACATTGGGTTCACAGGTCATCCTACCTCGTCCGACTCCGACAAGAACTCCTGCATGATGTCGCTTTCGCCGATGACTCGTATGGAACACACTGCAGGACAAAGAGAGCTGCGTTAGTGGCTTGCGTTGCCAACGGGGGGAGGAGCCGTCACTTCACCTGCGCGGGGCACCCGGGTTAGGGTGGTCACCTTTCAGTCTCACGGGTGGCCGAGAGGTGGATACAGGGTAGTGTCTGGTAGGATCACGGTGGGGAGAAGGGGGACCAGCCTCTTGGAAAGTGCCTCTGGAGAGGAGAGTGGGAGATCGGCACCCCAGGAAGCGTCGCGGGGGACGGGCTAGGAGAGCACTTCAGCACCGCAGGGAGGGAAGAGTTCCTCCTCTCCACTCCCAAGATCAGTTGCAGAGGGGTCCTATGGCTGGGAGCCAATGGGAAAGGTCCTGGCCGTGAGTGCCAGTAGGAGGGCCCTGCTACATCACCTGCACCAGACGCCTGGCCATCCCTGCCTCTCACTGATGGCTTATTAGCAAGCGTCCTTTGCTGGAAGAGGGTTTGCGACTCAGTCTGCCCAAGGATAAAGCCCGAGGGAGATCTTGCAAATCTCAACAGTGAGACAAATAAAAACGAGCCACAGAGACTGAGCTCTCGAGACCCCGCAAGTATAGGGCTGGGGGAACGGCCGTCGGGCCCCACTTCCATCTCCGACCCATCCGGTCCCAAGCAGGGCCACCGCGCTCCCTGTCGCCTTGACCCAAAGGGGCCGAAGCCACATGAGGCGGCGGCGGCGGGGCGGACTCCCGCAGCAACTTCCCAACGGGGCCACGCCCCCTTCGGAACGCCGTGACACCACAACGTTCCACAGGGGCGGGGCAGCCTCGCGTCCCCGAAACCCCCAAGACTCCCGACTCTCCTGGATAATCTGGGGAAAACGGGAGCTTCCTCCCTTGGGAAGTGGAGTCAAAGCTGGAGATTCCGGTCAAACTTAAGAGGGACAATAAAGCCCATTCGCAAGCGCAGACGCACTTATGGCACCAGCGTCTCAAATGAAGGGAAGAGATTTTTCTCAAGCCACCACGAATCTCAAGAGATCTCACCGAAAGAGAGAGATGAAACTGCGCCCCAAAAATCAAGAGACCGCGCACGCCAACGCCACGATGCCTCCATTTGCTACTGGATTGGGAATGGAGAGAGTCACAGGCTCCGAAACCCAGTGACCCCCCACCCCCCCCAATCTAAGTGGGTCGGGGGGATCTGTTTTCCCACCCCACTCTGGGACGACTTATCTAGCTTGCTCTTCCAATAAATCCTGACTGAACTGAATCAGTATGTAAACACGCCCTACGCTGGGGTCGGCTTACCCGGCAGCAGGAGTCAACTGCAGTGGATGCTCTAAGAAAATTCACAGACAGGAATGTTACAAGGCAACGATTCCCCGTCTAGCGCCTTGGCTCAGCATGAGTTGGTCAGAGGCCTAGAGAGAAGGGATCCAGAGTCTGCCTGACCACCCAGGCGGCGTCAACAGCTCAAAACCGCAGCAAGACCCAAGACTAACATTTTGGAGTTTCAAACCTGGACTTTCCTCCCCTCCGAAACGCAAGCAGCCAGGAAGGTCAGGCTACTTCGCGTCTGGTTAGAGCTTCTCGGGAACAGACACCAAAATGCTACTCTCCGTAATGACCCCCGTGTCCCACCCTAGAGCTTCATCCTTATCCAGCACCTCGGTCTTCGCTGGCAGTTGGCATGATAGTAAATAAAGGGCTATTGGGCATTAAAATCTAATGACACGTTCTGTCCTCCTTGTAAGTGTTTGGCAAACCGGTAAAACACCCCCCATTAAGTCGAAGCAAGCTTGGAATTTTATTTTAGCATCTCAATTGTTAAAAAAAAAAAAAAAATCAGCTCAGCTTCAAAACACGCCTCTCACCCTTCGAGGTAAAAGCCAGAAGGATTTGGGTTTGCCTGGCACTCACATACGGCTGGTTTTGCCGCTACCATAGAAGAAGATCTTTTACACATTTGTTAATAAAGTTTAAAATAAATAATAATAATAATAATAATAATAATAATAATAATAATGTGAGGTGAGATACAGGATGGAGGAAAAGATTTAAAAGGAAAGGATGAAAGAACTGAGAATGTTTAGCCTGGGGGAGGAGGGGGGAGAGAAGTGGGGACATTGTTACAGTTTACAATCTGTAAAAGGTTGTTCTACGCACAACAGGGCCTTAGTTCTCTCTGGTCACCGAGGATGGGACGGGAGGGAATGGGTTAAAATTAAAGGGGAAAACATTTAAGGCTAAACATCCGGGAGATGCCATTGGGGGGGGGGGGGTGCAGGCCCCGTTATTGGAGGCCTTTAGAAATAGGCTTGACAGACGTCTCACAGGGAGACTGTAGGGTCTACTTAAGAGAAGGGGCAGGAAGAGATTGGCGGCTCACCACCTTTTCCCGAACTGCATCCCTCACCCCTCTCTCCCTCCCGTCCTAGCCCTTCTCTGTCGTAGCGGAGGCCCGGCTCAGCGAGAGCATGGAGCTAGGGGTTGGACACAGGGCCGAACTTAGGAATTTTGCACTCCATGGCCCTTCTCAGGCTGCCGCCCCCAAGCCCCACGCTGCATGTTCATGGGTGGTGGAGCGCCGTGTGAATGACGGGGCGTGCACACCCGCAGTGAGGGGGGGGCGTGTCTGTGTGTGTGCGGCGCCTGCCTAACACGCATCCCCACTCACCCCCCACACAGAGCAGCTTCGCGGGTGCGGATGGGTGCGGATGCATGTGCACGCCCCGGCCACCCACCGGTGTGCCCACAGACCCACCCCACGGAGCCGTGTAAAAAGGGCCTGTGAGGAGCCAAGAACAGAAGGTTGCTGCCTTGTAAACAAGGTTCTTCGAGATGGCTCCGAACATTCTCACAAACACCCAGCCTTCCAGCCCCGCGTGGAATTTTTCCCCTTATATTCCTAGAAAGGGTTGGGAGGAACTGTCATTCTGAGGGGAGAGCACTTTTTATACTAGAGGAGCTCGAGCCCATCACGTGGTCTATTATTTGAATAGACTGAGCGTGTACAACGCGGTTGTGAGACTGTTCGGAGCCATCTCGAAGAACCTTCTTTACAAGGCAACAGCCTTCTGATCCCTCCCATGGGGAGGAGCTGTTTGTAAACGAACAGCATTTATCTCCCAGTCCGATTGGCTGAAGCAGGCAGATGGCAGAGGCAGGTGAGGGATGGGGACCCAGGCTGCACGGGCAGCAGTCTCCGGCCGTGCAGGGAGAAAAGGAAAAAATAAAATAAAAAACGGAGCGGGGCAGCTCCGGCGCCAAGGTTCCCCCACCCCAGAAAACGCCGCCCAAGGGGACCTGCCTTTAAGTCCGGGCCGGGTTGGACAGCTCACGCTGCCTTCCCCAGAACACCTTCCGTGCCCCGGTCTGAGAGCCTAAAGGCTAGATAACCCATCAGGTTCCCCTTTCAGATTTAGGATTCTATGCTTGTGTTAAAATTAAATAAACTCATCAAACTGCTAGGATAAATTCACGACACCCACTGCATCTCTCCTCGTGCTAGGCATCTAAGCTGTCCTTTCAAACCCTCAAAATGGCAACCGCACCCTGTGAAATAGGTTTGATCCAACTAAAAGTGCATCTTACTTTTCCCCCCTGACTTTCCAAACCTCACCTCCAAGCTACGAACACTGGGGACTTCTTATTATTATTTACAAACATTTCTATAGCGCCAGCAGTGTACCTGGCACTTTACAAAGTAATAAAATAGACAGGGTCCCTGCCCTTAGGACTTACAATCTGAGAGACAGGAGCTGGGGGAGAGACATAGGAAGGGGAACAGAGGGAGAGACAAGGGGTCTAACATTCATGAAAATGCGAGGTCTCAAGTACACGTACTTGGCTTAGTTACGATGAGAATGACAGCAGGCAGGTCCATGTGGCAAGGATAAGAGTAAACAGACCGTAGGTATAGGAATAGTGGCTCAGCAGGATAAAGAGTCAGACAGAGCAGAGCGAAAGAGGTGAGTTTTAAGGAGAGATTTGAAGGTACGAAGGGAGGGGGCAAGGCGGATGTGGACAGGGAGGGAGTTCCAGGCATGGGGGGCAGCAAGTGAGAAGGGACGAAGGCGCTGAGGGGAGCAGGGAAGGCGTGGAAGGGCGAGAGAGGGGACAGAGGAGGAGCGAAGTGCACGGGCTGGAGTATGGAGGGCTATAAGTGCAGAGAGGTAGGGGGGAGCGAGGTTGTGAAGAGCTTTATAGGTGAAGACTAGGAGCTTGTGCAGGATTCGTTCAGGAAGAGGGAGCCAGTGAAGCAAAGAGAGGAGGGGCTGCACATGGTCGAAGCGACGGGCGAGGTATTGGACTTCTCCCAATAATAAGCTGTAACACGTCTAAGCTTCTACCAGTCACCAAGTTCGAGTGCTCATTCTTGGATTACCCTCCCTGGGGGCTGTAACGCTTAATACAAGCACCCCCCATGGTCTGTGCTCAGTTTAACTTCCACTACTTTTAAGACGGTTCGTTTCCTCTCCAATGCCAGTGTTTCAGGTTAATTCCCACCAGGTACGCAGAAAGGTCCCTGCTCCTCCACATTGCGCTCTCTCCAGCGTACGGCTAATTACAGCAGTGGGGCACTGACCGGACCCACACAAACTCCAGGGGCATGGTGTGGGGCTTATGTAGATCAGCAGCAAACCCCACCCAGTTCAGCCCAAAGTCATGATCTCAAGCATGGTGGCTTCTCTCTTTGAAAGCTTTCTGCTGGCTAAAAACAGACCAAGCTACTGTTGCTAAAAATATTTTGGCTAAGTCCACATGGCGCTTACTTGGCAGGGCTTTGAGAGGACTACTCGGGAGTAAGCGGCCTGTTTTTATTATGTACTTTAGCATGAGACAGGCCTTAAGAACCCTCGGTGGCTGTCCCACAATTATAGAATTCCCTTCCCTTGGGAACCTGCTCATCTTCAGGAATCAATGCAAAACCTTTTTGCTTGGCTAGGCATTTGGCAGAAGAGGATAGGGTTGGGTGGGACTTGTAAGGGGATTTTTATGCTTTTGAATGTCTGTGTAGGTTTATGCTGTCTGGAGCTATAGGGAAAGAGTGGGGTATAAGGTTTCAAGGCTTTCCATTTCCAGATTTCTTTGCTGGAGGGGAAAGCATTGCCCTTTCCCCCTGGGTTGACAACAGGCCCATGCTTTGGATGCAGTCAGACAGTTACCTTTCTCCAAGTACTCCTCGAGCCCTCGTCTCCTGGCGTCCAACTGCTGCTCTGATAACGAGAAGGGCCATTTCCCTGGGAGCCGCGGAAAAGTGAAATTGGCAAATTCCCGTTTCAGGTTCTGATTCAAGATGGCAAATTCCCGGTACCGCTTCGAACACAGCTGCCTGCCGGCCATGTAAACGTTGTACACCTAGGGAGGAGAAAAGGAAGCAGTCAAACCCACCAGTCTCGTAATAACGCGGTGCTTAGAAGCCACTGCATTGCACTCGGGCTGCATTCCCACCCAAATTTGCGCTTAAAAACGAGGATAATGAATACATTTCGCATCTTTGGACGCACCAAACGGTCACGCCATCATTTTAAATCAGGGGCGGGGAACTTCAGGCCCAGAGGCCAAACGTAGTCTTAGTGATTCACTTTGTCCGGCTCCCTGCCAGTGCCTGGATCCAGTTCCTACCCTCAAGCGCAGAAAAAACGAGCTCAGAGTAAGAAAACAGAGATGCAGGCAGGCAAACAGGGTTAGGACACAGCTCTACAATCAGGACTCTCCTCTTCCGGACTGCATTCCCACCTCAATCATCTACACAGTTCTCCGAGCTTGTACTGACTGTCAAAGTGGCCTCTGGGAAGGAAAAGGTTCTCCCACTCGCCCCCCCCGCCCCCGCATTTATTAAATCTATTTAATAAATAAATACCTGGCCTTGGGTGGGGAAGATGAGTAGGGTGGGATGAGAGGGTATGGTTAGGGGATGAGAAGTTCTAATAATCCTCCTTGTTTGATGTTTGTATATTTTAAGGTTTTATTGTTGTAAGCCACCCGGAGCCGCCGTGAGGGAGGGGCAGGGTATTCAATCTATTTAATAAATCGGCCAAAATACAGAGTTTTAATTCAACGTGTCTGGGAGCCATGCCTCTCGCTCTGTAACCGAAGCACGATAACAGAACGCACGCTATAACGAAAGCTGCATAGTACTAGCGTTTGAGCAAAGTTTCAGAAGTTGAATGTTTTCATTCCGCAGAGAACAAAACAGAAACGGTTTTCATTCGCGGATGTTTTCGTTTCACCAATGACAATATTTTGAAGTGCTGGCAGGTTTTGCTGAACAAACATTTTTTTTTAAAAATGGGCGGGGGGGTTTATTTTGCAAAGACGACATTGGTTTTGGCAGTCAAAAGCTGGGTGGAAATGTAAAAAAAATATTTTTAAAGAAAGAAATTGGTCTGAAACAAACCTTTTTTTGTTTGTATTTCAGTTTTGACACGCTCTGTCCGCTGTGTCCGAGAGCTTCTCTCTGAGACGCCCAAGGCCACTGCCCTGCTAACAGACAGACTGATGAGAGTCCTCTCACCTGCAAACACCTCACTCATCTCGAGGAGGTGCCAGTTCTGGAGGCCAACAGCCAGTTACCTCCTGCCAGCAATTTAAACAGTGGGCTCCATCACTGCTGATTGTTTGAGCAGAGAAACACGCCTCTCCGGGGTCATTATTCAACCTGGCAGCAGGTTCTAGCCGGGAGACAGCTGGCTGCGGTCTGGGAATGATGAATTCGATCTGCCCCACACTCCATTCCCCCCCTCCCCCATTGCCAGACATTGCAGTGACACAGCCGCCCCCCCCATACATCCATCCCAAAAAACAGGTGCCCCACAATCCCAATCCCTATCTCTCTGCGTAGGGTCTCCAAGTAACAGTGTTGTTTGTGTCTGCTGGGGGAGAGAGAGAGTAAGTTACACATCGACCTGGCTCCTAAGATGATAAATCGAATTGACTAAATCAAAAAGGACATATCCAGCGGGCAGGTGTCTTGCTGTGTTGTAGGCATAAATCCAATTTCACTCCACCATCCTTTTAACAGTAGGCTAGAGGTGGGAATCCTTTTCGCTTTTCAGGGTCACTTTTGAAAATTAGTACAAGCTCTGCAGGCTGGATGGAAGTTGGGGGAAGGGGTGCTTAAAGACACACATGAAGAGGAGGGTCCAGATTATGGATTTGCTCCATCGAGCCATCCCCTGACCTTGACTGCAGGCCCTCCTCTCCTTTCCCCAGAGGCTTGCTCTTTTGTGGCTTGAGAGTAGGGACCCGATTCAGGGGCCAGATCCAGGAACGGGAAAGGGGCCCAATAGGTCTCCCGCCTCTGCCGTACGCTAATGGAAATTAGACGTCGGAAAGGCACGGAAATGATTCCAGGCCCAAGGTCTGAGCAGCTGCATCAAGACATCGTTCAGCCGCTCAAACGTCCCTACAAGACAATCTTCCCCCATTCAAATTGGGCAGAACTTGGGTTTTTTTTTAAAGTCATTCCATTTTGCTAAACAAGGCTTTGCAGCTAGGTAGATGAGGCCAACCCGTCCAGTGCTGTAACAACGCTCCACACCAAGAGGTAGCCGGCTGAAATGCGTTCCTAGCTAAGAAAGGGAGGCGCTAAAGAGAAACGCAATGACACTTTTCGGCCACTCACAAGAGAAATCTTTTCAACCGCTATCAAACCGCCGTGGGGCCTCCTCGCCACGTACTTGCGGCAGGAATACTGCTGGCAGGTCAAGAGAGGAGACTATTTCGGAAGGTAGGTAGGGGGGTTTGGGAACGCTTGGAAATTCAAGTCCCTCTTTGCTTTGCAGATCTGTTGCCGGAGCGCTCTCTACCTCCCTGTCAGTCGCTACGCTCCCCGCAGCGGCCGTTTGAACGGCTGACCTTCAAAAAAAAGGATGGTTTTTCAAACGCTGGGTTTTTTGCTGCTTAAATGCACATACCAGGCTCTTGGCGTGGTGATGTGCGGTAGCGGCAGAGGATAAAGCCATGAGGAGTTTAGACTAGGAATAGCCTTCTTCCGTCCAGTTAAGAATATACATTGCCTCTGTCTAGCCGACCGACGGCCAGATTCCAGCCGGATTAAAGGCTTCTTATGCCACCAATACAGCAGCTGCAGCAGCTTTCCCTGACGTTTGTTTGGGGTTTTTTTATAAAAAAAAACTACGGTTCATGTTTCCCTCACCCGTTTGCTATTGAGACTAGCAGTCTGTTTTGCCTGGGTGTGGAGCCCACGCCTGGAATAGCAAGGGGGGGGGGGGGGGGGGGGGGGAGAGAGAGAAAGCAGGAAAGATGACACAAGACGCCTGCCCGGCTGCTGTTCACACCACGTCTTGCCAAGGCTCCGAATCCTGCATTTTCACAAGGATGAAATACACTCAAGGACGCGCTAAACAGCAACACACGTCCTACGCTGCACGGCTCTGAAGGAGGAGGGTCATCTCAGACTCTCTCGAACCAAGTTCTATGCTGAATCGTCTTCCCCCTCAACGTCTCTGAAAACTCGTGTCAGACGAGCTCCCATAACGGCAGTGCTGCATCGCGTTCTCGGTGGGCAAACATCTGCTTTTTTCCTACCACGTAAAGGAAAGGCCAGCGAATCGGGAGCCAATTTGTCATGTCAGTCAGCTCCTCGAACTCTGCACTGTAGCCGCGCCGTATGCAGACAGCAATCAGTCCAGTCAAGTGTAGCTTTTGGCCTGGGTAGCGGGATTCAAAAACCAGCCTTTGAAATCCCATGCAGACCAGCAGTCGATTTTGCCGTACCTTCCTCCAAAGCAAGGCTTCATCTAAAGATCCGCTGTACAGCCAAACCTCTAGGACTCGGTGGGCAGCAAGTGGCAGAGGAAAGGAAGGTGACAAAGGGCACAGACAGGCAGACAGAAATAGTGTGAGCTGGGCAGGAACCGTCAAACCCCTTTTTTAAAAGCCAGAGGGATCTGATCTCAAAACGACTTTTAGCTACGCAAAATCCTGCTGAAGCTAATCAAACCGGGCAAAGCGGCCCAGATGAGACCCAAGCAGCCAAAAACCACACGGAAATCAGAAGCCATCGACACGAGGCCATTTCAGGTGTAAGCTCTCATGAATGGGATCTACGGTTTTAGGCCGATGGCCTGCCAGTATTTCACTTGTAACAAATGCCTTATTTTCATTCCAGCAAGTCAGAGCCCTTGGGTGGGAGGATGCAGAAGGCCCCTCGGGGCCGACCCCCACTCACATCCCTATTCACTCACTTTCCCACAACTAAGCATCTCCGAGATCCCCAAAGCTCCTACGCGCCACCGGCAACGCTACTGCCGGACACGTTGGCCCAAAACCAGCCATGGATTGAAATCGCAGGCTGTGCTGCGGACGAGGACCGAAGTGCAACGCTTATCCCAAGGCTGGGATTATGATTAGGTGATCTTTACCTATAGGTAAAGGGAACGCCTAAAGGGGAGGTTGTGCCTGTCCGTGGTCACATCATGCCCATTGTGACACAGCCAGGCAGGGACTAAAGCAATAAGGCCCCTGGTCACCGGTGGCAGGGACCAGTAATGGTTTTCAAGGAGGGATTTGCAGGAGGAGGAACCAATGTGTTCAGAGAGGGCGTTCCAGACATGGGGGTAGAATGGGAGATGGGGGGGGCGGCACATGACTGTTTGGGATTAACCAGCATGGCTAGAGGGAGGCGGCGACTCTTAAAGGAAGACCGGTGCAGGTAAGGGCCAAGATGCTCTCGCTGAGTGGGATGGCACAGCAGACGGAACAGCAAAGGACAACACCGATGAGATCGGAGGTGGGTAGAGAAAGCTGTATCGGCCTTCAAGTCCTAAAAGCTGTATTAACCACATCTCCCTAGAGCTTGGTGACACACATACGCACACACGACTTGTGCAGCCTGCGCCACGCTTGGTCACACACACACACACACACACACACACACACACCTGCCCATCAGGCCGTTCTGAACCGGCCCCACAGCTCCGAGAATTCATTCTCAGTCGGATCCAACTCGTCCCCAGGTTGGTGGTTCATTCTCGGTGTAAAGCACCGCGCATCGAGGTAAGCGAGATAAAAACGTACGCAGCCCAAGCACACGTGGGGGGGGAATTGCAACTAATGGATTTTCCTCAGGGGAACTCAAATCAAAAAAGAAGGTAAATAACGCGACTGCAACCAAGAGGTTGCTAAGGGTCTAACGGATTGCCCTAGTTGGGGTCGGGAAGGTATTTTCCCTCAGGGCAGATTGGCAGTTAACTCGGGGGGGGGTGGGGGTGTTCCACCTTCCTCTGTAGCGAGAGTGCGGCTCACCTGCTTGGGACATCTGGATCCTTCTTTTTCTAAAATGATTGTATGTTATTTCAGGCACCGGGGCGCTCTGGTTGGTCCCAGTGTCTAGTCGTAGCTATTGGTGGGATTTCTTGGTGCCGATGGTTGGGGCGTGGCAGGTTCAGCGGTGGGGCAGGGTGCTGGACTAGATGGCCCTTGTGACTCGTAAACAGAGGGGTCCCATGGCAAGCGGGCCTCGATCCCGACTCCAAGGGAATACGGCCAACTGCATAAAACCATCACCGCAGCCGGCACTAATGGCCCCGACCACCGCTGCTGCCTCCCACCGAGGAGAAGGAACCTTTAATAGGGTTTCACTGTACCCGCCCCCCCCCCCAGGCCTTCATGCTCCAGGACAGCCAACCCCGTTTCATTTGAACTAAAATCATTCCTAATTTTGACTGTCTATGTCAGAGGTGGCGAACCGACGACAGCTCGGAGGCCGCACGTGACTCTCGGACGAAACGGACACCTGGAGTCAGGGGGCGCGCGCGGGGCTCCCTCAGTTCCATCTCTTTCACACGGGCTGCATAGGCACTCACCTCTCCTGCTCGCAGCAGGGCAGGGCACTCGCAGCATGAGGGCAGGACGCCGGAGCGGTTAGGGGCAGGCAGCCCACGCCGGCGGGAGGCAGGAGAAACCAACAGCTTCGGAAGGAATGCGGCCGTGGGAGGCGGCAAGCCCGTGCAGTTGTGGGACTTTCCACGTGCGACCGCACGCATCTGTGCGCAACCGCACGCATCTGTGCGAGCGAGGACTGCTAGGGTCATTCAGTGGAAGCTCTTGGCCATTTTGGTGCGTGGCTCTCCAGTTTAGGAACTTTGCCCACCCCGTTACAGACCGCCCTTTTCTCAACAAAAGAAAAAACGACTCTGAGGCAAATGAAGAATACAATATATAAAAAAATACAAATAGCTTTCTGTCCCCACTCCACGGGTTACCAGCAATGCAGATTTTTAAGGAACGCTTACAAAAAAATACAGGTTGCAAGCCCTGGCACCTAAGGTGCCAACGCGGCCCTGAAATGGCATCTTCCCCCCATGCCGATACCTCCCTCTGACAAGAGGGTCGTGGCATAAGAACCTCGCCCTGGGAATTGTAGTCCCAAGATCTGGGCTGCTTAAGAAGAGAGCGAGAGTCTGGCAAGGGACATCAATTAATATTTATTTATTGAATCAACTTTTATCCCGCTCTTCCCTCAGAGGCTTAAGGTGGCTGACAGAAATGTCTATTTATATCAAGGGCAAGGAGAACGTTCTGGAATCTACCAAGGCCCTGGAGGGCAAGCCAGCCAGCCTGCCCGCCCACCCGCCAGCCCACCAGCCAGCCCGCCCACCAGCCCGCGCCTCTTGAACAGGCCCCGCCGACCCAATACTGACCACGAACTTCTCGCTGTTCTGCTCCACGTGTTTGTAGGTGGGGATGGAGATGGGCACGGCTTGCTTTTCGGTGTAGTCGTAGAACGACTGCCCCAAGGAGTCGTCCCCGGGGTCGAGGTTATCCGCCTCGTGCGGCGGCACCGACAATACTGTGAGGATTAGCTCTCGCTCCCCGGCTCGGATGAGGTCCACCACCTGCTTGTGCGTCGCCCCTTCTACGTTCACGCCGTTCCTAGAAAGGACGAGAGAGGATTCATGAGCAAGGGGCGCATCAACAAGCTAGAATTCACAATAACCAGAGTCACCATTTTGGCCTTTCACAATCCTCAACCAGCATCTCCTCTCTCTCAACAATCCCTGTGTAGGTTTCAACCTAACCCTAAAACCTCCTTGGGGGCTGAATCCCACGAGGTTAAAGTCCTTCTTTCAGGAGACACACAAAAAGACCAGGCCTCGCGCTTCGGACCTCTCCTTCCTCATGGCCTCCCAGGAAATGGCCGACTGCTCATCGTTTCTATAGCGCTACTCGTCCTACTAGAGGCCGACGGGGAGAGGATGGGATGACAAGAAACTCGGTGGAATGAGAAGCAGCTCTCCCTCTTTGTACCCTGGGAATGCTGGAAGGGGGTGCGAGTGGTATGGACCTGATGGGGCGGAGCTTATTCTGAGAGGCGGGGCTTATTGGCCAAGGAGGAGGGGCTTGTCGCTTTTTGACCTCTCAAAATGTTGCGAGGCATTTAGCGCCCAGGCTCAGACTTCCGGGGAAAAGACAAACTAAAGGGAAGTTAAGAAACTCTGTGATGAATGGAAATTCTTTCAGCGTTACTGCAATGGAATTTAAACCTTGCTTGACGGTGCTGGTGACTGACAGAGAAGTGAGGCGGGACTGGGAAGACTTGTGCTGTCTTCATGACACTTAAGGGTATTTTTTTTTGGGGGGGGGGTTGCGTGCACGTCAATCACTGATGGTCTTATTTTAATTATAATTTTATTTATATCGTGCCACTCCTGCCCACCCCGATGGCACTTGGGACACGGCACAAAATACAATAAAAGAGACAACCACCTAAAATTCATTTAAAACTATTTAAATGGAGACGGTAAAGAGGAAGGAAATGACAGGCTGAGGGGAACCAGCAATGGATCTTTCTAAATGCAACTGGAGAATAAAATCATCATCAGGTCCTTTTTAAAGTTGTGGACAGACAGACAGGACAGACAGACAGACATCTGGCAGGAGCGAGTTCCACACCGAGGGGCTTGCTACATCAAAGGCCCGATCGCCCGCTGGCTTAAGGCACGATGACCGGCTCCCCAAACAGAGGGCGGCATCTGAGCACAGATTGTCAGCAGGGGAAACCCTCCAAGAGCAAGTCTTGCATGTAGCCAGGGACGATATTTATTTGCATTTATATCCCGCCTCTCCTCAAAAGGCTCAGGGCAGCTTGCAAAAAATACAGAATACAATATAAAAACATTTCAAATACAACCCTCCCCCCGCCCTTATATTACACCCCCCCGTCCCCCAGTTCAGTCCCCGCTGCCGAAAGCCCGACGGAACAAAACGGCCTTACGCTACCTCTGGAAGGCCGCCGTGCTTGAGCACAGGCGGAGCTCCTTGGGGAAGGAGTTCCGCAGCGGCGGTGCGACGGCCGAGAACGCTCTCCTCAGAGTCGAAACCCGGTGAAACACCAGAGTCTCCAAGAAGGCGCTCCCAGCTGATCACAGGCTGCAACGGGACATGGGGAGCCAGGCGATTCCCTCAGATAGATGGGGCCGAGGCCGTTTAGGGGCTTCAGAGGTCATCACCGGCACCTCAAATTGACTATCAGAAGCCAGTGCAGCGAACAGCGCACCGGCATTACGTGCTCGCGGTGACACGACCCTGTAAGGAGGTGAGACGACGCATTAACCATCATCGAGGGCGGCCCCACGTAGAGCGCATTACAGAAGTCTAGTCTCGAGGTAAGAAAAGCATTGGGCGACAGTGGCCAGATCCGAGTCTGAAAGAAAAGGCCACATTCTCCTCACCAGATGGAGTTGGTGAAAAGCGCCCCTGGCCACCGCTGCAAGCTGGCAATCCAGGCGCAGCGAAGGACCCAGAAGTACTCCAAGGCTGCGAACCCGATCAACCAGAGGGGGCCGAACCCCATCAATAAGAGGACCCCCAATCCCCTTCAGGGCACAAGACCAGCCGACCAGCATCACCTCAGTCTTGTCAAGATTCAGCTTCGGTCGACTCGCCCTCATCCAGTCCCCGCCGCAGCCAGGCAGCAGGTAAGCACCGAGACTGCCGGACATGGGCCGGATGAAAGAGAGAGGTAGAGCTGGGTGTCATCAGCAGATTGAGGACACCTCATCTCAAACCTCCGAATGACTTCGCCCAATGGCTGCGTGTACACGTTGAACAAGAGGGGGGGCAGAATGGAACCTAGCGGCACCCGACACGGGAGAGCCCGAAGAGATGATGAGCAATCGCCCAACATCACCCGTTGAGACCTCCCGGCCAAGAAAGAGCGGAATCGCTCAAGAGCCGTCCCGCCCTCTCCAGCCAAATTCCGCAAGCGAGTCAATACTACCTCGTGTTCAACGGTATCAAAAGCTGCTGAAAGATCTAACAGAAGCAACAGGGTAGAATTTCCCCGGTCTAACTCCAGGCGAAGGTCATTGACCAAGGCCACAAGCACAGTCTCTGTACTGTGTCCAGGATGGAAACCAGACTGCAAAGGGTCCAGGAATCCGACAGCATCCAGATGTGCCTGAAGCTGACAAGCCACCGCCCATTCAATAACCTTCCCTAAAACGGGAAGCTTAGAGACAGGCTGATAAGCGCCAGGGGAATCAACGCCCAATGATGGCTTCTTAACGAGAGACCAATCAATCACCGCCTTAAGGCAGCTCGGCACTCTGCCCTCCCGAAGGGAGACGCTGATCACCCCAGCCAGCAACGGCCCCAACGTCTCCCAAATGGGATCTAATTCACAACTTGTGGCTTGCACAGCCTCCGCATCGGGGGGCAACAACGACTGAAACTGATCCCAGAAAAAAGGACAAGGCTGGGCTTCCACAACCCGCAGCTCGAACTCTGCGCCAGAAACAGTCGTGGTGGAAAGACTGGGCTTCCACAACCCCCAGCTCGGACTCTGCGCTAGAAACCGTCATGGTGGAAAGACTGGGCTTCCACAACCCCCAGCTCAGACTCTGCGCCAGAAACGGTCGTGGTGGAAAGACTGGGCTTCCACAACCCGCAGCTCGAACTCTGCGCCAGAAACGGTCGTGGTGGAAAGACTGGCCTTCCACAACCCGCAGCTCGGACTCTGCGCCAGAAACGGTCGTGGTGGAAAGACTGGCCTTCCACAACCCGCAGCTCGGACTCTGCGCCAGAAACGGTCGTGGTGGAAAGACTGGCCTTCCACAACCCGCAGTTCGGACTCTGCGCCAGAAACGGTCGTGGTGAATACAAGAAATTTTTTTCTATGAAGTAATCAATAAAAAGCTCACAGCGGGCACTGGACCCCTCCAGTTCCTGGCAGAGGCAGGCTGAACTGACCAAACCCTCACCACCCGGAAAAGCTGCGCCGGATGTGACTTCGCAGACACGACGATTGCAGCGAAGAGTACCTTCGCTGCCATCACAGCCACAGCATCATCTTTCAAAAATGATGACGCTATCAGCCGGATTCAGCTTGAGTCTGGTGCCACCTGCATTCTAACCGCCTACTCTCCCGCTTTTGCCGCCTCAGGCCCTCCCCCGGGTACCGCGGGGACCTGTGCTGGCGCAGCGGTGGGAGCGGATACCTGGGAGCCACTGCAGCAATGGCATCAGTCAAGGTGGTAATTCCATAGTGCGATGAGGTCATCAGCAGAGCGGTCATCGAGGTCTGTAGAAAATTCCCCCAGAGAGTTCTGGAAACCAACTGGATCCATGAGTCAATTGGGGCAGAGCAATCTAATAGGCCCAGAATCCCAACAGGGGCATCGGCGTGCCCTGAAAACCAGCAGTGCAATTTCAGTTTCAATCCGCCATTCACACGGGGTGGGTGTAAAATGATCACAGCTGCCCAAACCAGCCAGCTGCTGCATTCTGAACAAGCTGCAAGCGATGGGAGGAGCAGAGCCAGAAACCCACAGAAGAGGGAATTACCGAAAACATTAAGCCTTGTTAGTAAAAGCAGTATTAGCACATCTAACACTTTAATGAAACTTTAATTTTCAAACACAGGCCTTTTATGAACGTGTACCAGAATGATTCTGCCTCTTACACCATAATGTTTAATGCTCTGGAAGTTGGACCCTTCACTCTCAATTAAAAACAAACAAAAAAACGCCCCCCCAAAAGACTTCAGAAGAAGTCTTTTCGAAAGAGTGAGGGACATTCCCAGAGAGAGGAGCAAGCAGATCTTCCTGCTCTACTTGACACCTACTAGAAGGCAGATCTACACGTGGCAGCAATACATGGAAAAAAGATTTGGAGATTGTAGTTGATCACAAACTGAATACGAGTCAGCGGCAGGATGCAGCTGCTAAAAAGGCTAATGCAATTAGCCTGCATTAACGGAAGCATCATTTCCAAGTCACGAGAAGTGATAGTTCCACTCTATTCTGCGCTGGTCAGATCTGGAGCCCTGTGTCCGTTCTGGCCACCGCACTTTAAGGAGGACATTGGCAAACGGGAACGGGTTCGGAGGAGGACGACCAAGATGGTCAGGGGTCTGAAAACCAAGTTCTATGAGGAAAGGTTGAAGGAGCTGGTTGTGTTTAGCCTAGAGAAGAGAAGACTAAGGACATGGCAGCAGTCTTCCACTCCCTGCAGGGCTGTCATCACAGAGAGGATGGCAAAAACTTGTTCTCTCTTGCCCCTGAAGACTAGAAATAATGGGCTCAAATGACAAGCAGATTTCGGCTAAACGTTAGGAAGAACTTCCCAGCGGTAAGAGTTATTTGACAGTGGAACAAATTGCCTAAGGCGGGGGTGGGCTCTCCTTCTCTGGAGGTTCTCAAAGAGAGGTTGGCCGGCCTTCTGTCAGGGACGCTGTCGCTGTGGGTTTCCTGCACTGAGCAGGGGGTTGCATGACCTCAGCGGTCCCTTCCAACTCGACGATTATAGGATTCCAGATTCCTTTCCTACAGAACTTCATCCCAAGGTTACTGCCTCCTGCCCAATTAACAACATGTCCTTAGGGAGTCATCGAGGGAAGCACGTGAATAAAAAGTGCTTTAAATCAACGTGTCACTAAAAAAAGGCTCCGGATATTGTTCTCCTCTTTGCGATAGTTCCTGGGCCGAGGTTTTCTTCCAGCAAGACACAAGCCCCAGCTGGTTACCAGCTTGTCACGGACATTGGTTTGGCTGTTGATGTCAGACCCACTCAAACGGAGTGGATTCTTTCCTCTTCCAATTCTGGAAACTACGAAGAATCCCTCCTGCTTTGCTCGGAAGCTGGGCATCGGGGACAAGGAGAGCGTCTCATTTCCTGTATCCCTGCTGAACCGGGTGGGAAGCAAGGAGATCAGGCCTTCCTCACTTTCGGTTCCTGAACTAGCAGGGGAAGCAGCGCAGGGCTGCCTGGGCTCGCATGGAATCAGGATTGGCTTCCTTTGTGCATAGGAGACAGGCTAGCAGCGGTTCTCAAGGGGGCAGACGCACCAGGCCTTCTAAGCGCTGAGGCAGGGGGATTTCTAAAGGGATGGGGCAGCAACAGGAGGGCAGGAAGTGGGGGGGGGGGGACAGAAAGAGCAAGGTGCATGTGGGGGGTTGGAGGAGGGAATTCAACAGCTACAGACAAGGCTCCAGCCCATCAGACCAATTGGCTTCCAAGACAAGAGCGTAGCTAGAATAAAGCCCGACGGCGGAACTGTGCTCCGGTGGGGCAGCTGCATTCACTGCTGCCGGGAGAGGGGGCAAACGGGGCCTCTGCCCATCCCTATACCCCTGTGCCAGGCGGCTCCGTCTCATGAGCCTCTGGCTGCGGCACACACCGCATAAAAGGAGCTGCCTGAGTCAGACCAATGGCCCATCTCACCCCAGTATTGTCAACCTGACACGGCAGCAGGGTTTCAAATCCGGGTCCCCGGCAGAGGCCTCACCCAGGCGTGCTCCCCGAGACCCTCCAGGATCCCCGGCAGAGGCCTCCCCCAGGCGTGCTCCCCGAGACCCTCCAGGATCCCCGGCAGAGGCCTCACCCAGGCGTGCTACCCGAGACCCTCCAGGATCCCCGGCAGAGGCCTCACCCAGGCGCGCTCCCCGAGACCCTCCAGGATCCCCCGCAGAGGCCTCCCCCAGGTAGGCGCCCAGAGATCCAGAATCAGAGATGCTGGGGATTGATCTTGGGAGCTTATCCATGCAGAGCATGCACCCTACCACCTGAGCCACGGCCCAGCCCATTTCCTGCATCCAGCAGGACTAGTCGACCTTTGGTCAGGATCAGGATGCATCAGAGGAACGCACAAAAGGCCGCGAGAACTTGGAGAGAGTTGTGCAACATTGCGTCCATGGAGGTAAAGGATTCCCTTCCTCAACGGGCCCTTGTTGGGGAAGCTACTCGCTCTTTCCACCAGTTGAAGGAATCGTTCCTCTTGCCTCAGTGTGGAAAACCACAAAGGGGTCACGCAATTATTTGCACCTGCCACCGTGGCATTCTGCCACCCTTCTAAAACACCGCCACCTTCTTCCCGACGTTCCATTGTGATTCCGTAAGGTCCGTAAATCAACTGAGCTTGAAAAGAAGGCACCCTCCACCCGCCCCACGCTGACCGTACAGAATCGCGATGGAACGTCAGGAAGAAGGCGGCAGTGTTTTCATTCACGACCAAAAAAAAAAGGGAACCAACTTCCCTTCTCCCCATTTTTCTGCTTATGGCCTGATCCAAGGACCACCGCCACCCGAGATTGGACATCCAGATTCCTCAGCCCCTCGCAGTGCCGTTAAAACCCACCTCCTGCTAGCGAGGCGAATAGAAACGAGCTTGGAAAGCCTCACTTTAACGACCTTCATTCAGAAGGATGGCAGTGGTTAATAAAACCTAAACTCCTTCCTGCTACGGAGGGCAGGGAGAGAGGCAATGGGTACACGCTGCAGCCATGGACCAGGCGAACGTTCCTGACGGCACGGACAGTTGGGTAGCAGACTCCGATTGTGGATTCTCCATTGTTGGGAGGTTTTACCAGAAGAGGTTCGATGCGCCCCTGTCTGCGATGGTGCAGGTCTGGCAAATCCTGACTCAATGACCCTCACGGTCCCAGCTGTAGGATTGAATGATCTCTAAAGACATCGAGTGACTGGCAGATAACCGCAGGCGAGTCGGAGGGAGCAGACAGCAGTCTGATAGCAGAGGGGCAAGAGGACCAACACCTTTGCAACCAAGTCACCATAGCAACCCAGCCCAGAATACTCATCTACGAAGCGGAGAAGAAAGCGGAATGGTAAAACCGTGGGGCTCAGACAGAAACCAGACGCCTCAAACAAGGGAGAGATCATCCTAGCCAAACTAGGTTACCTTGACCCGATGGAACAACAGTCTGGTCTAAAAGCATTTCCACACGCTGGAAGAACTGGACATTAGGCGGTTTTTCCACCCTGCCCCGCCCGTGGATGTTTCATCATTCTCACAAGGTTCCCACTGTCCTTCCAGCCGACCCCGTCCTGTCCCAGGGAACGGGATTAATCTGAGAGCAGCTTCAAAAACGGCTCCCGTCCAAGCTAAACTAGCTCGCCGAGAAAAACAAGCCAGGACGAAGAAGTTCCAAGGTGGAATCCTTAAACCAGAAGGGCTGCAGCATTCTCTGCCGGGGATATGGGCTTGACCCTGGAAGACCCGAGTTTGAATCCTGTCTTAGCCATGAACTCACTGGGTTGCCTTGGGCAAGTCACCACCTCTCAGCCCAGAGAGCCAGCGTGGCCATACGGTCTTGGTCCTGGGATGCCAGGGTTCAAATCCCACCCTAGCCAGGAGGGCAAATCACCACCTCTCAGCCTCAGTTTCCTCATCTCTAAAATAGAAATAATAATGGCCTACTGCAGAGTGGTTGCAAGGGGGAACTTCTATCCTATCCCCCCTCAGTCACCTTTTGTCCTCCATTCTCCCTCATCCTACTCATACACACACCGAGCTTCCTCCACCCCTTCCCACCGCCCTGTAGCTTCCTCTCACCCCCATTATTTTGGCGATTCCCCCTAGCTCAATCAGTGCGGAGCTAGGTACATACCAGACACGGTCCTTCTCACCCACCGCCAAACCACTTTCTGCCCCCCACGCGGGGGATCTGTACCCAGCGGGGGACACACCCAACCAGAAAGGTGGGGGGCAGGTAAGCGGGAAGCTGCTATTGACCATGTCTAAAAACCAACAAAACTAGGGGTCACGCCATGAAGAGGGAGCAGATTTAAAACCAATAAAAAGGTGTTGTCCCCCCCCCGACGTACAATAAAAGTGTGGAACTCCTTGCCACAGGAGGCTGGCCAGGCCAGGAGTGTAGCAGGCTTCGAAAAGGGACTGCCGGGTCCATTAAGGACTCCTAGCTGGGGAAGGAGGACCAGAAAAGGATGACTCCATTGTAACCCGCTGCGTTTTCCCCACGAGGCAACCGAGGCTGGATGCTGTCGGAGACAGGATGCTGGGCTAGACAGACTGCTGGTCTAACCTAGTCAATGGCACCGACTATGTTCTTAGACATGGACTATAAAGGACTCTGAACGCTGAAAGTATAGCTATAGACAGGGATCTGTGTTCCCCCACCGTACCACAGAACATGCAAGTCCCCAGAGAAATTACAACAAAAATCAACTAGGTCAGAGGAAGTTGCAGCAACAGCAGCCTCTGAAAGGGAGCATGCGGCCCCGTTTCTCTCCCAGCGGACGCGCTGGAAGTTCCCCTTTCTTGCCCTGATCCGCTGGGTGGCATCATCGGTCGAGGTGTTCGGTCACGGACGTGTCGTGCGGCGAGCGCAACTTCCTCCCGGGCTGAGGCTGCCCTTTCCCTGCTGCGAGCCTAGTGGTTAGAATGAGACGCTGGGATTTCAGAGCCCTGAGTCCCATCCCTGGCTCCGCCACTTACTCGCTGCATCTTCTTGAGCAAGACACTTCCTCTCTGGGCCCCGTTTCCTCATTTGCAAGAAGCAGATGGGGGGTGGAGGGAGAGATCTTTAATGCTTGCAACGGGCTTGGAAATCCTTTGAAAGACGCCGTTACAAGACTAAAAAGGCTGCTTTGCCTTCCCGGTCTAATCACTCCAGCGAAAGGAGATGCCTTTTTAAATCCCTCCATGCTGTGGCAATCCCAAAGGCCACATCCTTCATCCCCAATTATCTCCCAAGCTTCACGGCAGTCTCCATCACCACGGACGGCCAGGATAGTCTCAAACCGGGGAGCACAGAGGTATTGGGGGGGGCACGAGGACTGCAGTGTGCTGGGGGGAATCTCCACTATAATAAGGGGGAGGAGGAGTCTGAGAGCAAGGGGAAGGAGGCGGGAAGCTGGGAAGAGAGGGAGGGGCTTCAGCTACCCCAGACAAGCAGGGTGGGGGCGTGGAGAAAACAGCTCAAAAAAGTGTTTGAGAACCACTGGCCCTAGTGGATTAGGTGTTGGATTTACCAGGGTTCAAAATCCGGTCACAGCCATGAACTACGCGGGTGACCTTGGACAAGTCTCACCCTCTCGGCCTCCATTCCCCCATCTGTGAAATGGCAATAATCATGACCTCTCTCTCTCAAGGTGGTTGTGAGGGTGAACTAGGCAAGGATTCTAAAGCACTCCGTACACCGAAAGGACTGCAAGAAGTTATAATCGCCGCCACCATGGCAAGAAGATCCTCTTCAGCAGTGCTTAAGAAACCACTTGTAGAGAGGTCAATCCAGTTCAGCGCTGTGGTGAAGGGCGCTGAATGCCAGCGGAGGGTATTACTCATACACGGAGCTGTTCTCAATGGGTTGCTGTGCTCTCCCTACACCGGGAGAGGCCCCTACAGCAGAACCACGCTGCACTCCCAACATCTCCCAGCCCAGCACACTGAGTTTCCAAAACAGGAGCTCAAAGAGACTGAGCCGAAGATTCCTGATCTGCACGGAACAGCGGAGCCACGGAGCCCCTTTTCCAGCCGCAGCTTTGGAACCTGACGGGAAAGCGGAAGGAGCAGAGAGAGGCTTCCAGACGTTTGCAAGGCTTGGCTGCGCATCCGCACCGAGCCCCCCGCAGAGAATAATGCGCTGCTAAAAAAGTGACAGCGACATCTTCCTCTAGGCCGGGGGGGTGGACGCCGCCGCCGCCATATTTCCTCCGAGGGACCACTCTGAAAATCAGTACAAGCTCGGAGGCCTGCACAGAAGTTCAGGGCATGGGGTGGTTAACGAGAATGGTGATTAGACCCTCCTCTCCTTGTGCAATCTGTGCCATGGCTCTGTTCCCCTCTCCTTGGGTGCCTGCCCTCACCTCTGCTCCCTTCCCCTGGGCTCGGTCTTTCAGTGCTTGGGGGACAGGGGACAGATTTCAGGATCTGGAAAGGGGTCCCATAAAAACAAGCCACAGGCCCACCTTTTAAGTGTCTCAGAATTTCCTGGCTGTCCCTGATTTCATACCCTTTTTTAATCTGTCCCGCAGTCTCGGAAACCTGTTGTAAAAGCTCAGTTTAGTAAGGGAAGGGAAAGGGAGAGCAATTTGTAAGTCGTCAGTGGTACGAGTTGAGTTCTCCAGCCTTAAAGAGCCAGAACAGCCAAACAGTCTGCCCCAGGAAACTTCAGAGTAGCTCCTCCTATAGGAGATATAAAGGTTTCTCTGTTCTCTCGGACTCATTAATGACTCTCCTCCTTTCAGGGAGAAGAACAGGGTTTTCCAGCACCTGGGGAAAAATGATCAGTCTTCGGAACTCTGTTTGGGTCAATGTAGAGCTATGATTTCTAAGAATTTCTCTTGAAATAATCAGCTGGCTAGGGGTTCAAACCTGACCCCTGTAAGGGGCTAATGCTCCCATTAAGTTTCTCTTTTAAAATAAAAAAAATATTTCTGACCAGCCTCTCTTAGTTGCTAACACTTGTCCATGAGAAAATCTTCCCAGCATCTCCTCTGTCAAGGGATCCACGCAGGTGAAATGGTGGGGGTGGGAGGGTAAAACTCACTGGGCATGGGGGTGCGAAGGCCACGCAGTTAAGGGAAGAGCTGACAGAGCTTGGGCAGGAGGACTAGCAGCACTGCCTCCCTTAAAAGTGGCTGAGGAGTGAGGTTGCTGTATGGATATACGAGTCCTGTAAACTTTTTAAGATTGCTTTTTTTATGGTCCTGTGCTCCCTCCACCCCTCCAGGCCTGAGGCTCCCTCCACCCCTCCTTGAGGCACGCCCAGGGTTTGGAAATGTTGCCAACCCCCTTTTAGGTGGGCCAGAGAAACGGAACCCGTTTCCTCCCCGCAGATGGAGCTTAGGGGGAGTGTGCTTTAGAGAAAGCAACCTTTTGCTTAAAAGGGAGTGTTTTCAAATGGGAGGCTAGCTTTTAAAGTTTTAAATCTCTACAAGTGTCTTTGGGGAAATGGTTTTTAGGATTTCTTTAACCAAGGAGCACCCCAAAAACAGCCAAAAACAGGGATCCCAAGAAGAGAAAGCTGGAGATAAAAACAAAAAACACCCTGATCTCAATGCATAGTAAAATCCACACAGAGGGAGATTACTGCTAACAGCAAGCACCCTTCCCTCGCTGCGCCAGATTCATGAACCATCCTGCTTGTCGGAGAAGAAACCCCGTGGGTTGAAATATTGGCTTCAGAAGTCACTGCAACACTTTATTTTCCCACCATTCCACGTGCGGCCTTAGAATCTAACCCTCCGCTCCTGGGCAGGCTGTCAGCATCAGAGGCTGGGCCGGCTGGATTCTGAAAACATCCAACTAAAGAGATCCCACAACCTCCCCGGGCAACTGATTCCATTGTCCAACACTCCTCAAAGTGAGCAAGCTTTTCCTGATAACTGACCCGTAATCCCCCTTCCCTCTCAGTTCTGCCTTCTGCGACAGAACAAATTCCGGTGGCCTCTCCTTAGGTATTTGAAAGCTGCTCTCGCGTCCCACGTCTCGGCTAAACGTCAACATGCCTGTACCCCCGCTGCCTCGCATCTTTCGCTTCCGTGACCGCGCCCGCGCGTGCAATTCTGGCTCTGCCGGAGAACTCCCCCCAAGCTGGCCTGCGTCTCGAGCCAACGTCACGTCGCGCAGACATTCAGCCGGTTGCCGAGAAGCCGCTTGCACGCCAGAGGCACAAAACCCTGCCGTGACTAGTGCAGCGCTCGCTCGCACAACGTTCCTGGATTCGAATATGGCTGGCAGGTCGCTACCTGTCTGGGCGATGGTGTTTGACAGCAGGATGAAGATTCCGCGGACCGGGCAGCCATTGTGCAGAAGAGGAAGCTCCTTGGGAGAGGCTTCGGAGAATGAAAGCATGCCAACAGCGGGCAGCTTTCCCACAATTGCCTCATGAGTCACTGGCGCAGAAACGCAATCACCCGTGCCCCCCATTCTCTCCCGCTACGGACCCTTCCTTTGCTCCAGCCCCGCTCGCCTCCTGACCTTCCAGCGCCGGACCAGGCAACCCAACAATCTCTCTGCCTCCAAAAACATCTACTCTCCTTAAAGCCGTCCCTGCCCCATCCTGCCAGCTCCCAGGATCAGATACGTCGCACCCTGGGACTGTTACCTTTTTCATAGTTCACATCCTGGGCGTGGAGCACAGGATCCCATTTCTGCAGCACTGCCCGAGAGAGTCAGCATTGAAGCAGGGCTCTGTTGTGTTCCCAAGGGAGAGCCTATGTGCTAAGTTTACAATCCAAACAGACTGGGGTCAAAGGAAGGATCACCACTTCTGTTTTGAAGAGGAGGAATTCAGGATGAGATAACTGGCTCAAGGTCACCCAGCAACTCTGTAGCAAAACCAGAAACTGAACTGGGTCTCCCTAGTTCAACCTTCCCCTTTAGCTGCAAACTCACCCTTCCTCTCCTCCTTAAAGGGGAAAAGGTTCAGCTTTCCTTTGCAGCAGGAGTAGGGAAGCTCAAGGGGGCTCATCGATAGTTTTTATGTGATCTGGATCTGGCCCCTGGATCCAGTTTAGCAAAATTCAAAGGATGACCAAACTTCCGACAGGCACAGGAAGAATAAATTCCCTCCCAGGGGCCACTTTGAAAATTAGTACAAGCCCCAAGGGCCGCACAGGAATGGAGGACAGGGTGTGTTCCGGAACAGAAGGGTCCAGATCATGGATCTGTCCCCTCTCCCCTCCCTTCCCCTGAGCTCAGTCTTTCACCACTTGGAGATGGGAACTGGATCCAGGGGCCAGATAAAACCTAGCTGCAGGACATATCTGGCCCTTGGCCTGAGGTCCCCACACCTGCTGTAGAGCTAGATGAGTTTCAAATTGTTAGGAATCCGAATAAGACTTTCATTAGGGCCAATTATCCCACACCCAACTATATCATCATCTCACCCCACCCTTTAAAATATCAGGTGCTAGTCAGCATCAGAGACAGGATACTGGGCTAGGTGGATCACAGGATCGATCTAATCTGGAGATTATTAGCTTTCATTCGTCTAATACCCAAAAGGCACTCGCTAAGAAAAGCATGCTCTAGTCTACTGATTTCAACCAGCGCCGTTATCTCATCTCCACCAAGAAAAGGGTCTGTATAATTGTTCATTGTTTTTCCAACCAGGTGTTCCCTATGCGAATAGTCCTAATAGCCCCCAAAGTATCAACACACTCAAAGCCAGCGCACAATACAGCTACCACGCTCCCGTTTCAGTTGGGAGAACATTCAAAAGATTATTTTTAAGCTAATGCTAGGCGAGGAAGGTTTTGAAGATCACATCAAAAAGGGAGAGCCGTGGGACCATCTCAGAAGACTCAGGGGATGAGGGGGGAGGTAAATATTGCTATTCAATGACTGAACAGCCTTGCCTTACGGTAAGGGTGACAATATTGGTGAGCTTAATATCATTTCCGTGCTGGAAACCCACGACAATTCCTCTGCTTCAAGCTTTGATAAACAAGTCGAGAACGGCCCCAAGTGGATGGCAATTTCGGTCCGGTTGGTCGGATGCAGCAAATGGGGTTCAGACCGCTGTGTTTGCTGTATCTTGTGTCTGGACGCAGAAGAGCGAGCCTGGACTCTCCTCGATTGGCTGATTGGGTTTCTGATGGCGCTCTCTCTCTCTCTCTCATCAGCAGTTTCCATTCAATTGCAAGTCTCAAACGGCTGGATGAAGATTAGTTTCTCAAAGCAACAACTGCTCGTGGGCGGGGGTGGAAATCAACCAAAGTTGGGGAGGGCTCTCAGCAGCAGTGAGTAACACAGGCGTACTTGGGGAAAAGTGGAGAACTTTTCTCCTCCTCCCCTTGCTCCCCCGCCCCCCAAACTAGTACAAGCTCTGAGGGCCACCTAGAACATAAGCAGGGCCAGACTGGGTCGGATCAATGGTTCGTCAAGCCCACCATCCTGTCTCTCGGCCGCTTGGGATGATCCAGTCCCTGCTAAAGTTGGGAGTGGGGGTGCACTCAGGAAGAGGTGGGTCCACATTATGGGTCTGTCCCCCTCTCCTTGCGGGCCCACCCTCATCTCTGCTCCCTTCCCCTGAGCTCCGTCTTTCAGAGCTTGGGGGTAGCAGCTGGATCCAGGAACTGCAAAGGGGCCAAATAGGAACTAGCCATGAGCCACACCCCTGTACTGCGTCTATTTCTATGGTACATGACCGGCGCTATAGAAATGTTTATAATAATAATAATAATCCGGCCAACCCAAAGTACTGAACATTTGTTAGCTTAACCAAGTTATTCCGCTAGCTTCCGGCCTTGAGTTCAAATTTGGGGAAAGAAAGTCAAGGATTCAAATCTTCCCGAGAGATTTTTTTTCCACCTCCGCCACAGAGGGACAGTCTTCTTTTTGCAACGCTGGGAAACAAACAAGGAGCCCATCTTGAAAGAGGTGGAGAAAATCAGAAAGCGAAATTGATAAGGGGGAAACGAACCTGGGCTTTATTATCCCATATTGTCCCCCGGGTTTTAAACTGTATATTGTGTTTCCTTTATTGTTATTAATACTGTTGTAAGCCAAGCCGAGCGGCTCTGTGAGCGGGAGGGGAGGGCGCGGGGTAAAAGAGTAGCGAAATAAATAAAGAATTGAAGGAGATGCAAAAGGCAAAATACGATGAAAAACCAGATTCAAAGCCTTTCTATCTTGGGTAGCCTCCAACGTGACAAGTACACTCATTCCGCATTTCTGGTTAATCACACTGTGCAATTTCCACACCGGTCTATGTGAAGTGCAAACTTTTTAACCACTGTGCATTGGATGATAAAAAAATAATCAAAAACTTACAAGCAATGATGCGACGTAAAATGGTTAATTGGGTGGGTTGAAAAGACAATTAGAAGGGGGAAAACAAACAGGGACACAAAACCCACTGAATTACAGGCCGAAAAGTCAGCCACAAGGTAGTGTTTAAGTGGGATGTTAGTCTTGCAGCCTTACAAGAAACCAAACAATCGGAGTGAATGTTCTTCACAACTAATGACGCACGCAGACTTACAAGTGGAGGAGTCTTCCAACCAGTCCCAGTCCAAAGACCAACCAGCCGTCTACGGCAGCTCAAACACACACACTACATCTTCCGCACTAGTTCTGTGTTGACAGGCCCGGAACAGAGTGAAGTTATAGGAAGACAAGGTGGTCTAGCACAAGACTTGGGGACCTAAGGGCCAGGGGCCAAATGTGCATTTTTAACCTGCAGAGAAAGAGGATTGGGGCCAAAAGACCAAGGCGAAGTGTGGGCGCATGGAGCCTAAGTTGTAAGCGAGCACAATACGCGAGACTATCCAACATCATTACTGCTTTCATGGAGTATGGCTGAATTTGTAAGAGCCGTAACTCCTCTCTTATATCAAAGTTTCTTTGATCGGATGTTTTCCATTGTTTTTGAAAGAGGAACACACTAAATTCCCCCTCCTACAACAGTACCGACGTGGATAAAATAGACTGACTTTGGAGGGACTTTCTCGGACTTTTTCCAGGAATTGTTGGGACTTTCCAAAATGCTCCCCCCACCCCCCATCAATCCACTCCTAAGTTTCATGAGAGGGGAAACAGCGGCTTCCTCATACACCTACAAATATCCTTGTGGCACTCCTCAACGGAAGGACCATCCCACCTGCTGAACTGCACCAGCATTTTGCACATACGTGACAAATTTGCAAGTTTATTTATTTATTATAAAATTTTGTACCCTGCCCCTCCTGCCCAAGGCAGCTCATTCTCCCCACTGGATAACATGGGAACTGCAAAACGTCCTAACTTCAAAACTACACGATGGAGTTTAACAATCCAAACTCAGGAAACGACTAGAATGCACATTTGAATTTTCCAACACCTCTACACCTCCAGATGTATAACTTTAAACACAATTTTCTCTGTCAATACGAGATGGTTGCGAAACACTCCTGCCTTCAATTTTCAAACTCTTATAACTCAGCCATTTCTCAATGTATCTGTCTGAAACTTGGACAGATTCTACCCCTCCCCTCACCCAAGTGAGCCTCTCTACAAAGTTTCACAGTGATAAGTCATCTTGATTTTATAATGAGTAGCGTTTCCATGTTTTTAACAGAGAGTGCAAGCCATCTTAACAAGAGAGTCACTCCTGTGGCTCTATAATAAATATGGCAAGATTAAAGGAAGTTTAAAGCTTTCCAAACGTTTGAGTTGAAAATGTCAAGGAGGAAATGTTACTTTGAGCGCCTGAGGAGTTCTAGCACGTAGGCTAACGCAGCATAGGATACTAACTAAACCAGAACCCTGTAGGGTTAAGAAAGATCAGAATGATCACCAACTAAATCATAAGGTGGTTTTCTGGAAATCTGCCCCGAGGCAAGAGAAAGCAAACACACGCACAGCTGCCTCTGTGTTTTGACATTTCAGAAGAGAATCAGCTTCCTCAACCTCCAATACAAAGTACAAAGTTAGACTTGGGAGCAAAGAGATAAGAGTTTAATCTCATTCGAAAGAAGAGGGAGCTAGTCATTTTGAGTGACAGCGCTGCCAGACTGAGCACATGCACGTGGATAAAGTGAATCAAGCCCACGGGGTGCCAAGGAAAAGTCCCTACGTACTGCTCAGATCTTTAAATATCCTGCAGACAGGTATAATTTCTCACCTGCGAGGAACAAATTACTTGGCTGCTGAAGGAAGGAGGAGAGAAGTCAATGATCAGAATGTACAAAAGAGTTGCTCTTTCTAGGATCTGGCATGGTCCCCAATACGGCCTTATCTGAAAACGTTAATGGCTCATTCTCAAAACAGGCAGAGAATGATTACAGGCAAGAACTGAGACAGAGAGATTAAAGAACTCTTATCCCTCAAACGATAGGACAAAGGAAATCAGTCTCTCCAGTAGGTTTACAAAGAAACGTCTCCTCTGAACAAATTATCCCCAAAACAAAACAAAACAAACAAGGTCCTTGCACCTTTTTCGGAAAGGAGCAATCACACCTGGAATATTGTGTGCAGTTCTGGTCGCCCCATCTCAAAAAAGACACAGCGGAAGTAGAAAAGGTGCAGAGAAGGGCAACAAAAATGACCCAGGGTATGGAACAGCACCTGTATGAGGAGAGGCTTGGTAGGTTGGGGCTCTTCAGCTTGGAAAAGAGACGGCTGAGAGGAGATAGGAGAGAGGTCTATAAAATCATGAGTGGGGTGGAACTTATAAACAGGGAACGGTTATTGACCCTCTCAGCTAGTACTAGAACTAGGGGACACTCCACGGAACTCACAGGGGGCAGAGTAAAAACAGACAAGAAGTATTTTTTCACTCAGCGTACAATTAGGTTGTGGAATTTACTGCCAGGGAAGGTGGTCCAGGCCAGCACTAGAGCTGAGTTTAAAAGAGGTTTGGACAAGTTTCTGGACGATAGTTCCATTAGCAGCTCTTAGCCAGACAGGATTGGGGAACAAAACCCTTTACTGTCGGGAGCCTGGGGATGCCCCACAGGGAATGGATAGCATGGTGACCAGTTGGGTGCTTTGCCCAGGCCCCTGTCGGAGACAGGATGCTGGGCTCGATGGACCGTTGGTCTGACCCAGTATGTGACTTCTTACGTTCTTAAAGCATCTCCAGAGAGAGAGAGGGGGAAGTTCCCACCCCTTGGGGTGCTTTGGGGCCCATGCTGCACCAGCTGCCGGCGATGGCCGGGAAAGCTTTTCACCAACTCCACCTGGTGAGGAGGCTGCGGCCTTTTCTTTCCAATTCAGACTTTGCCACGATGGTCCAGGCTTCCATCCCCTCGAGGCTAGACTACGGCAATGCGCCCTACGTGGGGCTGCCCCTGACGACGGTTCGGAAGCAGCAGCTGGTGCAGAATGCGGTGACGGCTCGGCGCCTTTCAAGGATAGGTCGCCAGGAGCACATGGCATCGGTGCCCCAGAGCCTGCACTGGCTGCCTGTAGCTTTAAGGCACAAGTCAAGGGGCTGTTCTCGACTTTGAAAGCCCTAGAAGGGCCCCGGGTAATCTGAAAGACCCGCCATGGGATGAGGGTACCAAGGTGAGGGCTGTTTTCGGTCGCTCCCCCAGGAGGCGGTGCAAAATATTTTTGTTTGGTAAGGCATTTGGCAGGTGAGGATAAGAATGGCGGTCGGTTGAGTGATTTGTGTGGTTGGGGGAGGGCAGGTTTTTTTTGTGGGGGGAGGGAACTGGTGTTTTTTTTAATGTTTTAGGGATTTTATCGATTTTGTAAGCCACTCTGAGCCGTTGCGGGAAGGTGGCGTGTGAGTTTACAAGCCCTGACGGACTAAGCTCAGAGCAGAGAGGAGGGGCCTGCACAGCAGGAGAGGGGGACAGAGCCAGGATCTGGACCCGTCTCTTCCTGAGTGCCCCCCTTAAGCACCCTCAACTTCTGCACGGGCCTCAGAGCTTGTACTAATCTTCAGAGCGGCTCAAGGGAAGGAAGAAGGTTCCCCGCCCGTGCCACAAAGCACCCCTAGAACACAGTCACCTTTGTCTGCTGCAAACCATCAATCCCGTGTTACGAAAAACCGCGCAGACAGAAATAAGCAGGAGGGTTAAACCTGGGATAGCGCAGCAACGTGTGCCGCTTAACTGTGCATTAAATGTGAAGCGTCCTGCGAGCTCATGCGTTCACACGCTTTTAGAAAACCATGGGGAAGTAGGAAAGCGCCCCTTCTGCCCCTGCATTGGGTAAACGCACCCCAATGCCCGGATTGTGGCAGTAAGCAGACCTGAACCCGGCTCTCTGCTTTGGACACCGGCTGTCCCTCCCCGGCATTTACCCGACTTCTACGGTTCCCTAGCGATTTAGCTCAACGCCTGTTGGAGGCAACTGTTTTCTCAAGGATCCTTGGGAGTTATTTCTGTCATTGAAGGTGACAGTCAAGGAGCTCAATCAGCTTTCATTGTCCCTTCAACTCCCACAAACACCCAGGGCTAAGAAGATTACTGCAGCACTTCTGAATTCACCAACCCCTTCGGAAACAAGCAGCTAAGTAAGTGGGGAGGGTGCGGAACGGCTTTGACAAAGCAAGGGGTCGGGAGGAAAAGCTTTGGGAGGACGCGGAAATAAAATTAACGTTTTTCAGAAGCAGCCTCTTGAGAGCCCACCATGCCGGCCTGAGGACTCGACAGTTTACAAAGTGGAAGCTTTACAACTCCAGCAGGAAGGGCCAATAGAGCAAGGAGCTCGGTGCAGTAAGCACATGGTCTAAGGAACTTGGACTTTCTACGGGGGGAAGACACGACACCGTAAATCAGGAGGAATTTTTTAACAGCCGGAAGGGCCGGTGCTCCTGTTTCAAAACATCATGGTCCTACTTATCTTTAAGACAAAAGTGGAGGAACCTCAGGCACGGGGGCCAAACGCAACCCCGGTCCAGTTCCTGGATCTGGTCGCTGGAGCCAGTTCCTACCCCCCAAGCACTGACAGACTGAGCCCAGAGGAAGGGAGCAGAGGTGAGGACATGAACACAAGGTAAGGGGACAGATCCATGATCTGGACCCTCCTCCTCCTTCCCCACTCTGAGTGCACCCCTTAGGCACCCCCATCCCCACTACGAGCCCCTCTGAGTTCGTACTAAGTTTCAGAGTGACCCCTGGGAAAGGCTGCCGGGCTTTAAGACCAGCTGCCCCTCTGCAATCTTGGCTTGAAATCAGCCGGCAGGATCTAAAGTTATTAAGATTAAGGAGAGTCATACAACACAGACACGGAGCAGGTGACGGCACAAGCCTTCCCCCCACCCCCAAAAGTAAACCAAGCTAGGCAATGCATGCTGCCTCTTGCCATGAACGGTCCCCCTGCTACTCCTCAGCCGAAACACCACGCCACACCGGCGAAAGAGCTGTTCCACGCAAGCTGCGCATTATCACTATTGATATCGTGCCGCTGAGCCGTCATGATTAGAGACGGGTCCCTGCTCCAAGGGGATGGGTGAGGAAAGGGAGACACAGGAAGGGGCAGGGATGCATTCAGGAGGCGGAGACATCGCAGGGGCCCGTACACAGCGCGGTTCCACGGCAGGAGGAGGATCCAGAAGGATGAGATAATAGGAGAAGCAGAAGGGAGCAACGTATTGGGGGGCGGGGGGAGGAGAGGAGTTCAGGAAAGTCCGACGGAAGAGGTAGGTGTTTAACAAGGCCCTGAAGGTTGGGAGGGAAACAGTTCCCCACCTCTGGTTTAGGGCGCAGGCGATTCGGAGGGTGGTGGCAGAGGAGAGATGCCCATTTTACAGATGGGTGGAGTGAGGCAACAAGGCTAAGTGACCTGCCCAGCGACACGCAGCAAGGGAGCAAGAGGGGAAGGAGTCTCCAGCTCTGACAAAGCGCTAGCTAGCTTGGCTGCGGTTCAGCCACAGCACCTTGGCCTCAAGCTTCGGCGTGTTCTTGTTCCCGAGGCCGCGTTTCGGAAACACGTTACGAGTTTGGTCAGGGCTTTCCCAGAGGTGAAAGCCACCAGAGAAGCATCCGCAAGCTTCCATGCATAATAAGTGGCTTGTGGGTTGGGGTTTAGGATCCGGCTGCCTCTCTCGCGCTGAAGCACTCCAGCCTGAGCACGCTGCCCCGTGTAGCATGCCGATCCCAAGAGCCAGCCACGCTCCTTAAAAGCCAGCCACGCTCTGCAGGAAATAACTCATTCGAAAGTCAAGGGACTTAAAAGCGCTGGATTCAATGCGCTTTGGAAGCAGCAGCAGTGGTAAATAGGGCCCAATGGGAGTGTGTCTGCGCCTCCCAAGGAACAGCACCCCACCCCCACTGTGCTGCTGGGAGGGGGCGGGTGGGGGCTACTGAAAGGAAGGGAAGTCAATGCTATTTCTCGAGTCCCCGCTCGGAATACAAAAATTACTTCCAGGGGTGAGATCAATAGAGATGGAGATAACTACGAGCTCAGCCGAGGGTGAAGAAACACGGGGGTTAGGGAAACCCAACTGGGGACAAGTCGCTTTTTAAGCAGCCAGGGGAGCTAATTGATGGACTCAAGTTAACGCCAGCAGGATCGATATTGGCTTCTCGCGCACCGGGAGGGCTCCTCCACGATACCCAATTTCACAAGCTTTACAGGGGAAAAGAAAAATAAATCAGCTTACAGTTACTCAATATACCAAGGAGGAGAAAATTTCCTAATCCTGAGAGCCACATCCATTTACCACAGTGGGGTCAGAGAGCGGCACGGGGCGCTAGAGCCAGAGTTTGTCCACCTCGGCGATATGCCGCGGCATAAGCAACAAAACAGAACCCAGGAGTCCCGAGTTCCAATCCCTTGCTCTAACCGCTGTGCTGCATTTCCTTCCCGATACTGGGAATGTAACCACAGAGGCCCCGGCTCTCGCCCCTCAACCACACTCCCCTTTCACAGGGGGGAAGAGCATCTATGAGTCCCCGCTGCTCTCCCACCGAGCCGCGCGCCCCCGCTGCTCTCCCACCCAGCCGCGCCCCCCCGCTGCTCTCCCACCAAGCCGCATGTTGCTCCTCTGGACACACCAAGCTCCCAGCACCACAAAGGCTTAACATTAAGCACCGGGAACATCCAAGTTAGGTGTGTCCTGAATGAGAGTCCAAGAGTGCAATTCTCACCCATTAAAACCCATAAGCGTTTCACCATGAACATCGGCGGGTTCAAGACTGCAAGTCAACCCAAGTGATGTTCTCACAGCCAAAGAGCAAATCCTTGCTTTCAGCAGAAGCCAAACCGTGGTTCGATCTCAATAGGTTCCTGATGGGTTGTTTCCCATTCCCATGGGGGATTTCGGATTCAGAGTCCCATAATACATACAAATATTTCTATCCATCAGTAAAACCCCTCTGGCCTCACCCAGCAAAACACGCTCCCTGCCTAATAAAGCCAAGGCAGGAACTAGTCAGGATGCAGGACAGAAAACCCGCTGGGGAACACAAGGCGCTCTCAGAGCAAGGTGCAAAGGCTCACAAAAACACTGCCCAGTTCATGCACCAAAAAACAAACCCCCTTTTTCTCTGGAGCAATTCAACCTGCAAAGACTGAAATCCCAGGTGCCGCCACCACAAAATTCTCATCATTAACAAGTAATTAAAGTTAACTGACTCTGCAGCCATATTGATCTTTCAGCACTTTTAATTTGTCTCGCAGCTGAGCAATATTTGGGGCATGCAACAGACACAGGAGCGGTGGAATCCAACCGGAGGGAGCGCTGGCGGGTGGAGGGGAGAGACAGTAGGTCTCAACAGGTCAAGGGCAAACGGTAAATGAAGCTCCCGTTAATTCCTGGGAGAGAGCCAAGCTGATGTCACACACACACAGAGAACCAACATGGCAACAATTCACCAAAGAGCTTTCGAGTGGACTTTTCACTGCATGGTTTGAAAGCCAAATACGACAACACAGGAGCAATGAAACCAAGCCAAGGACGTGCCCCTGGGCCCTGGCATCTTTGTGAATGTTACACCCCTAGTGTTTCCCTCTGTCCCCCCCCCCAGATTGTAAACCCTAGGGGCAGGGAGCGTGTCTGTTCCGTTACTCTGTGAAGCACCCGGCACATTGCTGGCGCGATAGAAATGCTTGTTAATAATAATAATGACAGCGACCCCAAAGCAGCGGAGAGGCTTGCTCGGCGCCCGCTGGCCCAGGAGTGAGAGTGTACGATGGCGAGCTACACTTCCCCCCCTGCGCCCCGCTCAGGGGGACCCTAGTCTCGCCTGGGAAAGGTGTCACTCAAAGGGAGCGTATTGCTCCATAGCCCCTTACCCCCCAGCCAGGGGGGCAGGGCGCCCAGAAATCACCCTGCCTAGAACCTCGGGGAATGAGAGGCTTCATTGGGGGGGAGGGATGTCTCTCCCCTCCAGCCCGGCCGGCCCCCCGGGCACAGCTGGATGGGAGGCGGATGGGAAATGCAGGTTGCGGGGCCCCGGCCCCCCACTCACCCCACGCTGCGGCCCAGACCCCCCTTATACTCCCCACCGGGCCCAGCGGCTGCTTCCCCTTCCCCGGCCTCCCCCCGTGTGTCTGGGGGGGCCCAGCCTGGAGGGGGGGGCTCCAGTCTCCCCCATCGCTCCCCCCCAACCCAGTCGGGGGGGGGGTCCCCGCGCTATGGGGGGCAGCCCAGGGATTTCTCTCCGTGTTCACCGCTCCCCCCCCGTTCTGGGGGCGAGGGACCCGGGGGGCAGCGGGGGGGGCGGTTCCCTAGGGCTCGGGGGGGGGTCCCCGCTCGCCTGAGGGAGCAGCCTGGGGGGCGGGGTCTCGCTGAGGGGGCGTGGCCTGTCCCCTCCCCCCCGTCCCGTACTCACACCTCGAGGATGCGGTCCCCCTTGCGCACCCCGGCGCGGTCGGCCGCCCCCCCGCCCAGCACGGCGCTGACGTGCTGCAGCGGCGCGTAGAGCTCCCCGTTGATGCTCCGCAGCTGCCCGCCCTCGCTCACTTGGCCGCGCACGTTGAACCCGTAGCCGGACTCGGACTTGACGATGCGCACCACGCGGGGCCCCCCCGCGCCCGAGCCCCCGCCGCCCCCCCCGTTGCGGTGCGGACCCGGCGCCACCGAGCGCTGCAGCCCTTCGCCCTCCTCGTCCGCCATCTTGGCCAGCAGTTCCCGGCGCCCGCCGTCACGCGACCGCCTCCTGCCCCCCTCGCTGGCCGCCGTAGCCCCGCGCCGCTCGGCCTCACGGGAAACGGAGTTCGAGGTACATGGGAAGGGTAGTCCCTTAGCCTCGCACAGCCTCACGGGAGGTGTAGTCCCTTAGCCTCGCACAGCCTCACGGGAAGTGTCGTCCCTTAGCCTCGCACAGCCTCACGGGAAGTGTAGTCTCAGCCTCGCAGAGCCTCACGGGAAGTGGTCTCAGCCTCGCACAGCCTCACGGGAAGTGTAGTCCCTTAGCCCCACACAACTTCATGGGAGGTGTACTCCCTTAGCCCCACACAGCCTCATGGGAGGTGTAGTCCCTTAGCCCACACAGCCTCATGGGAGGTGTAGTCTGCCAGTCTCATACCACCTCATGGGAGGTGTAGTCTCAGTCTCCCTCAGCCTCATGGGAAGCGTAGTCCTTTATCTCCCCACCACATCCTTATGGGAGGTGTAATCCCTCAGCCCGGCCTAGCATCATGGGGCCATACAGTCAGTCCCCACCTCACAGCCTCATGGGGGATATAGTCCAAAAGACACCTCTCTTCCTGAGTGGTCAGGTGTAGAGTTATAGTGCCTACCTCGCACAGCATCATGGGAAGTGTAGTTCAGCCATCACCTGCACATAGGCTCATGGGAATTGTAGTTTCTTGGGGCCACACCACACAGCCTCATGGGAATTGTAGTTCATTGACAGGGCACCCCACGTTGGCATGGTTTCCCCCCTTTGTGGGAAAGGCAGCTGCTGCCCCGGAAGTGCCTTGAGGCCCAGCAGAATAAGCTAGGGTTGCCACCTATGCAAGTTTAAGGAACACGGATGAAAAATGCATATTGCAGGTTCTGCATTGGCACCACTGCAGGCCCCACAACATGTATTTGTCATAAGTATTCCTTAAAAAATTGCATAGGTGGCAACTCCAGTCACCCCCCACCTCATTGTCGTGGTCACTCATTGCTATAGCAACTGCTGAAGGCTGCAAACCTCGGCGTGCAGACCTGCGATCCCCCTAACGGCGGTGTTTAATAGCTGCTCCATGGCTCCCCTTTGAAATTGATTTTATATTTTTAGGCTTGTAAAGCACTCCGCGTGCCATTCAAGGGCAGGGGAGTGCTACAAAATTATTAAACAAACTAGGACTTTTCAACTTCCTGAATGCATCCTTGCCTCTCTTTTGTTTAGCCTAAACTGTAAGCTCCTCGGGGCAGGAACCCATCTCTAACGACTATTCTGTGGCAGGCAGACAGCTGGCACCATTTCAATTATAATAAAAATGGAGACCTTTTTTCGAGCCCGGCTGCCGTAGAGCACCCGCTGCAATCCCGTCCACCCTGAAATGTGGAGCTCAGTAAATCAAACCGCCCGGAAAAAAAAAAGAAGCAGCTTCTTGTTCATCAGCAAGAGAGAGAAACCCAAGGAACCGGGCAGGGGGGCAGCAGCAGCGTTTGTGTTGACAGTCAAGACGTATGGGCTCATACTGACTAATCCTGCCCGTGTTTGCAAATGAAACCCGCTGTGCGGGCACCAGGGGGTGGGAGAGTGAGGGCTTTCCAGGCTAGAAGATTCCACATTCCCCCACGACCTATAGTGAGATCCAGGGCGCTCTGAGGGGCAGTTGGTTCCAACGTCAAAGATTGAGACAGAGCAGCTAGGATCTCTTTTAGCTCAGACTCTCTATGCCTGACGCAGTCCCCCATGTTGCCAAGAAGGGAGCGATGTATTGTCACAGGGTTCCTGCCTGAAAAGTGGACAATAAATCTACCCCCAACAGCACAGTCCCTGGGGCTTTGCTACCGCCATCGCGATGGCTACAGCAGGTAACGGGAAACACAAGGCAGATGAAGGGAGCGAGCTTGCATTCTACTGAGTGAGAAACCCAGGGCGTGGGAACAAAAGAAACCGCTCCTAGCTCTTTGCTTCCTGCCACTATGAGAAGTCTGCCCTAAAGCCCAGCGGCTGCAGCGGGGACCTACGACCACGTTAGAGAGATTTTCAGGTCTAATGATGGGACCCTTTTCGAGCTGAAATCAGGGGCCTAAAAGCTGGACTCTAGCAGACCTACATGAGCTGGGTGGAGTGGGGGGCACAACCTACAGTTCAATAGGTTCAACAAGCACCTCCATCCACCAAAAAGGAAAGTGAGGAGCAATCCCCTATGAGCCTGTAGGGCGGGCCGTGGCTCAAGGGGGAGAGCACAGGCTTTGCGTGTATCAGGTCCCAAGTTCAATCTCCGATTCAGGATCGCTGGTAGCACACCTGTGGGAGGCCTCAGCTGCGGAGGATCGCTGGTAGCATGCGTGGGGGAGACCTCAGCCTGGGAGCTTGGAGAGCGAGAGCGGAAACCCAGCTGCTGTGACAATACTGGGCTGACTCAGTTAGGGGACTCAGACTTTCATTTATTTCAATTTCTCTCACCTTTCTCCCAAAAGATTACATAGGCAACTGCTTAATAAAATCAGTGTACATAACCCCTGCGGGATCCAGTCCCCATAAGGTCCCGATAGTCATTGCCATAGGAGATGAACTACGCTGTAGGGAGAAAAGCAACTTTTCTCCAAGAAGGGCAACTCTTCCCTAAACCCTCTCTAAATCTCAGAGCTGCCCTTTGGTCTTGGTACCAGATCAGCCACTGTCAACGGCGGTTGTTACGATCAGCCCCAACAGACAGGGCTGACGTACCTGGGTCGGAGACATTGAGAACCCAGCACTCCTGAAGGAGGCCAACAGAAAAGGACTCATGGGGTGAGGAATGGGGGCGACAGATGGATCATTCAGAAAGCATCAGCGGAAGACAGTTTTTTTTTTTTTTTTTAAAAGGGACACGTTTGAACGGAAAAGGAAACGTTGGCCAGGGCAACATGGCTTGTGCGAAAAGGAAGGGCTTGGGGAATGACTGCAACAGCCAGGGTTTGACCATGACAATACAGTTCAGCTGATCTGCCATCATCACAACACGTGCCTTGCCAGACCAGATCAGCCACATACCCTACCTCATCCAATATCCTGGCAGCCGTTATCGGATGCATTACGGGCAGGGGAAAGACAGCAGCCATGAGGTCCGTCAATGGGGAATGAGCCGCCCTGCTTCACAGCTCTCTACCAACCCCGTCCAAGCAAACTAGCTCATCCCAGTGCACGTCTGCCTCCAGAGAGGTGCTGAACCAGATCGGTTGGTTCGCCCCCCTCCGCCCCCGCAGACTTATGGAACCAGAAAGATTCCAGAATGCTCTGTGGGATTTACCTCCCACTCTTGAGGACCGTTCCCTCAATGATCGCATCGCTTTTTGGTACACCTTGCTGACTGGGGCCATCGACCGGACGGCCCCGGGGTGTCCGCTTCCTGAATGCTGACAACGCAGCTCTCCTTGGTTTACAGAGGACCTCCGGCGAATGAAGCAGGAGGGACGGCTCTTAGAGCGACGGTAGCACCGTACTCGTGCAGCATAGAGTTGAAGAACCTATGCTGTGGCTGTGCGGGGTGCAACAAAGATGTTCTTTATTACCCTTATAGCATCGATGAAGTCATGTCCAGCTGAGCTTTTCCGGGTGGTACAGAGGCTGGTCAGTCCGGCCTCTCTCTGCCTGGAACTGGAATCTTCCAGCGCCCGCTGTGACACGTGTGTCGACTTTCACGTGGATAAAGTCGCCCGGATTCACCACAACTTCGACACCACATTTATAGCAGCGGGAGAACCCAAGGTAATGGAAGCTCCGCCGTGTCAGGTTAAATGGGATCCGTTTCAGTGGGTGTCGCCCGCTGGGTCCTTGAGACTGTCAGAGCCAGCTGTTGCAAATTAGATCCATGCCCATCGTGGCTGGTTAAGGCCGGTCGTGAGACATTAGGACCATTGCTTGCCGGGGTTGTCAGTGCCTCCTTTAGTGAGGGCCGAGTGCCGGGCTGCCTCAAAGAGGCGGTGGTGCAGCCTCTGCTCAAAAAACCATCGCTTGACATTGACTCCCTGGCCAGCTACCAGCCAGTCTCTAACCTTCCCTTTTTAGGGAAGCTTATTGAGCGGGTGGTGACTAGACAGCTTCAGGAGCATCCGGACAGCGTCTGTTTTCTTGATCCTTCGCAGTCCGGCTTTTGTCCGGGGCTTGGTACCGAGACTGCACTTGTGGCTTGGTCGATGACCTGCGCCGGGAATTAGTTCAGGGCAGATCATCATTAATTCTAGATCTGTCAGCAGGATTTGACACTGTTGACCATGAGATGTTGGTGGCTCAGGTACCAGGCTGGGGTGGATGGAATTGTTCTGCTCTTTCCTGGCCGGGAGAACTCAGCAGGTGGTTCTTGGGGAGTGTTCATCATCTCCCCGGAATCTCATGTGTGGAAGCCCGCAGGATTCTCGTCTATCTCCGCTGCCGTTCAACGTCTACACGCAGCCTGTGGGCGGGGTCGTGAGGGAATTCGGCGTGTGTTGTCATCAATACGCCGGTGATACACAACTCTACCTCTCTTTGTCTGGAGACTCCGACCCGGCAGTCTCGGTACTTACCAGGTGCTTGGCGGCTGTGGGGGATTGGATGAGGGCGAGCCGACTGAGGCTGAATCCCGACAAGACAGAGGTGATGTTGATGGGTAAGGCGGGAGGTGTGGTGACTCCTGTTGTTGACGGGATCTTCCCCCCTCTAGCTACTCAGGTCCATAGTCTGGGGGGTGCTTCTCGATTCCCAGGCGGCAGCGGTGGCGAGGAGCGTCTTTCGCCAGTTACATCTGGTGCAATGTTTCGGACTCTGATCTGGCCTCCATCATCCATGTTTTTTTCACCGCTAGCCTTGACCATTGCAACGCGCTCTACGTGGGGCTACCCATGGTAACGGCCCGGAGGCTGCTGCCTCCTAAGAGGGACGGGTCGCCGCGAGCACATCACACCGGTGCTCCGTTCTCTGCACTGGCCGCCTATTGTTTTCCGGGCCCAATTCAAGGGGTTGGTATTGAATGACCTATAAAGCCCTAAACAGCTTGGGCCTTGCTTACCTGCGGGACCCCCTCATGCCCCAGGCCTTGCGGTTGGCTGGCGACGCCCAACTCAAGCTCCCCCGGGTTTCCCAGGTGGCGACGATGGGGAGGGCGTTCTCGGTGGCAGCCCGTAGGCTGTGGAATTCCCTCCCGCTGGAGGCCTGTGTAGCCCCTGACCTCCCCCCTTTCCGAAGACAGTTCCGTCAGGCCTTTGGTGAGTGTGTTGAGTAGGGAGGTGAGGGGGAAGGGTGTTTGTGGTTCCGCCTTGTACTTATACGGTTCCATGAGATTCTAGGTTTTATTTATTGTTGTGAGCTGCTCCGCCTTGCCTGTGGGCAAGAGGCAGCGGGTGAAAAATACAACAAAATAAATAAAATCCCAGCAGGCATGGGTTTTGTATCCTTCCCCCACATTATTCTTTTATTTTGAGCTAGCGTAGTCTAGTGGCTAAGGTTAGGGTTAGATTTGAACTGGGACACCAGGGTTCAAATCTGGTCTGAGTCAGAAAGTCATGAGGTGGCCTTAGCCTCAGTTCCCCCATCTGTAAAATAGGAATGTGACCTGCCGCACAGGGTTGTTGGGAGTGTGAATAAGATAAGGACTATACAGCGCTTTGAACACTGAAGGTACCACGGAAATGATAAAAATATCCCACGCTATCCTAACACAACAGGTTCAAAGTGGGTTGGGAAAAGACTTACAATTCATCCACTCCCTTGTTCTCAGCCCACGTCCAGCCACCAAAGATCTGCCTAATCCAGACTTGCTTTACACCAATGGCAGCATTAGCGATTCAGTGGAGCCTGCTCACCGGGTGACTTTAACGCTAGCCCTGCGGCAGTCAGTTCCACAGCTCAGCCATAGGTCGAGAAAAAGCAGATTCCTCTTTGGTTAACTTTAACGTTATTGCCTTTCGTTTTTGTGAGTCACTTGCTCCGATCGCTCTGCTCTGCTTCCCACCCACACAAAATGGTCTCTTTATAACTAGGCGTGCAAAACACGGAGAGCCCCCAAACAGCATCACAGGGCAGAACAAGCCACGTAGCGACACGGCCTGAGAGATAAGAGCAGATCCAGGTGCTAAACCCAGCCCGGTCAGGTTCAGAGGAGCAGGAAGGGAAGGACGAGAGCACTGGAAGGCAAAGGGGGTGCAGAGTTGAAGGAAGCAAGCATCCTTTCCTAATGGGTGACCGATGAAGACGAAATTAGCAAATCCTGCCCCGCTTATTCATGAGGCAGAGAGTTCCACAGGCTAACGGAGAACAAGAGCATAGCAGAATTTAAAATGCAGAGTCGAGAGAGCCAGGAGGGAACTCAACACTCCGGCTGTTTCAGAAAGGACATAAACACACCTGTTTGAGGGGCAGAAGTAGAGAAAGAGGGAGGGCGGGCCTGGGAGGGGTCAGGTATGTTCTCACCTACCTGGCTATTTGTGAAAGGGCTGGAGGGTGGGGGTTGTATTCATTGTATTTTTAAATGTTTTTTATTTGCCATCGGAGGGAAGACCATTTGTATGTATTAGGGATTTTTTTTTTAATTGACTGATTTAGAGTAGCTCATCAATTCAAAATAATGACACCACCCCAGACCTTGTTTGTCACCCAAGTAGGAGCTGAAATGTCAAAGCTCATCGCTGCACAAGCCGTCTCCCAGAACACGCTCCCCCCCCCGCTCTGCTGTGTGTCTGCTTCCCCACTTGAGAATTTCTTTCAATTCCGCCCTTCCCCGAAGGCTCGGGGTCAGCTCTCATCGTAGAAGACACAAGATAGAAAATATTAAACCCAAAGAGAACACGCACTCCCAACCCTCCCTCTCAAATGCCTGGCCAAATAAATCGGTCTTACATGGGCTGAGGAAGCCGCTGAAACTCGGGGTTTGGGGGGGAACCACCCTGGCGAGCAGCATGGCCACCTAGGCACCTTGTTAAGGAACCCTTAGGGAAAAGGCCCTGCAACATGTATTTCCCCATACTGTTCCTTAGAAGTGTGCCATGGGGGGCCCCCTAAGAGGGAGGGAGTTTTCAGCGCTGTGGAGCAGCCTTTTTCGGCGTGCCCAAGCCAACGGTGGGACGTGCCAGAGCGCGCTCTTGGCAGATTCTGGCACAGCACCCGACTCCACCCAAACTCGGGTGGGGCAGACCAGCTCTTCCTCAGAAACAGCCCCAGAGAATGCAGAGCTGAGCTGCACTAGTGCCTCCTATGGCTTTGCTCAGGAGGGAGACGCTGACTCTCCCCCAAATCTGGACGTGCCCCAGCAGCTGAGGAGGAAGCAGCAGCACTCGGGCTAGCGTTTTGAAAGGGGACGCTCTGGCCCTTCCGCATCCCAGTCTATCCCGCGTTGTGGGGGCAAGGAAAGGGAGCAGGGCTCCTCCTCCCTTAGGGCAGTGCTAGCTTCGCAGATACTAGCCAGCTCTCTCGTGCTTTACACCCCTCCAAGGAGCCGGCCGTGCAGCCCCCTCCCCCCAATGCGTTGCCGTCTATGCACTTATGAAAGATACAGGTTGCAGGGCCAAGGCACCAATGCAGGCCCTGCAAGCTGTAGGGAACAGAAGTGTTCTTTAAAAACTTGCCTAGGTGGCAACCCTACCCCTGACCGAGCGGAGAGCTGAACCCAGGTCTGCCAAGAGCCAGGCCATTCTCTGCTCCTACACAAAACCCATGCAGGTCTGGGCAGCTGTAGACGGCAACGGCGGCACGGCCCGGATTGACGACAATCCAGAAACCAAGCGCTCAGACACACCCCAAGTGGAGGCCCTCGCCAGAATAAGAGTCTGGGAGTTTCACCGCTCCCCAACAAAATAAAGACCCTCCTCCTCAGCAGCTAGCGCGTGGCCAGGTGGCGGCGTCCCCAGGGCAAGACGGCTTGGCAAACCGTTGCAGAGATGTATTTTACCCGCAGCAGACATGCCCCCGTTAGAGATTCAGGCCTGGGCTTTGGGTTTTACTTTCCCTTAGGAAGAGAAGGCCATGTCATCTGGATTGCAAACCCCACCCGTCACAGCGCAGAGATCGCCGATGGGCTCCTAGAGACCAGACACTGGGGGCAGAGGCAGCTTGTAGGCTGCGTTACTCTCCCCCCCGCCCCCCCGACACACATTTGTGGAAGCAGATTCACTGCCGGGCTGCGAACCTGGCCTGGGCTCTGGATTTTTAGACCAAGGAAGAGAGAAAAGATCCACCCCCCCTCCCCCAAACGGCCCAATGCAGACCTGGTGGAGGGGGTGGGGGGGAAGCAAAGCTGGGAGCAGGGAAGGACAGAGAAGTTTGGGATGAATCCGAAAAGGAGCTGCGGGCTTAAGGGAGCAGGTTCAGCCAGGCTTGTAGGGGAAGCTGTTCATCCGGTTTTCATGGCTGCAGTCAAGGCCAAAGTGAACCCCGCCTGACCCCCTTGCATGAGCTCTCCTCCCCTCACGCCCCATGATATAGGCCTGTGCCCCATCCCAGAAAAGCTAGACTCTTGGAGCCCAGGCCCAATGAAAGTGGAGTGCTGTGATGACATGGTGCCATGTCAGGAAAGGGGGCAGGGAACACCTTGATCCTGCCCTTTTCGGACATGCTGGTAGGAATGGGCCCCCAGTAGAGCTGCTGGGGGGGGGGACCCCATTCCTAACGCCCCTGCCTCTTCCTCCAAGTGCCACATTGCTGCAGCGCTCTGGGGCAGGGCAGACGGCATGTCTGGAAAAGGAAAAGGTTAAAAACATCCCTCCACCCTTTTCCTGACATCCCTGCCTGTTGAACTGAGCCCCCTGGGGCAAGAATTTGAAAGGAGACTTGCTAAAGAGGCAAAAACAAATAAAGCCTTTCCCAAGTCTATCCGAGGCAAGAAGCCTGCTAGGGAGTCGGTTGGGCCATTAGATGACCAGGGGGGTGAAAGGGGCGCTGGCTCAGGAAGGACAAGGACATTGCAGAGAAGCTAAACAAAGTTCTTTGCTTCGGTCTTCACTGCGGAGGAGGTTGGGGAGATACACACGCCGGGACCCTACTTTGTAGGTGATGAATTGGATGAACTGTCACAAATCAGCGTGACCCTGGAGGAGGTTCTAGAGCAAACTGACAAGCTTAATACGAACAAATCACCAGGGCCAGACGGTATTCACCCCAGAGTTCTGAAGGAACTCAAATGTGAAATTGCAAACCTACTAGTAGGAATTTATAACCTAACGGCATCTGGCACTGTACCTGAGAACTAGAGGGTGGCAAATGTAACTCCAATATTTAAAAAGGGATCCAGAGGGGATCCTGGAAACTACAGACCGGTAAGCTTGACGTCTGTGCCGGGCAAAATGGTGGAAACTATCATTAAGAACAGAATCACTGGGCAGATTGATAAACATGGCTTAATGGCAAAGAGTCAGCATGGATTTAGCAAAGGGAAGTCATGCCTTACTAATCTCTTGGAATTCCTTGAGGGCATAAACAAGCATGTGGACAGGGGAGACCCAGCAGATACAGCGTACCTGGATTTCCAGAAAGCTTTTGATAAGGTCCCACATAAACGACTCAAGAAAATTTTAAAAAGCCATGTGATAGGAGGTCGTGTGTTGCTATGGATCGGTAACTGGTTGAAGGATATGTAGCAAAGAATGGGACTAAATGGCCAGTTTTCACAATGGAGGGATGTAAAAAGTGGTGTGCCCCAAGGATCTGTACTGGGACCAGTTCTTTTCAATGTATTCATTAATGATCTGGAAAAGGGTGTTAAGAGTGAGGTGATCAAATCTGCAGATGACACCAAGTGATTCAGAGTAGTCAGAACATGAGCAGACTGAGGAGCTGCAGCAAGATCTTACAGGACTGGGTGCCTGGGCATCTAAATGGCAGATGAGATTTAATGTGGACAAGTGCAAAGTGATGTATTTTGGGAAAAATAATCCAAATTTTGTGTACACAATGCTGGGTACTAAGCTAGGAGTTACCACTCAGGAAAAGGATCTGGGAGCGATTGTGGACAATACACTGAAATCCTCAGCCCAGTGCGCCACAGCGGTCAAAAAGCAAATAGAACTTTAGGAATTATTCGGAAGGGGATAGAGAACAACACTGAGGCTGTCATAATGCCTCTATACAAATCAATGTTGCGACCGCACCGCGAATACTGTGTGCAGTTCTGGTCGCCCCCATCTCAAAATAGACATAGCGGAACAAGGCCCCTCTCCAGTTCCTGGATGCAGTTCTTTCGCCCAAGCACTGAGACCCAGAGCTGAAGGGAAGGGAGCAGTGACGGAGAGAGAGAAAAGGATGGATCCATAACAAATCCATTATCTGGGCTCCTCTCTTCCTGAGCACAACCCCATAACCATTCCTGCCCCCACCGTCTAGGGAGGCCCTTGCAGCTTGCACTCCTGTCAGAGTGATCCCTGGGAGGGAAACGGTTCCCCGCCCCCAATCTAGGATGTGCCCACTCGTACACGGCATCTGTGGCCAAGGACGGACTCTAACCCAGGCTCCACAGTTCTGAGGCTGGCACCGTAACGCCTCAACCATCCTTCCGCCTTTACCAACGGGCGCTCGGTTTAGAAGGGACGCCATGGCCAGCGACAGGTCTCCGTCTCCGTCCAAGGCCCCAAACAAACCCAGCGGGCCTCACACCCTGGGCGCTATCTCTATAATTTATTCCACTTTGCTATATACAGAGTATTTTGACGGAGGCACATTAAGGCATCTGGTGTTCAGCAGATACTTTACAGCCGGTGGTCAGCACGCAACGCCTTCCCTCTGGCACGGACGCGAGAGAAGACAGCCGCTCCCTCCCTCGTGCACAAGTTGTACCATAAAACTTGCAAGCACCACACGGGGAAACAAACAAACAAACCCACAGTGTTTTTGTCGGAACTGGATGAGACAAGCAAGCACTGAATCTGCCACTTAAAGCTACGCCCCAACGTTTGCGCCTGTCGCTAAGCTAATCCAGAGGCCAGTGATTTACCGGAATAAATAACAACCAGCCTCCGCACAGCTTCTGCAAGGCGCGCGTCGCCTCCATGCTCTTGAAGTATCGCACGGGGCTAGATTTCAATCAGGCCACAGCAGAGAGATCCGAGGAAGACAGCGAGAGGCAACTGAGTGGCATGGAAGGGTCTCCGGTGGGAAGAGAAGGCAGGAGAGGCGCCGATAACAAGTCCAGGTTTTCAAGGTGCAGTTGGAAAGCAGAGTTCCTTTCCGGTAAAAGAAAACTGCCTCTGTGGTTGCTCCTACAGTAACACCAGGCTTCGAAACACAGCGAGGAGACCGGTACCAGAAAGTCTAGTTCTTGGGCTGTTACGTGGGTCTGCGATTGCTACACACGACGTCTGGCATCGACCGGCTTTGGTTGGGCTCCGACTCGGTCGGTGAGAGTGGCCAGGTGAGCCTTGCAGCCCGGCCTGTGCCAGCTTGAGTCCGGAGCACGCTACGTCTTGCTTGCGGGGGGGCGGAGGGAGGGAGGGAGACACACGACATGCTGTACCGGTAGCCACAGTCGGAAGCGGTCGAGTTCCACCAACAGTCGAAATCAGAGCAAGTTCCAGAGCGGCCCCTCAGGTTTCCACCACTCTGATCAGAGGGAGCGGCTTGGGACACAGCTTCTTGCTGGAAAAGAAAAAGGAGGAATGAGGATCTGCTCGGCTGAGAATTCCCCATCTAGCTCTTCTGTGGGGTCTGAGCGGCACCCCCACGGGGCCTAAGTAACTCCCAGACACGAAGGATTTCCCCCCGCCAATGCGCCAAGGGACATTTTGCTTCACAGACGGAGCCAACAAAGGACAAGAGCCCTTCCGGCTGCTCTCAGCGCACGCATCCCTGAACGAGGAGGGGTTTACCCAATATGGTGTAGTGCTTAAGAATGCACTACTGGGACCAGGAGGTAGGGGGAGCCCCCCGGTTCAAGTCTCACCTCACAGCTCTCTCAGCCTAACCTACCTCACAGGGTGGTTGTGAGGATTAAGTGCCAAGTTAGTTAGTTAATGTTACACAGTTAATACGTTAACGAAACGTAAGCTGCCCTGACCCCTAAGGGACAGGGTGGGATTAAAAAAAATCTAAATAAATAAGATAAATTAACTTCTGGACCTCTGGCCCCAAAGACAGCACATACTGAATTTAAATACTGCCCCTTTGCCAAGGGCTGATCCTGAAGAGGCCGCACGTGCTACTCCGCATCCCATGTTTTGATCATCTCCAGTGGCTTGGCAGCATTTATTCACAATTTTATTCTATGTGTAGGCAGAGTCAGCTGACTTGGCTTGATCACCTGACCCAGGTCTTTACCCTCCCCCCCAACTCCACATCCCAAGGAGGCCGAGCCCCTGTCTGCAAAGAGCAGTGAGCCTATCCTGTGACACAAGCACGAGAAGGATAGGGCTGCAAAGAACACCAAGGAACCAAGTCCTGCCATTAAACAGGAACTCAGTATCGCCACTATTCCTGCGAGATGGCCATCGAACCCATTACTCAAGACATCCAGCAACGGGGCCTCAGTCAACTCCCTGGGCAAGTTATTCCATACCAATGGCCCAGGGAGTTGGCAAATCCTTCCCAATGGGTTGGCCTAAATCTTTTCTCCTTAAGCCTCATTCTTTGCCCACCTGTTCACGGAGTCCGATTTGGAGCGAAGGCGGGTGCTGGGGCAGACTTGCTTTTCAATGAGGTGCTCCATGCGATCGTGCATCTCCAGGTTCTGAAAGAGAGAAGAGACCCCGCCCCGGGGGTTGTGCGCGCGTTACATTGAACCTGGGAGGCGAATGGGAATGGGGCCGCAGGGGGGTGAGACAATACAGCACCACGGCCTGGCCCATGAGAAGGGGGCTGTGGCTTAGGTGGGAGAGCCCACGCTTTGCATGTGTAAGGGGCTCGGGTAGCGCGCCTGGGTGAGGCCTCTGCCGGGGATCCTGGAGCGGCTCGGGGAGCACGCCTGGGGGAGGCCTCTGCCGGGGATCCAGGAGGGTCTCGGGGAGCACGCCTGGGGGAGGCCTCCTGGAGAGCTGGATTTGAAACCTTGCTGCCGTGTCAGGCTGTGACAATCCTGGGCTAAGACGGACCCTTGGTCAGACTTGGTGAGGCAGCTCCTTATATCCTAAGGACCGACAGCCTCCAGCTGCTGATTAGCACTATCTCCCCCCTCCTCAATCCCAAGGTGTCAGGGTACCCGAGTGTCTACACGGTTGGCAGGGTCCTGGCTGAACTAACCATCTTCTTGCCCAATACTAGACAAACTGCCCGGCGCTTTCCCCTCGTGCCCAGCCCTGCCAGCGTTACTGAAGCCTGGGGGTAATCCAGGTCACGAGGAGTCGAGAGTGCATCATCCCCCCTTTGCCGCGCAAACGGCAGCCGTTCAGTCCTGACGCTTCTAATTAGACAGCTTTGATGAGCAAATCCAGCTCATCTCCCCGCAGTGTCTTATCCTGGCTGTTCCGCCAGCAGCGTATTGGATTAAATATGAATTTAAATTGGATCGGAGATTTAAAGCCTTTAATGTTTTCAAGCCGGTGCAACAGCCCGTGCTCCTGCCGCTAGGGCTGGGGGAAGAGTTTCCATTCCAGGGGCAGCCCTTCGGCAGCCCAACCCCGAGCCCCCTCGTGCCCTTCATTGAGTCAAGTGCCCAGTCACTGGAGAGAGGAGCACCTGGCAGCAGGTCTCTGCTTCTTAGCCATTTGACAATCTGTGGATCCCAAGAGCTGCGGCAGCTGCTTTGCTGCATTCCTATCCGGCACACGCCTAGATCAGACTTATTTACTTATTATTTGTTTAACTAAATTTATACCCCGCCCTCCTGCCAAGGCAGCTCGGGGCAGCCAACAAGTCATAAAAAATACAATACAATAATAAATATAAATACATCGTAAAAACGTTCTATCCATATAGAGGCCATCATAAATCATATCAAAGCAAACCCAACCCCCTACCCTTCACCCATCTCCCTCACCAAACACCTGGGAGGGGGGGCGTCTTGTATTGTCTCCGAAAAGAGAAGCCCAAGGCCATCTGGGCCTCTGCTGGAGGGAGTTTCATGGCCTTGGCGTAGCCATCGAGAACGCTGCCGCTTAGAGAACCCGGGGGACTTCTAGGAAGGCGCCCCCGGCGGTCCCGCAGACAAGAGCGAGGCGGTCCCGCAGACAAGAGCGAGGCGGTCCCGCAGACAAGAGCGAGGCGGTCCCGCAGACGAGTAGGACCCAGGCGATGTAGGGCTTTATAGGGAAGCACCAACACCTTGAAGCAGGCAGCCAGCGCAGAGGACGGAGCACCGGTGTAATGTGCTCACAGCGGCCGGTCCCAGTCAAGGGACGGGGTGCCGCGTTCTGCACCAGCTGCAGCCTCCGAACCATCACCCACGGAGAGCGCGTTACAACAGTCCAATCGTGAGGTGATGAAAGCATGGATGAGCGCGGCCAGGTTGGAGTCGGAGACGCACGGCCGAAGCCGGTGAAAAGCGCTGCTCACCACAGCCCAACCTGGACATCCAAGCAGACCTGGGAATCGAGAAGCCACCCGCCCCGACTGCAAACCTGGGTGAACCCCATAGGTGATGGGGGACGCCAACCCCACCAGCATCACCTCTGTCTTGTCAGGATTCAGCTTCGCTCGGCTCACCCTCATCCAGTTCCCCGCGGCGACCAGACAGCGGGCAAAGCACCGAGATTGCCGGGCCTGGGTCGGACGTAAAGGAGAGGTAGCGTTGGCGTCATCAGCGTATTGACGACACCGAACGCCAAACCTTCTCACCCCCTCGCCCAGCGGCTGCATATATAGACGTGTGTGTGTCAAAGGTGGGCACTTAAAGCTGTGTGAGCCAGACGTGAACGCCAGAAAGGGGGTAACTTATTTATTAAAAGCATTTAGTATCCTGCCGTCCTGCCACAGGCAACTCGGGGCGGCTCACAACAGTGTACCTCAATCATTTAAAATCATAAACTATGCAACATACTATCCCACCCTCATCCCTCTCCTCTCCACCACCCACCACCCCCCTTCATCCCTCTCCTGCCCCCACCCATCTCCCCCGCCAAACGCCTGGCGGAGGAGCCAGGTCTTGAAACTTTTACAAAAGGAGGGGAGGTCCGGGGCCCTGACACCCCCCCACCGGGAGTTCCACAGCCTTGGTGCGGCCACCGAGAACACCCTCCCCTGCATGGCCCTCCAGAAGACTCGGGGGACCACAAGGAGGGTATCCCCCGATGACCGCAGGGGCCGGTCCAGTACCCAGAGGGTGAGGGTCTCGCAGAGAGGCAGGGCCCACACCGTTTAGGGCTTTATAGGTTTAAAACCAACACCTTAAATCGGGCTCGGAAGCCTATTGGCATCCAGTGCAGAGAGCGGAGCACCGGTGTAATGCGCTCCTGGTGGGCCAGTCCCACCAGGAGACGGGCCGCCGCATTCTGCACCAGCTGCAGCCTCCGGGCCGTCATCATGGGTAGCCCCACGTAGAGTGCGTTGCCATAGTCTAATCTAGAGGTGCTGAAAGCATGGATGAGGGTGGCCAGGCCGGAGTTCAACACGTACGGCCTAAGCCAACCCTCACCACAGCCTCCACCTAAGCATCCAGGTGGAGCTGTGCATTGAGGAGCATCCTCAGACTCCGTACCTGGGGAACCAATGGAGGTCAGACCCCATCAATGATGGGGGCCGTTAACTCCATGGCCTTCCCCACCAGCATCACCTCCGCCTTGTCGGGATTCAGCTTCAGTCGATTATTTATTTATTTTTTATTTATTTCGTAAATTTATATCCCGCCCCATCCTGCAACGCAGCTCGGGGCGGCTAACAACAGTCAAAAACAATTAAGAACAATTTAAAATATAAATATAAAACATCTCAATAAAACAGGGTAAAAGGACAGTAATAAGTAAATAAACGGTCAGGGGATTAAAAACTACCCCCCCCACC
>QEPC01001131.1:1016136-1044822 GCA_003113815.1 Sphenodon punctatus
CCCCCCGCCTCAAGGCCAGAGCCGAAGATCAGGTCGAGGGTATGTCCCCCCACGTGGGTTGGGCAGATCACCTCCTGGGACAGGTTCATAGTTGCCATGGCGGCCATGAACTCCCGCTCCGCCCCAACAAGGCCGGCATCGGCGTGGACGTTGAAGTCCCCCAGAACCAAGGTCCTGGGGGAGCCCAACACCACCTCCGAGGCCAGCTCCGCTAGAGCGGTAAGGGATGCCACCGGGCATGAAGGGGCCCGGTACACCAGCAGCACCCCTAGATTAGCCCTCATCCAATCCCCCTCAGCCGTCAGACATTGAGTAAGCACGGAGACCGCGGGGTCTGGGTCGGTTGAAAAGGAGAGGTACAGCTGAGTGTCAGTATATTGGTGACACCGTACGCCGAACCTCCTGATCACCTCACCAAGAGACTGCATGTATACATTGAGCAGGAGGGGGACCACCACCGAACCCTGTGGACCACCCCACACGAGCTCTCAGTGTGACGAAACTCCTTACTCGTTGGGTTCTCCCTGTCAGGAACGAGTGGAACCATTCAAGAAGTCTCGCCCACCCCTGCACATTCCCACGGGCGCGCCACCAACATCTCATGATCCACCATATCAAAAGCAACTGACAGATCTAATAGGACCAACCGAGTCAAGCGGCCGCAGCCCATCTCGGCGTGGATCATCCACCAAGGCCACAAGCGCAGTCTCCATGCCATGACCTGGACGAAATTCCGACTGAGGGATCCAGAAAACCAGCGTCGTCGAGATGCCCCTGAAACTGCTGAGCCACCACCCGCTCGATAACGGAAGGTTAGAGACAGGCCGATAGCTGGCAGGGGAGTCAACGTCAAGCAATGGTTTCTTGAGCAGAAGCCGCACCACTGCCTCCGAGACAGCCCGGCACTCTGCCCTCCTGAAGGGAAGCACTGACCACCCCAGCCAGCAACAGCCCCATTGTCTCTGGGCAAGATTTAATTAGCCAAGACGGGCACGGATCTAATTCACAAGAGGTGGCCCTAATGGTACCCCAATGACTCCTGCCACGTTCAAGCCCTTCATTGGAGCCTTTCCATGGCCACATCAGAAAGGGATAGGTGTGGAAGGAGTGTGAGGCTCTTTCCCAAGAGCTGACAACATGATGGGGTGAAGGGGCTCGCCCCACATATGCTTTCAATAAATTCTGGCAGGGCCCTTGAGTAGAGAGAGAAAACACCCTTTAAATTCAAGGTAGACAATGGAGGTCAGCTGCCAGGCCGGGGCAGATACAATGTAAATTGTCTTGACTAGCAAAAATTCAAGTCTGAAGGAGTGACCAAACCTAGCCTAGGATTTTAAAACAAGCTAGCTTACCATTAAAATACCAGGCACGCCACCCCCTCGTGCAGGCAAACCCCAAGAGTTTAGTTGCCAGAGAAATGTGCTTGGTGAGAATTAGGTTTGTATGCCGATTGCAGTAACCCAACTTGGCGAGAGATGGCACCCAAAGTGCGAGAGGATGCTTGCTCTGCTGAAACTGGGTTACCCAACCGAGATCCAAGCAACATGTACCGCTGCAAGCCAGCTGACTCTGTAGGGTTCTCCCCTGCTGACTGGATCGGCCTGTGAGGCTACCGGGCAAGAGCAGCTTGCGCCACACACCCTAGTTACCCGTTTTTAAACCAAGTTGCTGAACGGTCAAAACTAGATACGTTGGGGAAAGAGAGCTCTTGAGTTGAGGGGAGAGCCCTAGGAGGGACAGGAAGGAAATTCAAACTCACCTCCGCTTCCAGGTAAGCCACTCGCTCTTTGAGTTCCTGAATAATCGCGTCCTTCGACTGAATCACCGTTTTCGAGTTTTGAAGCTGCCAAGGAGAGAAGTCTCAGAGTTAAACGAGGTGGTTTAAAGTCTCCAGGATTGAATGTGAAGGCAGCCGACACCAAGGTGTAGCAGCGACCTGTCCTCGGGGGAGTTTCCCTCATGGGTGGTAATGGAGGGAAGGCAGCGAGTGGGTCCCTGGCTAGAGGAGAGTAATTGCTCCCCGCGGTCACGGAGGACAGGTCAGAAGCAATGGGCTTAAGTCACAGGAAGACAGAGTAAGGGAATATTAAAGAGAACTCCCTCTAAGAACAGGTTGTCTTCAGCAGCGGTGGAACCTACTACTACTAAGCGTTTCTAACACACTACCAGGCGTAGTGCTTTAGTGTCACAGATTTTCAGAGACCAATCTAGTATGGGCGAGGGGAACATACAGGGACGGGGAGACACATGTTCCCATTTTACAGATGGGGAACTGAGGCTGAGAGAGGTTGCGAGTTGTCCAAGGCCACCCAGTGAGTTCACGGCTAGGGCAGGAGTCGAACCCTGGCTTCCCAGGTCCCACGTCCAGCACCGTCACCACTACACCATGCCGGCCTCCTTCATTGGCTGTTTAAGGAGGCATCTGAGTCAACATCCAGCAGGGATGGTTTAGATATTGCTGATCCTACCTCCGGGGGGTAGGACTAGATAACCCAAGGTCCATCGTCAACCGAGATCCATCGCGGGGTTGTCAACGAAATCTACTAGCTGCACGGCCAGCGTGCAATTGCACTTATAAAACAGGGCATGGGGACGGGACACCTAGAGGACCCTCCTCTTCCCTGGTGTCCTCCTCATGCACCCCCACCCCCCCCTTCTCTCCCAATTTCTACGCAGCCCTCGGAGCTTGTACTGAGTTTCAAAGGGGCCCCTGGAAGGGAAAAAAATTCCCCGCCCATCTTGGACTTTATGAACACAACCATTACGTATGCCACAGATTGGAACGGCGTTTCACAGGCGACGTACCAAATCCCCAGCTGGCATAAATAGGAGAAACTTTCTGAGTTTCAAGACCTGATCTCCAACGCGGCAGCATTCGCTAAGAATATCCTAAGCTTCACCGAGACAGTGAAGGTTCTGGCGTGAACAGCATGACTTTTAGGTCATTACCAGAGACAGAGGAGTGGATGTTGAATAAAATGGAATTGTAACACAAGCCCCTCTCTTTCACTAAGCAATCAGGACCTTCCCTTAAAAGCTGGACTTCAGACAAATTTAAGCCTGAATCTGAATGCCAAAAGTCTTGTCTGCGCTCTCAGTGGGTTCTAACAAATATCCGCTTTTGGTAAACGTCACCGGTTCCTGGCTCTAGGATAGGATGCTCACCTGCTCAATCATCTGTCGGACTTTGCGCTGCTGGCTCTTGAGCATGTCATCCAGATGGTGGATCTTCTCCCGCAAGGAGGCAACCTCTTTCTCCAGTTTCGCTGACCTAGGAAGCCAGAGAGACGAGTCACTGAGCAGCTCCCCCTTGCTGGCGGGATTTCAGCCCGGAGGGGGCTTCCCATCCCCTTGCAGCAAGGCAAGCTGTGGCAGTGTCACCTCACAGGTGCATTTAGCTTGGGACAGCGACTTCCCACGCCGGGATGCTCAAGCTTCTCAAAAGGCACTTGGACTTTCAACAGAAGCAGACTACCTAGGAGCGGTCCCTTGGAAAGTCTCCCCTTTAGAGGATTAATGACGGGAGAGGGATGAGCAAACCGTTCTGCTAAAGAAAGAGGTTTAGGCTGGAAAGCAAGATGTGGCGACAGAAGGCGCTCTAGTGCCAACAGCTGCGCAGGCCGAGAGGGAATAGCCTTGGACTGCTCCAAATAATAAGAACTTGCTGAAAACTCGCCAAGTTCTGAGGCCAGGGGAGGGGGGTTACTTACCTTCCAGAGGGGTCCTGCATTAACGTGGGGCCTCTTCCTGGCTATTAGTTTGAAATTCAAAAGCCCCAGGCCCTTTCTGAGCGTGCTCAGTGGGGCTTTTTTTAACTTTCCAACTTACCATCCAGGAAGAGGCCATGCGTCGATGCGGGACCCCCTCCGGAAGGTAAATAAACCTGCTAGGCCCCCACTCTCCCTCCCCTGGCTCCCTCCTCAGCCAGCGGGGGCCGGGGAAGGGGGAGCAAGGGGCTAGTGCCGGCCTCCAGTCCCTTTCCCTGCACTCAGACTCGATTTTCCGAGTTCTGAAGTTTCAGGGGCCCATCCTTGAAACTTTGGAACTCGGTAAATCGAGTTCGAATGCTCTGGTCTTCCCCGTTTTCTGAGGAAAACCGAGGGCCGAGTTTCAGCACTAGGCGAAGATCAGAGCCAAGAGCGGGAGAGTTGACCTGAAGTATTGTAGGCAACAAGGGATCCCAACATGATTGAGGAGCGAGGGGTGCAGAGGGGGGCTTTGAAGGCGATAAGACTCATGGATTCCCGTATGTTCCCTCCCCCAAAACCAGACCGCTCGAGGTCCCTGCTGCCAACCCCAGACTCCACGGAGACACAACAGGCAATGACAAGAACCAAAAGGATGAGTCACCTTCTCGGGAGGAACGATGCCATTGTGCAGGCAAGCCCAGTGCACCCTGCCCAAGGAGCTGGGGCGTGGCCCTTGGGGCCGTCACCAGCCCCAGAGAGCAGCTGCGGCAGCCCCTCACCTTTCCTGTTCCGCCAGCTTCTCACTCTCCAGGCTCCTCAGCTTTTCCAGCTCACCTTCGCCTTCTTTCATCTTCCGCAGCAAGGTCTGGTGCTCCTGGGGGAGTTCGGGAGAGCAAGTTACAACCGGTGCTCGTCGGAAGCCTGAGACCGGCCGGGGAGGCAGCCTCAGCCTGCTAGCAAGAGCCGCTGAAGATACGGCAGCAGAGGCTTCACGAAAGCAGACACAGGAGTTGTCCAGGAGGAGACAGCTCTCCAGTCACATCCCCAGAGCAGGGCCAATGAGCAGGGCAGACTTCCCTTAAAAACTAGTTTTTATTTGGCCCCTTCCAGTTCCTCCCCCCTCAGCACTGAGCTCAGGGGAAGGCAGCAGAGAGGAGGGCAGGCACACAGAGGACAGAGCCATGATCTGGATCCTCCTCTTCCTAAGTGCACCCCTTAAACCCCACCACCCCCTGCTTCTATGCAGCCCTCCTAAGCTTGTGTTAATTTACAGAGTGGCCCCTGGGAGGGGAAAGGTTCCTTCCCCCTGCTCCGGAGGACGCTCGCCTCCTGCTGACAGCGTGTGATGCGGCAGGCAGAGGGGCCCCTTCTCCTCTGGGGGCTGAAAGGACAGCAGAACTCTGGCTTTCAGTGGCAGGAGGACTTCTTCGATGGGCAAGGGAGGCGGTTCCAAAGCCAAGGTCTGTCCTGCTGGTCCGAAGCCTCCAGAAGAGCAAAGCTGGGAGCCTGCATAAGGCCTGCCCCAAGCCCCCACAGCTAGGGACTGTGGACAGCCGGACTGCCAAGAAACACTTGCTGCGAGCTTGGAAGAAGCTAACAGCCCAGGCGAGGCTGCTGGAACTGTGGGGCTGGCTATTTTGCCTTCAGTTTTAACTGGCTGTCCTGCCATTTACATCGGCAAAGAGACAGTAGAGAACCGCCCTAAGCGGACCTCACCGGCTGTTCGCGTATTCTTGAAAGGGCCGGGAACCTGCAGCAACTTACCTGACTGGGGGCCTTGGGTCCGAAAGGCCCTGTCTAGAATCGGTTCGGGCCGGCAACTGCACGGCTGCTCTGCCGTCAGCCTGCTTCTCCGCCGAGGGGGGCTCTTGCTAATCAGCTGCACCCTACCCGTTGCATGCGGGACGTGCACCGCCCTCAGCGGTTCCCCACCCGCAGGAATAGCGGACACAGCGCCCCCGCTGCTTTCCCACCTATGCAAATCTTTAAGGAACGCTTCTAGACGAGCGACGTTGCCGGGGCCGGTGTGGGTGCGTAAGCGTTCCTTAACATTTCTGCATAGGTGGCAGCCGTACATCAAGCCAGCCCCGCGCTCATCCCCAAGCAGCGGTACCTTCTCCATCCCCGACAGGAGCCTCTGAAGCTCCTCCAGTTTCATATCTTTCGCCGCCACGTCCTCCTCAGCCACCCTCAGAGCCGCGCCCGCTTGCTCCGCTTCCTTCTGGTAGTGGGAGATGGTCGTCTGCAACACAAGAGAGAAGCCGTGTAGTCCTCCTCCCACCCCGGTGCGCTTCGGCCCGGCAGACCCAGCGGGAGGTGGTTTTGCCAAGAGCCAGGCGTTGTCTGGACAAGCGGCCTGACGCGCTGCACGAAGCAGCATCCAAGTGAACCTGCCTCACTAACCTGTCGGAGAGGGTGTCAATAAGCATGTGGACAAGGGAGACCCAGTCGATAAGAGTGTACCTGGATTCCCAGAAAGCATTTGGTAAGGTCCCTCACGAGAGACTCTTGAGACAGTTAAAAAGTTGTAGTGTCTTACTATGGATCAGAAACTGGTTAAAAGACTGAAAGCAAAAGGTTGGACTAAAGGGTCAGTTTTCACAATGGAGAGATGTAAAAAGTGGTGTGCCTCAGGGATCTGTATTGGGACCGGTGCTGTTTAATGTATTTAGTAATGATTTGGGAAAGGGTGTTAAGAGTAAGGTGATCAAATTTGCAGACAACACTATGTTATTCAAGGTAGTTAAAACACGAGCAGACTGAGGAACTGCAACGGGATCTTACGGCACTGGGTGCCTGGGCATCTAAATGGCAAATGAGATTTAATGTGGACAAGTGCAAAGTGATGCACGCAGGGGAAAATAATCCAAACTATGTGTACACAATGCTGGGTACTAAGCTAGGAGTTACCACTCAGGAAAAGGATCTGGGGGTGGTTGTGGACAATACAATGAAATCTACAACGCAGTGCGCAGCAGCAGTCAAAAAAGCAAACAAAATGTTAGGAATTATTCAGAAGGGGAGAGAGTTAAACTGAGGAGATCATAATGCCTCTATACAAATCAATGGTGCGACTGCACCGCGAATATTGTGTGCAGTTCTGGTCGCCCCATCTCAAAACAGACATAGCTGAACTAGAAAAGGTGCAGAGAAGGGCAACAAAAATATCAAGGGCACGGAAGGGCTCCCGTATGAGGAGAGGCTTGATAGGTTTGAGAGGAGATAGGATAGAGGTCTATAAAATCATGAGTGGGGTGGAACTAATAAACAGGGAGCAGCTATTTACCCTCTCAGCTAGTACTAGAACTAGGGGACACTCCATGGAAACTCATGGGCGGCAAGTTTAAAACAAAAGAAAATATTTGTTTCACTCAGTGTATAATTGGGTTGTGGAATCTACTGCCAGAGGCTGTGGTAAGGGCCAGTACTAGAGCTGAGTTTAAAAGAGGTTTAGACAAGTTTCTGGAAGATCGGTCCATTAGCAGCTATTAGCCAGACAGGATCAGGGAACATGATTGGAGCTGGGGGAAAACAACAGGGAATGGATCCCCCATTGTGACCTGTTGGGTGCTTCTCTCAAGCCACCGTGATTGGCCACTGTCGGAGACAGGATGCTGGGCTAGATGGACCATTGGTCTGACCCAGTCTGGCACTTATGTTCTTATTAAATATTCTCTCCCCCTCCCACCGTGCAGATTCATGCTTAAGTGCTAGTGCGATGGCTGTGTTCGGAATGCACCGGTGACACCAGGCCACATTACGGCTCAGCTGCCCTCCTCTTTGCTCCCTTCCCCTGAGCTCAGTCTCTCAGCACTTGGGGGAATATGAACTGGATCCGGGCGCCAAATAAAAACTAGCCACGGGCCACATTTGACCCCCGGGACTGAGGTTCCCCCACTCCTGTCCCTTGTCATTTCCCCCGTTACCAGCAATGGGGAACACACTGAAAACGGGCTCCCTGTCTATAGCCACGACAGGCAGACTGTGGGTTGAAAGCCACGTGAGATTCCTGGGCAGATAGAATCCGCTCCACCAGCTGATCCTGAAGCAGGTGGCTCAGCCTGGGAGATGGTTCAAAGGGGGGCACACAGCCTTTTTAGATCATCTGGGATGCCTTTTGTCCTAGTATACAAGCTACGTGCAGTATGGACTGTTTTATTTTAGGTAAGAGAACTAAGTAAGAGGACTTGGTGCATCTGGAGATCACGGTGTACTAGAGAGAACGGGTACCGTTCGAGCTTGTCATACATTCCTTATGCCACCAGAAACGTTTAAAAACCCTACAGAGGCTTTAGTTCATTGTTCAGTCAGTAGAGGCTCTTGGAGACCCTACTCCTGTTCCACCGTTCTTTGCAAAGAACTACTTCTCTATCTTGAGCCAAGAACTATTGTTCTTTTGTACTTGATACTTTAAGTTTCTTTTGTAACTCTATTCCTTTATTGTAATGTACGTTTATATCTTACTAAGTAAAGCTAAGTAACTATGATTTGAGTCTTTTGACTTTACTGCAGTTTGCTAAGGAGAGAGTCTCTCTCCTGGTGAAGCAGTCAGGTACAAGAGAACTGTAGCTCTCTCTCTCTTCCCCAGGACCAAAATTCAGTTTCCAACATGCACCCCCCACCCCCTTTGTGGCTCTTGATAGTATAAACTGGTCTGGCAGCTCCTAGGGCTAAGAACTTTGCCCCCCTCTGCTCTCTAGAGGCTTGTTGGGAGATGACAGCATTGTCTTTATCCCACCAGGGCTTCTCTGCCTGTTAGCTCCTTTAGATCTTAATCCCCCTATTCTTGAGGGCAGCAAGACAAGCCCAGACTCATTAGAGCCCTTTCCCCGCCTTTCTGGGAAAGCAGACGATTTCCCTTGCCAAACCACTTCAAAGCGACAGGGGTTTCACTCAATGACGATTCACTGGAGTCCCATGGGACGAAGCAGAGCCTGAAGCACAATGTAATGGTGGGAATTAGAACCAGAGGTCTGGCCCCAGAGCGCCCCGTCTCCCAGGAGCTCTAGGGTAACTAGTATGAAACGTTTAGGAGCAGCATTTACGAGAGCAGCTCCAGGACGTACACAACACACAGGCGTCTCCCCTCCGTAGCTGGAAGATCACCACCACGACAATGGCTTCCTTCAGGGTGCTACGGCTAGGGGGCCCCCCATGGATTCTGCAAGTCAATTTCCCGCCCCATATTCCGCAAGCAGAATAAATTAGGCAAACGAAAGCATGCAAGCTTTCAATGCAAAAAAAATCTACCAGCTCGCCACTTTATCGATTCTGATCTCACAAAATACCACAGCTGGGGGGCACTTCTCTCCTCTACGAGTGCCCGCTAGAGGGGCCTATAGCCCCTCAGAATATGTACTAGCTGCAAATACTGCCTACACCTCACTGGCTAGCTCATGTGCTCCCCACTCAGGCTAATTCAGCTTTGCCAGAGGCAGTTTCTGCAGCAATTTGGCCAAATGCAAAATCCTACCAAAAGGGCTGTGGAAAATGCATGGGGCCCGGCAGCTAATATGCCCCCTAATCTGCTCCCAAGGTTTAAAACTAACTAGCAGCACAAAGCTAACATGGAGGGGAGAAGCGCTTGCTTGTCCAGCACAGCCTAGCATCGGAGCTTCTCACTGCTAACTCATCCGCCTCGCAGCGATGTATAAACACAAGCAAGGCAGGGCGAGGAAGAGCCTCCTGCAGATGCCTCAGGAATGTGCTTCGATTTGCATTTCATGAGCTGTTCTGTGCAGAAGCCTGGCTGGATCCCAGCTGCCCAGAGTGCACCACATCCCAGCCTGGAACCGCATGGAGCTTTGAGGGAGTTGAGGCCAAGTTCCTGCTGGGCCGGAACAGCCTGTCAAGGCGACCTGCCTGGCCCTGGAAAGGCTCGTTCTCTGCCCAAGCCCCTGGGGCTGCGGCATTCCCCACCCTCCACAAAGTGCCATGACGTCCTGGCTCTGCAGAGGGAACGGCCACGTTGGGGAGAGCAAGGGAACGCCCGAACCCCGTTTCTGACACAGCCTTGCCTCCGACCGAGCATTGTGGCATCCCAGACACAATGCCAGCTACAGAACCAAACAAGAGAAGAGCTAGAACGAGGACCCGGTGAATTTCCAGTCCCCAAATCAACCCAACATTGGGTACCAAGCGGCATCCAACTGCAGCTCAATTCAAGTGCACGACATCCTGGCAACTCAGCTTCCGACAAGCGTTTTCGTGGGTTCCCGGGCCCGGAAAGACAACTCCTCCCTTAGGTTCCATCACCGCCTCCGAGGGTACTAACTGCCCGTGAGGTTTGTACACCGAGGGCGTGCGCAGAGAGGCATTGTAGGTGGCTGCCCCACAGTCGTGGACACTGTGGGGCATCCGCCAAAGCCTGCTTGCCTTTTGGAAGAGATGCAAGACCTTTTTGCTTGGCCGAGTGTTTGGTGGGTTGGGATAGGGTTGGATGGGACTAGGCGGAAGGATTAAGAGGAGGGTTGGTGGGTGGGGTTTAGGGAGTTTTAAATTGCTTCTATACAATTTCAATTTGTTTATTAAACAGCTCTAGCATTTGCCACGGCCAAACACACAAACACAAAGTATCACCACATACTATGTTGCATGAATCATCAAGAGTCTACAAGTAAATGTAACATTAATTATTCAAAGTACAAGGTAAGACGGCTGGCCCTAGTCCCCACTTCCCAAGGCGAAAAGAAAAAAAAGTTAAAGCTGGCCCAGTACTTGATGTATTGGAACTACCTTATTGTCTGCCTGGACTGAAGCATACCAAGAACGGAACACTTAACCTACTGCCTTTTAGACCCACTGACAATAAGGAAGATAAGATCCTCAATGAATATAGGGAATATCTCCTTAACCTAGGGCTTCATCGTAACGGAAATGAGACATTAGCCTCCTTTCATTAAAATAATCGCCTTGCTCTTTAACTGGGGGGGACTTTGGCAGAGCTTGACCCCTGATCATCTTTAGGCTGAGGAACACTTCTCTCTCTTTTTTTAACCTCGATGCAATTGCTCGTATAGGTTTTATGTATGCCTCTATAGAGCTTTTATATTTTTGGAAGCTGCCCTGAGTCTTTGTGGGAAATGCCAGGGTAAAAGTTGAACAACTAAAAACCAAAAACTTCCTGATCCTCTTTTTTTTTTTTTTTTTACATCCAAATCAGTACTGGAAGTTACCCATTTTCCAGGTAGCCCATCAAATACTCAATGCGGTACTGAAAAATGCCCGCTGGTATTATTATTATTATAATTATAAACATTTATATAGCGCCAGCCATTGTACCTGGCGCTGTACAGAACACAGAAATAGGCGCGGTCCCTGCCTGTGGCTTACAATCTAAAAGACGAGAGGGAGAGGGGACAGTGGGAGAGACGGGAGAAGACAGACAAACATTCAGGCGGATGCGAAGTCTCAGGTGCGTGTGCTTGGCTTGGTTACAATCAGGTTGGTTGCAGCAGTCTGCAGAGGAGGGCAGACAGTAAGTGTATGGGGAACGACTAGCAGGCATTGGGAAAGGCAGCGAGGAAAAAGTGGGTCTTGAGGAGGGATTTGAAGGAGCGGAGGGAGGGGGCAAGGCGGATGTGGGCAGGGAGGGAGTTCCAGGCATGGGGGGCAGCGAGGGAGAAGGGTCGAAGGCGGTTAGGCGAGCAAGAGAAACGAGGGAGAGTGAGGGAGGGGACAGAGGAAGAGCGGAGGGCGCGCGCAGGAGCGCGTAGGGAGATTAGGTCCGAGAGGCAAGGGGGAGCTTGGTCGTGGAGTGTTTTGAACCTAAATGAAGTAGCGGTTGCAGCTCGGGGAAAGCTTCAGTAGAAGGCTCTAAGTACCTGCTTTCCACCCAAGGCAGCAGAGGCCTTCAGGGCCACTTCAGTGCTGGGTGAGCCCAGCACACGGTAGTAAAAGCAACGTAGCTCCCGACAGTCTGTGGGACCCAGCTAAGAGTGTGGGGCTGAGACAGGTGGGGGGGGTCTCCGCTCCCTCCAGACTCTTCCTGCTTGCACCCTTACACCAGCTCCGTGCCGATGCTTGCCCCGCAGAGGGAGTAGCTAACGAACACTAAATACTCCTCCTCCTCACCTCATAAGCAGCCTTGTCGGATCGATGCCTCTTCTCTGCCTCCTGTAGCTTTGTGTACAGCCTCTTTGCCGTCTCCCGCATCTTCTCTGCATCGTCCCCTGCACATTCCTCCTCCTGCAGACAGAGCAAACGCTGGGTCTCGGGACGCAGCCCTAGCTGTTCGCACGCGCCTCTCGGTCAAAACGGTGCGCGAGGAACACCGAGAATTCCCAGCAGCGGCTACAAGACGGGACGGGTTTAACCTCGTTCTTACGGGTCAATCTTCTTTCCTGCCGCTCAGGCAACCCCTTGCTAATTCGGCAGATATTAAGATGGTGGGTTTGTCTTTCTAGGCTGTGACAAAGGATTGGCATTTCCCTAGGGTGTTTCCTGCCGTTACCGTGCTGGCCGGAGTTCAAGGAGACCAAAAGCAGGGATTAGCCAGTTCTGCTGCCCTAGGCGACCCGCTGACTGGCTAAAAGACTGCGGCATTGCTCATTACGACGGAGCCGGCGCTACAATAAACTTGAGGCATGAAACAATGGGTCAGTCTCAGATTAACCAACCCTGCATCCCAAAGGCTCTCGTGAAGCGCGACCATTCTTGTTAAGGTAAGAATGAGGTGTGGGATCCTCAGGCCTAGTGCAGCCTGCAGAAAGTGTTAGTGTGACAGTTCCTAGATCCAACCCTTGGAGCTAGTTCTTACCCTGCTCCTCCCCTCCCGCTCCCCCCGCACTGGAAGAGCGAGCTCAGGGTAAACGAACCGAGCTAGGGACATGCACACAGGAGAGAGGACACGGGGACAGACCCCATGATCTGGACCCTCCTTTACTTGAGGGCATCCCCACCCGCAACTTCTGTGCAGCCCTTGGAGCTTGTACTAATTCTCAAAGTGGCTCCTGAAAGGAAAACGTTTCCCCAGGCCTAAATCCGATCCTTATTGCAGCAAGACCCAAATGCATGCGGAGACGATGGACGTTCTTCCCTGAGATCAAGGCAGCAGGAAATCCCACACAAGTGCAGCCTCACAGCCGTTGCGTCGAGGTCGGACGTCACACCCCACTGAGCAGCCTGCTGTTGGGACTATTCCAAATCCAACCCCCCCGCCACGTTCCGTACCTGTCCAACAGAGGAGATCCGAGAGAAGCCATCACGGTAGGGCCGGATTCCGTTCTGTTTCTCCGACGTGCCCTACAAAACCAAGAACGGTTTTATGAGGACGGCCCTTACCCAAGTGTTAAGAGATCTAACCCACTAGCATGCAACATCTGTCGTCCTTGCGACAGCGTGAATGGATGGATACACTGGCTCAGCGAGAAACCGCATTCATGCGTTAAATCTTCCTTTTGCTTCTACATCTTCCTCTGTTTTATTTTTAAAAGCTGCCTCCAAGACGCATGGTAATCCCTGTTATAAGCCAGTCTGGTGGCTCCTGGAGCTGCAGCCAGTCTCTCTCTCTCTGCTGAGGAAAGGAAAAGGGCACTCAATTGGCTCAAGAAATTCTCCTCTTACCTTCGCGTGTTGCCAGTTAGACTCCTCTCCTTCACGGTTCTCAAGTTTATTACTTATATCCTCCCGCAGCTTCTTCAAAGAACTTCTAGCCTGGTAAATGCAAATTAATTTAGCTTTGTACGGAAAAGGGCGCAAGTTTAAAAAAAATTATAATCATGCGGAATGGGCCCCCGGAACTGAATGCAAGATCCTTCCATGAGGTTTGACAAGCATTGTGACTTCACAATCCGGCATCCGAATGCAAGCAGCACACGCTTGTCTGCCAGCAAACACCCGCGGTGCCTTTGATAAGGTGCATTCAAGACTCCACACATTAAAGGAATCTACTGCAAGTCATTCCTGTCTTCCAACCAAGTCTTACCAGCGCACCTGTCATGTCAAATCAGACTATAAAACACCCAGAGGCAGTTTTGAGCAGGGCTTCCAGTGACCATAAGGCTAAAATTCTGGTCTCTAAAACACAGTACAAGTGTCTCCAGTGCTTTCCAAAGAACGTCTCAAAATCTTAACCCCCCTAGACGCCACCCATGAGAGAGTGGGTGAAGGTTCCTCGGTACGAGTTAACATGATCAGCAAAACGAAAGTGCTAGAAATTTAGGTCCTGCCTTTTGGTTGTTGCTAAGCTGGTAATTCCAAGTCTAATTTTGATGGCTCCAATTCACAGACACTGCTGAGGTCTGTGCTTTTAAATTAGAGGGCTTTCGAGAACCGGCAGTTTGTTTTTGCAACAATGCTATGGAGTCTGCGACAAATCGTATTCCAGCAGAGAAGTTCGAGGCTGAGATTCAGGAGAATATAACGAGGAAGGACCATCTCTCCCTGATCCCACCCCTGGCCCATCTAGTCTAGTACTGTGCTCCCAATAGGGCCAATGACTCTGCTGGCTTCAGAGACGATCCAGAATGCACAGTTTAAGAGGAGAAATTGCAACTAATTCCGAGGACAGCCAAAACTAGAACTCAGATGAACTCCTACACCAAGGGTGGCAAAGCTCAGTTCTAGGGTTTCCAATGCCTAGTTTTTATCTGGTCCCTTTCCAGTTCCTACCTCCCACGCACAGAGAGATTGAGCTCAGGGGAAGGGAGCAGAGAGGAGGGGCCTGCACACAAAGAGGGGACAGATCCATGATCCGGATCCTCCGCTCCCTGAGTGCACCCCAGCCCCCGACTTCTAGTCAGCCCTTGGGGCTTGTACTAATTTTCAAAGTGGCCCCTGGAGGGAAAAGTTTCTCCTACTCCTACCCTAAAGAATTCTGCAACAGCTTTCTCTTCCCCCCTCGCCATCACTGCTACCTAGCACACTGGGAAAGATTCTCTCTCCCTCCCCACCCAAGATGCTTCCGAGGCGGTTAGGCAAGACATTGCCTCTGAAGGAGAGGCTCTGGTCTCCACTCCTGGGTGTGGCGTGGGTGCGGCTACTCAAAACCCCAAGACCCAGCCCGAGCAGCAGAGGGATTAGTCATCCCGGGCTCGGTTACAACAGCCTTGTTTAGGCAGCTCACAGAAAGCACAGCGCTGCCTGCCTTCCCAGCAGCACGGCCACGTGTCCGCAGAGAAAACAGACCGAGGCACATGTGCGTCTCATGCAAAGAGCCTGCACCCGCTCAGAGCAATATTAAAAGCTTGTGTACTGCACAGCTGCAGCAGCCCTCTGCTCAGGACAGAGACACGGAGCTTTTCACAGGGACCGTTCCTTTAAGGCAAGGAAAGAGGCTGCCCGCAGAGGAGAAGGTGCTGAACCGGTGCTACTAGGAGTCTACACAGATGGGGAAGCTCAGGCCCAGGGGCCTAATGAAGCCTGTGGCTAGTTGTGTGTGTGGCCCCGTCTGTCTGTCCAGTTTGCGGATCTGGCCTCTGGATCCAGTTCCTACCCCCAAGCAGTGAAAGACCGAGCTCAGGGGAAGCAAACCGAGAGGAGGGGCCTGAAACAAGGAGAAGGGACAGATCCATGATCCGAACTCTCTTCTTCCTGAGCAACCCTGCTCCCCGACGTCTACGTGGCCCTCGGAGCTTCCACTAGTTTTCTAAGCGGCCACCGAGAGGGGAAAGGTTCCCCGCCCCACGCCCCCATACGCATCGCACACACACTTATTCCCGGAAGCAACTAGACAGCTACCTCTTGAATGTAACGGACTTCGCTCTTCAGCTGACTGACATTCTTTTCATGATTCGCCTTGGCCTCCACCTTTCCTCTCAAGTAAACCTAAGGCATAAAAAACAGAACTCCAGTGAGAAACGTTGTTGAGCTGCAGGAGAAACACACCAATGTTGTGTACTGCTGCAGCGGTGGCTGCCAGACACAGCTGGGTACAGAGAGAGGCCGGGATCTCAGAGTCACCAATATAAGGGCTCTCTATTTCATCCTTTTCCAGGGCACTCTGCACCCGACAGCCAGTCCCCTTGCACTGAAACCAGTAGGGTGGCTTTGGATGTTTCACCCGAGTTCTCCACTCGCTACGGATAGTTAATTGCTCTCCAACACACTCGTTTCTATTCACCTTTTGCACCGAGGATTATCCCCTAAACATTTCTTGGCTGGCACTGTTGTTCCAGGCACAAAGACGCCAGTTTGGAGAAGTTTGTGCTATTACCATAGTTTGTTACAATTAAAGTAGCTCAGGGACATTTTTAAAATTTATTTATTTATAAAATAGGGCTATACGAACATATGCAATTGAATTATTCTATCATGGAATCCAACATACAATTGGTTACACTTCAAAGACAGCCAGGGCTATCGATGAAGGGGTTTGTATTTTGAAGAGACGTCAACAAGACAGATGCACGACAGACACAGACAGCTGTTCGGTAATGACCAGTTTAGTAATAGCTGGTCCAAGCCTGTGAAACTAAGCTTCATGCTGGTGTTATCCAATTAGCAATTTACATCTCGTTACCTGCCGCTCATGCCTCTCTCTTTAGAAGTGGCTATAACCAAGCCCCTTACTGCCCACACCCGTATCTTGCCACGCCTTTAATGACCGGGAATATCCAGATCGATATGCCCCTCCCTCCTCATTTGAATGACTGAAAATCCACCAGATTAGTCGATTCCCCATTATCCAAACCGTGGCCTCTAGAAGAAAAACCATGCTAACTTGCGTTTGCTCTGGAATTTCCTAGCTTCTTCCTCCCCGCAAACAGAACTTCTATTTGTGAGCAAAGCCAAGGATTCTGGTATCTTCCTTAAGACACTGGCAGTGCTGGAAGGGGACAGATTTATTTGCCCAGCCAAAACCTACATTATCTTTAACTCCCAACTAACAGTAAACAAAACCAATTGAGTCTTAAAGCTTTTCTGGCCTCCCTGCATTCTGCCGCCAGCCAGCATTTCAGACGCTCCGCGGAACGTTGAGAACACTCACCTTGATGATCTCCTCGTCGCCATCGCTGGATTGGATGCGTTCTGAAGACAGTGAATGCCCGTTGGGGGTCTGGCCGGCCACCATAGCAAAGGCCTTTCCAATTGGCTGCAAGAGAAAATGGCAAGACGTTGGCTATCAAGAGGGCTTCCTAGAGCAGCGCCTGGAATTTCTACTCAAGTCAGCATCACTGTTCTGTGGAATGTGGGGGAATAAATGCAGTCAGAGATCATCAATTAAAACGGTTTGCCAAAAGCAAATGGCTGCACGGTTCTGAAGCACAGAGAGTTTGATTTAGAACCCCACAGACCAAACCAAGCCTGGTGGACCCGACTGCCAGCGATCCTGCTGGGCATGGTTTGGAAGTCTTCCTGAACTACATGCATCGGACACCCAGTAGACAGTCAACCCCATTCCCTCAGAGCACCAGTGGCTGGGTGCACTCCTGCAAAAACTGGCTCGATCATTCAAACAGACGTCTTCCTAGTTTTTTGGTGGCTTTTTTCCCCCTTCAACGTCTAGCTTTTGCCGATTGCAAGTGAGAGCAGCAGCAACCTCTCAGCGCAGCAGGGTTTCCGTGCCTAGCGTTCACACCCACCTTGTGTTTCACTGGATCCCGTCTCTCGCCTGGAAGGTTCTGCAGCGTCATCCGGAGGATCCTCACGCTGTCCTGAAATGAGAACGCTGGGTTTTAATTAAAAGCAGACTGCCCTATCGCCCTTCAAAACAGATCCTGCACTGAACCACAGTTAAATACCAGTCGAATGCAAATTACATTCCCTTCCAAAACCTGACTGGGTAGATAGGAGCACAAGCCTAAATCTGAGTTTGGCTACAGTGGATATTCCGGAGAGAGTTTAAAAAGGCTTTTTATATACAAGTTTCATTTGAGACACACTCGTGAAGGTGGCCTTGCTGGGTACAGTGCAATTTAAAGGAGAGGTAACATCAGCAGGCTGCACAGGCAACAGGCAAGGATGCTCAGACCATCCGAAAGGGCATTCTCACCAGCTACAATCCGACTGCTAATGATTTTGAGACGGATCTCAGGCCGCTGCTGCCTCGGTGAGGAATAATCCTGATGGTTTAACATGCAACTGCTGCCCTCAGGTCTGCACTTCTGCCTTTGCCAGTTCAAGACTGGACACGAGGAGCGCCACCCAGAAGCAAGTTTGCAAGTAAACAAAAATCATCCTGCACAAAGTCAGAGCTTCATGCCAGGAGCTTGCAGTACCCAGATCAAACCCGCATTGCCCGCCTGCTTCCGGGGGCACGTAACCGGGGGCACCCGGGCAGTTCCGTTGTCGCCTGTAAAGCTGAGCAGCCGCTGCAATATAGCCAAAATTCTGTTTAATCAGGAAGGGGGCCCTTGGCTTTGGAACTCACTTCCTGCATTGGGAACCCACGAACTCAAGTTTACCAACCCACCAAACATGCGGCCAAGCCCACCTCTTCGAGCATTTAAGCAGCAGGTTGCGACACATGGCACATTAATGGAAACCTCTAGCTGATTAATACTGGCAGGAAATCATTACGGTTCTACGGGTAGGTCTTTGATTAGGAGGTCTGGGCTCGGATAGGGTGAGCTGGAGCAGGTTTAAAGGGCCCAAACATACAACTAGAAGCGAGAAGGATTTTCTCTTGCTTAACTCCTTGAATGTTATACTCCAGCTGGTGGAGGCGGCCTATAGCAGGGGCTGCCAAACCTTTGCTCCAGACAGCACCCGGGAAGTTCCAGATGCGCCTCCTAAAACCCATCTTGCTCACTCTCTGCTCTAGCAAGGCTCAGGCGGTGCTCCCCATGCCGCAGGGCAGACCCAGCCCAAGACACTGGCTCAGCAAGCCCCAGAGGGCCAAGCACTTCTTCGTCCCCCGCAGGCTCTGCAAACAGCGCCAGGACTGGACAGGGGATCAGGAAGGTGGGGAGAGCGTGTTTGGATATGTGTAATGACCTGTGTCACGTGTGGGTTGTGGCTCTTGGTATGGTGACGGTTTTGCTAAGCATCTCAAAGGGTTGGGAACTTTAGCCTGCCCTGGTCTATACAATCTAGCTCCTGAAAAATATGAACATATATGGGTAGGTTGTCAATGGGAAAAGACACCCAGTTACCCTTTCACCTTGGAAAGATCAGCCGTGGTACGACATGAAGGCGACCAGCTGTTATTCTGTAAAACAGATTTTCAAATTGTAAGATTTTAAGATTGATCAAATCCAGCTTCTTATGAAAGAGATGTTCTGGGAGCAAGATCGACTTTGCACAGCTTAGAAAGGAACAAGCTTGCTCAAATGTGTTGCAACGGACCTAGAATTCTTCTCATACCACACTGACAAGAAGAGGACAGCTCCAAAGCCGGGGAATGTGCCGTTAATGATTTATAGACAAATTCCTCAGTTAACCATCTACAAGAGTCAGGCTTCCAGAAGTACCAACAATGGGCGAGGCCACACGAGCCGCGGCAGCCCGATCCCCGCGCGGACTCGCGGCGAGCAAGGTCCTGCAGTGGTGGCTCCTCACACGGCAGGGCAGGCGCGGCCCCTTCACAAGGGAAGCGCCACCTTGGGCAGCTCAGCGACGTCAAGGACACATCACGTAGCAGCCAGCTTGGGTGGGGGATGTGATACACTATCATGCAGCCTGGCTGTCCTGAGTGGGGCAAGGCTACTCCGTCTCGTGCGGCTGCAACCAATGAGTTCCCCATGGACCCAATCTCCATAGGCATGTGCTGCTATCAGACGAACCCCACTCTCCCCACGCAGGGAAACGGCTGAACCTTTCCAAGCTCGTCGAGGTCGCTTGCTTTAAAATTCATGCCCTCCGTGATCGCTGAACTCGTCTGAAAAAGATCTCTTTAGTATCAGCCATCCTCTGCGTCAGGGAAGGGAGAGTCATCTTTAATTCATAGACAACATCTGTCTCATTTCACAAGTCTCTGCCGTGCTGAACTGCGCGGCCAGGTTGCGGTGCCTTGCAAACAAAGGTACGTTTCTTGAAAGAACGTGCTCAACATTTCAGGTCTTATCTTCATCATTGTAAAGAAGCGAGACTCTTGTTTTCAGCACGACCTCTGCTGCACCCCCGACCCCACCCCTCAAGAGGTTAGGATTCCACTGGTCGTTTCTGTTCCTGCAGCTGGTTATTTAAAGTCAGTGATAATGAAAAGTAGATTAGGATACACACGATACGTACAAACTTCTAGCTTGGCTTTATCTGCACCTGAAGTCATTTAGATGCTGCACACAGTTGCCACAAAAAATCATATTTAAACCGAGACAGACTCTTAGGCTACTCTGTCCGTCTGTGGAGCTGCGTCTGCGATAACGCTGGCACCTAAATAAAACCCAGATTTACATCACCTAGAGGTTTTCTAACCAGCTCGATGTGTGGAACCTTCCAACGATCACTTCCTATCTGCTTCAAACAGGCCGTGGGTGCAAAGAAGTCTGATTCTAGCCTGTTTTGTGACTGCAAAGTGACCCGGTGCGAGGAGGACAGCAGAACTCATCGCTGTTAGTCAGGAATTCAGGAAATCAATCGAGAGAGGATGTCACTAGGGTAGCGGCATCTTTTGTGATTTCGGCAATTAAAGCCTTGGGCCCAATTTGTAGGGCCCTTGTCTAAATAGGTCTGTTCATGTTCGATGGGAGATCTCTGAATAATGGACTTTTAGGTGTGCTATAGATGTGTCTGCTTCAGGCTTATTTTATTGACTTTTATGGTTATTGTATATTTTTATTTGCTTCTGTATATTTTATATTCCAATATGGCCTGATGGCTAATGCATTAAAAAATGAAATGAAATGGTTCAATGAAATGAAATAGATACAGAAGGAGGAGGAGATCGAAAGAGGGTGATTCCAGACGTTACTCCACCACAGCCAATCCCCCCTGTGGGGACCATGGTGGCGTAACGTCTCTTGGGCCGAAAAGTGGTTCCCGCCGGATGTTCACCCCCGGCGGGAATCGCTTTGACTGCGTTGTCGGAGGGCCGGAGCTCTGGAAGCGTGGTCAAAGCGATTCCTATTTCGGCCCAACAGACGTGACGTTACGTTACCATGGTCGACCACGGCAGGGTTCACCGTGGTAACGTCACGTCTGCTCCCGCACCACGGCCCAGAATCGGCGGGCGTGGCCGTCGCCGATTCCGGGCCGTGGCCAATACCCCAGGAAGACGGGCGGCCTCGGGATCGTGGGGGGGGCTGTGCCGCCTCACATTGTGCAGCGCAGCCCCCCCTTCCCCGATCCCCCTCTCGAATCAGAGGGCACGTCCGTTGATGGGCCGTTCTGATTCCGGAGGGGAATCAATACGCGATTCCGTGCCGGGGCCAATGGGCGCCCCGGCATGTCAGGAAACACCCAGAGATTGGCTTGAACGCAGTGGGTCTGTCTCTTAACAGCTGCCAATGAAATCAGGTTTTAGAGGATAACTAGGGGACAGGAGAGCAGCTACCCTAGCCCAGAGGAGAGGAAACCTGCCCGATTTGTGGTTTTGAGGCATGTTCACCTCCCCAAAATACCAAGCAGATAAGGTGCTGCTGACACCGGGAGATTCGCTAGTACTGGCTCCCACGCCAGGCCGAGTTCAAGCTTGTTCTCAAAACAATGACATTACATTGCAGTGAATAAGAGTCTACAGCGCTTAGCACACATTTCTCTAGGGGGAAAAGACAACCGTTGCTACCGACCACAAGGGATGAGGTAAGCAGGCAGTAACATTTACCGTCTCCGGTAACTAACACTCCTCAGAAACGGAGCTGGGAACGCCGACCCCTGAGCTAGCTGCACGCTCGCCGTACAACCCAGACAAGCTAATCCCTACAGGGCAACAGCAGCCAAGTCAGGAGAGAAGACTAAATTTGGGGTCAATCTGGATAACACAAAGCCGCCTTTACCTCCTGGCAAATCAACCAAGCAGTGGTCACGCACACAGAAAGATAAGAAATGTAGCCTCAGAATGATTCAAGGAACTGACGGAGCCAAAGTCTCTTAATTGGATCAACGCAGGGAACTGGCCCAAGAAGAGAACAGAACTCGGTTGTTTCCATCTACGCCTTTCCTTTGGAAAGTACACGGCAACTGCACGCTCTCGCGACGCCACTCGGGTAGCGTGCAATCCTCCTTTACACTCTAGGACCTTTCATAGTTTATATGGCAACAGGGACCTTTTTTCCTGGCAGGAGCCACTCGGGAAATTAGGACAAGTTCTGATGGCTGGATGGAGATTGAGGGCCAGGTTGTGCTCAGGTAGAGGAGGGTCCAGATCATGGATCTGTCCCTCGCCTTGTGCGCTGCCCCCTCCTCTCTGCTCCCTTCCCCTGAGCTCAGCCTGTCAGGGCTTGGGGATAGGAAATGGATCCAGGGACTGGAGCAAGCCGTGGGGTGCATTTGACATTTTGCAAGGAGGAAGTTTAACCCCAGGGTAAGGGCCCTCACACACAGCTTTGCAACCAGGCATGACTTGGGGTATGCCAGGTAATGAACGGCCTGCTTCATGAGAACAGATCTACTCATTAACTCTTCCTTAAGACAGGATAGCTGGGATCACACATAGTAAAGACCTTGGTTTGATTTATTTTGACGCTGATTTATTTATATAGTGAAAGCAATGTACCTGGTGCTTTACAATCACTGATTACAGACAGGTCCCTGCCCCAGCAGGCTTACAATCTAAGAGAGACAAGGGAGGGGGAGAGAGCGATACCCCCATGAAGTTGCAGGTGTACATGCGCTCAGCTTAGTTACAGGAGAGAAGGGGACCTTGAGAAAATCTGGAAGGAGACTAAAGGGATTTGAAGGTTTTCTATTGCTGCTTACGTTAAACAATGTCTAGTTTGTCTGCACACGTCTGCAGCGGGAAGAAGGCTTTACTTTTGTTTGTAGCAGATCTCCTTCCAGAAGCAGGAGCAGAGTCAAAAGCCCATGAGAACAGGCTTTGAAAAAGAACATCGAAACCAGCATCATTCTCACTGGCACGACTGGCTCTTTCCTTTACAAAGGAGACCTGGTGCCTAAACAGGAGACAGTGCAAAACTCGACTGATCTCTCCCCAGCCAGAGCGTCAGGGCCAACTACACACACCAAACGCATCCCACCCATCGATGGGAGTTAGAGCAGGGACGACATGACCCCGCTTGTCTAGCTTTGGGCTCTAATTAAACCCCCTGGCGACTTCCCCATCTGCTCTTTCAAGAACACCTCACCCCCCACAATATGTAAGCCAAGGAAACGTGTGCAACTGCCCCCAGTTATTTTCCCAGAGGGGCGGAACAGGTTTTATTGCAGCACAAGGTTGGGCAGGGTGACGCAGGCGAGCCAGCACTGGCAAGCCAACAATACACGCTGCCTATTAACAAGCCGCCTGCTTGGAACAAGTCTCACATGGCAACACCTTGGCAAATATCGGAGATCAACCGGGAGCTACTTACACCACAACGGTGACGGCTCTGCTCAATTTCCTTCGCTCCCAGCACACCCCGGATGGCACATTTTAGGGGTCTGCACTGCACACGCACACGCACACGCACACGCACACGCACACGCACACGCACACGCACACGCACACGCCTCAAGAGAAAAGTCTGAAGAGACTGTGCGGTTTGTACCTCAGTACGACAGACTATGGCTACAAACCATTCTCTCTCTCATATAAAGCAACTCTCCGAAGGGGAGATGTAGTTAATCACTTATCTCCCTTTACAGCCCTGCCTGAGGCTTGCAATGGGGCATGAGTCTGGGGACATTACTGCTGTTAACAAATGTACCAGCAATGTACCTGGCCCGGATTGTTAATTAGACAGAGGTCTCTGCCCCAGGGGTCTTACAAAGTTACAATCTAGGGCAGACATGGGTGGTGAGAGAGGACAGGGGAACGCAGGGAGAGACAGGGATGCAGTCAAGAGGCCCCAGAGGCACATGTTTAGCTTAGTTACAGGGGAAAGGAGGACCCCAAATGACAGGACAGTGAAGGGAGCCATCAGAGAGTAGTGGGGGGGGGAGGGAGGAACGAGGGAAACCCTGATGGAATGGGAGAATTTTTTTTAGGAGGGCTGTAAAAACACACCAGAGGGAAGCAATAAGAGTTTATGCAACCCAGATAACAGCTGGCAAAGGAGGCTGGGCTAGTTACCCAGAGGGATTCCCAACAGATTCCTGCAGACACGAGGTTTGAATTGCACCCCCAGTCGAGGTAATGCATGTCACAAAGGAGAAAGGAAGTGATGCTAGAAAGCGAAAAGCTCTGTTGCAGCCACACCATCCCCCTAGACCCAGAGCTCCAATTTTAGATCTCACAGCGTCAGGCTGGCAGATTCGCTACTGTGAAATACACCCTAGAACAAAATCCGAGAGAACGAAAGAGGCGGCGGCGGCGGAACGCTGGTTTGGAGAGCATGTTGTTGCAGCTAAGAAGAGTGACCAGAGGTGAGAAAATGACCCCCGGGAAGAGACAAGGTTAGCAGAGGTTTCAAGACCTGGGATGAAGCCAGAATCAGCTGGAGAGCAAGGAAGATTGCAGCGTGCCTAGTGGTCCAAGCGACCGAGTAAGCCACAAAAATCCCAGCCGCCACTGACTCACTTTCTGACCTTGTTCTTTAGCCTTAAACTAACCTCAGCTGAACAAGTCACTTAACCTGTGTCATCCTACAGTATCATCAGGACAGCTGACCTAACTCAGAGAAGTACTGCAAGAGGTTAATTAGCAGCTATCAAGTCTTGGGGAGACTCAAGGTGCCGCAGAGGTGTTTATTACCGCGACTCCAAATGTAACATTGTGTGAACAACGTCGCTGACACTCCTTATATAGTAAACAAACAAGGCTGCATGGAATAAGGATTCTCTCGGATTCAAAAGTGAGTCACCTACAGCAGGATTGCGTGCAAAGGGCAGGTATGCACGGCCAGGAAAGGTGACATACCGGGGGAAAGTTCTGTGCACCAGATCAACAGAAAACATCCAGGATGTAATTTATGGGATGCTGCAGGTTTCTGTGCAACGTTCCTCCAAACTGGGCCTTTAGAAACAGGAGCGTGCTTGACTGATCTCACCAACGGCCAGGCTAAGGGCCCACATACCCAGCCCACCACCTTGTCCCCATCACGGCCTTCCAGGTCAACCTCCGCCCCCCCTTTCCCCACCCCTTGGCTCTTCGACTAAGCCTCTTGGGGAAGGGACACAGAGGGGCTCTCAGTGGGCTGCGCCACCCCTGCAAAACATAATTTCTACTAGTGAGGGGGGCAAAGCTGGTTACTCACCTCCCCAAAGTAATCACCCTGACTACAGGCCCATTAACTGCCGCATAAAGCAGGGAAATTACATTAGCTCTGCCTGGGCATCATTATTTTTTGCATTTGTTTTCTATCAAGTCTGTTTGCTCCCTGCCTGAATTCTGACCAATGCAGGAGATTCCTGCGGGACATTAGATCACTCTATAAACGGCCCATAAACATGTTAATAGGGGGGCTCATTCTGCCAGTGTCTGTGCTTCTAGCTACATCAACAGTCCCTCCAGAGCAGTTGTGTTTAGAACTTGTTCAAGGAGCAAAAAGACACCACGCAGCAGTCAACAAAGTCGGCAAAGGCTTTGTAATAATTATCCAATAAAATATTCTTATCGATGCTGTGCTGACCGCGCGGACTCTTTCAAGCACGCATCCTGCTAGAACTTTATGTAAAACGACTACGATTTAACAAAATGCAGTGCTTTATAAGGAAAGAGAGTCGCTTAACAAAGCTTCCAGAGATTGCCAAGACTGAAAGGCCGGGGGAGAGGAATGAAGATAAAAGCAGTTTTGAGAGTGTCAAACAAAGCAAAGTCTGTTTTACATTAAGTTCGGATCACCAAGACAGCAAGTTAATAATCCACACGAGAACAGAGCCCTGGCTCATTTTGGCCTTAATACCCAAAGAAAATACAGAAGTTCAATGTCAGAACATCACCCCATAATTGGCTGTGAATACCAGCCGGGGTCTACGCCTCAAACCACTCCCCAACGCAGCGAGGATTCCCCACCAGCGAAGCTAATGTCATTATGTCCCGAAAGAGATCAACTCTGCCCTGGAGCCTTGCCCTTTAGCTGAAAGACTCAGTCTTTTACCTCCAAGAGACTCCCGGTTTTTTCCATTGTTAATGAGCTGTTTCCCTTACAAAGGATCAGGCCGGGGACTCTGCAGAGAAGGCAACCCAAGCAGGGCCAGGCACCCCTTCACGCCTTGGACGCTGCCACAAAAGGGATGGAGGGAGAAAGGCCCCCCCCAAGAGAGAGGGGACAGGACCCTCCTAGCAATAATCCCAAACTAGCTCTGCCCCCACCCCATGGTTGGGGGATGCTATTGTACAGCAATAGAGGGGCCTCCAACAAGCCGACCTAGCCACCCAGGGAAGCCTCACCTCACCAGAAGGGGCAGCGCAGGGATCACCCCGTAACCGACAGGCCTCCGAGAGCTCGGACAGGTAACAGAGGGGGAGGGTGGGGGGAGTTTAGATTCTAGCCCATCGCTACTGAGGGGTCGTCCCCGTCCCCCCCCCCCCATCCCCACCCTAGAGACACAGGGCAGAAGGGGGGCTGGAGCCCAGCTCAGGAACGCCGCACCCCGGAGGGGCGGATGAGCAAGCCCTTGCGCTCCCCCAATGACACCAAAGTGCCTGACATTTTGGGGGGGGATCGCGGGCCACTTGGGATCCCCTCCCTTCAGACCACTCCAATTTTGTGGGGGTGCCACCTGCCCCCAGCCTCTTTGGGGGCATCTCCCTACCTCCAGACCCCTCTGCCATGAGGGGGGAGAGCACAAGTGCCACCTGTGCCCAGTCACCACATGGGGGGGGCCCTCTCCCTCCAGACCCCTCTGTCATTGGGGGAGGGCTCTCCCCTGTACCAGCCATGGGAGGGCTCTCCCCTGTACCAGCCATGGGGGGGGTGTCCCTCTCCCTCCAACCCCTCTGCCATGGGGGGGTTTCCCCTGTACCAGTCATGGGGGGGGTCCTACCTCCCGACCCCTCTTCATTAGGGGAGCACCTGCTATTTCTGGGGGGGGGTGTAGGGGGTTACGGGGGTTACAAGCTGCCCCGGGGCTCACGGGGAGGGGAGGCCGGTACATTTGAATGAATGTGGGGGTGTTTCCCCCCCCGACCCAGCCATTTAGCGTGGGGATCCCCGTGCCCCCCCCCCCCTTTTGGGGGCCCCTGGCTCGGCCCCGCCATTTTGTGGGCGGCTCCTCTCACCCCCGAGCTGCCGGCTCCCTCCGGCTGCACGTCGGCCAAGGTGCACAAGCTCCGCATCGCGCTCATAGCGGCTCCTGCCCAATCGGCCAAAGCCGGCTCCGCCCGCACCTTATATACCGACCACGCCCCCTTGCTCTAGCCGCGCCCCTCGCCCTGCGCTCTCTGACCAATGGCTGCTCCGGAGCCGCCCTCTCAAGCCACGCCCCCTCCCCCTCCCCTCAGGTGGAGGTGGCCGGCGCCTCTGCCTGAGCGCGCGCCGCCCCCTGGAAAGCGGCGGTGGGCGCGAGCCGTGCGCGCCGGCGGCTGCAGGGAAGCGGGTGGTCGTGCATGCAAACGAGTGGAAGGGAGAGGGGGGGCATGCGGGCTGTTTATGCAAATCCGGGCGTGGAGGGGCGGAGACTTAGTTGTATGTTGATGTCATGGGAGGGGGGGGGGTATGCAAAGCAGCGCGTGGAGGGGCGGGGTCATTTATGCAATTCAGTGCCCTGATGCATGGGGTTGTTTAGGCGAAACAGTGCATGGAGGGGCGGGATCTTGTATGTAAATCGGCACCGGGAGGCGGTGTTATTTATGCAAATCAGGGTCGTGCATGCTGGGAGCCATCGCTATTTATGCAAATCAGTGCAGGGAAGGCCCCGACCAGTAAGAGATGGAGACAAAGTAGTCCAGCTGATTGGGCCGAAGGGAGTCCAATCAAGCAGATTAGATGGGGTTATTATTAATGCAAAGCAGGGCAGGGAAGTGGGTTCAGGCTGCAAAGCAGGGCAGGGAAATGGGTTCCGGCAGGGAAAGCTGTAGTGGTGGGGAAAGGCAGGTGTAGTAGATGCAGGGAGGGTAGGCTAGATGCCTGGGATCAGTGCTGTGCATGGCAGAGGAGTCATGCATGCACAGCAGATGCGACAGGGCATGCAACCCAAGCCCAGGGTGCATGCATGGGGAAAGGAAGAAGCTTGCAACGCAGTGTAAGTAAAAATGTGGGTAGGATCATTCATGCAACTTGTAGCAACACATCCATGCATGGTTCTTGGTTGCATGTTCTGACATGCAAAATGCAAACCATTTTGTGCATGGGTCACTAATCTGGCTTCAGAGAAAATGGCCCTGGAACGTCATGCAGAGCTACTAATTGTCCAATCATTTTTAGTTTGATTTTTAAATTCCTTCCTTATTATTTGCATTGGTGGAAATATAACCTGGCCCTGCACAATCAATAGTTATAGACAGGTCTATTTAACTACAATTAATAGTTAGAGGACGGTTCCTAATAGTGCCAGGAAAACCATAATACGGTTCATTCTGTTTTCTGATGGGATCCTTTTTCATGATTGAATTTTTTCATGATCTGAAGTGTTGCTTTAAAAGCGCTAAAACAAATTCTGCGTTGATGCCCTTCAGTAGTTTTCCCAAGCCGTAACACATGCAGAAATGATGCAAGATTCAAATCCTTGGCAATCCGTTTAGCGGGATCATGTAGAAATTTGATGCAGCACTTTTAATTGCACTGGCGGAGTAACTGCATGCACAGTCATTCACCGATGGCTGCAGTTTGTGCACTGGCCAGACTGCTTGGCTTGCAATGCATAATGTCACTGTATCCCACTAGCAGGAGAAGTCTAGTATTTGGAGGGCGTAATCGAAGGCGCTTGCATTCCTGCATTCGCACAGCCCGACGACGTGTACATAATAGTGTAGTGCACAGGCTATGAAAATGCAATACTGTCTCTGCACAGGCTAGAGTGAATGGGGAACCGCAGAGCCGGGGTCCAAATGCAGCCGGTGGCTAGTTTTTATGTGGCCTCGGTCGTGCTCGTGGGTCCGGCCCCTGGATCCAGATCCTACCCCCCCCCCCCCCCCCCC
>QEPC01001131.1:1044922-1072379 GCA_003113815.1 Sphenodon punctatus
CCGGGGGTGCCCTCCTGGAGGTCCCCCGTGTTAAGCGGGGGGCCACGATGGAGCGAGCATTCTCGGTGGTAGGGCCGCGGCTGTGGAACTCCCTTCCGGAGGAAGCTCGCCTGGCCCCAAGCCTTTTGACATTTCGGCGGAACTGTAAGACCTGGCTGTTTGCCCAGGCCTTTGGGAGGGAGGGTGGGGGGGGATGATTTTAGTCCCCCGCCTATTTATTTATTTTTTATTTTCTAGCCCTGTTTTATGTGATGCATTTTATATTTAATATTTAAAAAGGAATTTTATTGTTTTTATTCATTGTTGGTAGCCGCCCCGAGCTGCGTTGCAGGAGGGGGCGGGGTATAAATTTGAAAAATAAATAAATAAAACTCCACCAAACCGATGGGTCGCCCTGGCTTGCGATGGGCTGCCCCAGGCGGCGTTCTAGCACTCTGGGGGGGTGGACTCCACAAGACTCTGGTCCCCAAGCAGGACTCAAAGCTAGATCTCCACCCCAAACTCCAAGCCCTCGCTAATCCAGCACTGACCAGAATTGGCATTCTCTGTCCCAGTTTGGATTTGCCTGTAATCCTAAATGACGGCTCTAGGGCAGGGCCCATTCCTGTGGCATCCGCTGTGTGCCGTTTATGCCACGCGGTCACGGTCTGCCTCAGCGAGCGCGTTCCCTGCTGCTTCTAACGACGCTGGGGTATACGGAGCGGCGCTGTCGATAACCTGTGCCATCCACATCCTGCCCAGCGCTGTGCCCCCAGCGCCTCCTAGTTCGTACACCGGGGCAACGCTTTCCCGGCTGTCTCAGCGCAGCGGGACAGGAGAGAGAGGGCCCAGGGGCTTGGGATTTGCAGAGGGTGGGCAGGATGGGAGGACACATGAGAAATACAGGTTTCAGGGAATGCAGCCCTGCAACCTGTATGGCTGATAAGTTTCCTCTGAAATTGGCATCTCTGGCCCCCCTCCATTTGCAGCCCCGCGCTGTCCTGGTGCAACACGGGGAGCACATCTCTCTCCAGACGTGCAACGGCCTCCCGCCACCCCCTTAAGGCAGGTGCATTTATCACGCCTCTATACGGAGAGGAAATTAAGGCACTCGGAAAGATTAAATCGGGTGGAGAAACTCAGATCCCAGGGCCCAAACATGGGCCGTGGCTTCCAGTCCCTGGATCCGGTTCCTACCCCCCAAGCCCTGGAAAACTGAGCTCAGGGGAAAGGAGCAGAGAGGAGGGTGTGAGCAGAAGGAGAAGGAACGGATCCAGGATCTGGAACCTCCTTTTCCTGAGCGCCCCCCCCAACGTGGAGCCTGGAGGAAGTGGCCCCTGGGAGGGAGAAGGTTGCCCACCCCAACTCACCCAGGATCCGACACCGGAACCCAGCCTTCATTTGGGTCCCACGCTCCAACCCGAGGCAGGGGGAGAAGCCGGGGGCGGCAGGGTCCTGCCTCCCAACCGTCCCATCTCAAGTTTCATCCCCAAGCTGGAAGCCAAAGCAGGAGTTGACCTCGCCCGCCTCCTTTCCCCACTAGCTGACGCTCCCTCCGAGATGGGCCGTTTCCACCACAAGGCAGGGCCCCACTCCCTCCCGGCACAGCCCCAAACACGTCCAGCTCTAGAGCCCCACAGAGGGGACCCCTAAGAGGGAGGGGTCCCCATTTTAGGGCCCCAGTCGTCTCCCAGAGCTGAGGACCGAACCCAGGCGTCCTGGCTGCCACTCCTCCGCTCTCACCGCTCCACTGTTCTCCCTGGCCGTTCCGAAGTCCCTAGGGTTCAGCTCCTCCCCAGCCACCCCAAAGCCGGGGGGTGGGTCTCGTCTGGGGCAGGCTGTCTCTGCTCTCGCCCGGTCTCCGTCAAGCCGCCCCGGTTTTGCCGTGGCACTGGGCGAGGAGGCGGCAGCCCACAATCTCGCCTCAGGCTCCTCTCGTGCTTTGGGACAAGATCCACCATGCTCGGCAGGTTGGTTTTGGGTGCGGCCGAGCAGGCGCTTGCGAGAGGACGGGAGGTTTGGAGTTTGAGGTGCCAGCCTATGCCTGCCCGTGAGAACAGCGCGGAGGAGAGCATGGAGCCCGTATGTGTGTGAGAGAGAGAGACGCTCGCAAAACGGCTGCCAGGCTGAGGAGAAACGACCCTGAGCTCCCAGGCCTCAGACCGAGGTCATAAACCCTTGCCAGGCCAGCACGGTTGGGCCTTTCTGAGGATTAAGAGCCTTCTTCCCCTAAAGAGTGTTGCCTCTGACATCTCCAAGGAGAGCGTTCACACTAACCTCTTCAACCGATGGTAGTTATTCCGCAATAACTAACACACTTCTGCCGGTGAGCGGAAAAAGTCTTCATTTACCACCCCCACCCCGGTTGTGAGAACGCAAGGGGAGCTTGTTATCTAGCTAGAGCTGATTGTGAGGACACCCTACAGCAGTGGGGATGCTTGGCTTGCCCCCACCCCCCTGGAACTGGGGGGGGAAGGAAATATGTGGGAGACATCCACCAGTATAATAATTACCCTCATGTCCCAGCACAGACCTGCCTTAGTGCTGCCCCAGCGGTAAGAAAGGAAGGAGTATCCAGGGGTTGTAAGGTCCTACGTGACCTGGGTTCTGCTCCCTCTTTGCCACAAATTTGGGCAGCTCCTCCAGTGTCTCTGGGCCTCAGTTCCCTGTCTGTAAAATGGGAATATCTGCCCCATCCCGCCTCCCAGAGGAGTTGCAAGGCACCAAGAGAGGGTAGAGGTACGAGGCTCACCAGCCCCTGAAGACAAGATCCTCAGCCTCTCAGAGATGGAATCCTGATACCTTTCTGTTCCCAATTTCCCCTAACACCCAAGAAGAAGAACATCTTCAGGAACTCTCGAGTGTTCTCCACTCCCTGAACCACAGCCTGGATCAGAGATGATCACTCCAATAATCCCTCGCCTCACCTGCAGCTCTGCTCCCCCTACTGCCATAGGGAGCCCCCACAACCAACCATCTCTCCATCCTAGCCATGATGAGACGTACCTGGCAGAAGGCCCCTTCCTTCTCCTCTTCACCCCAGAAGCAGAAGCAAGGGTCCTGTCCGTCCCCGTCCGCCACAGCGGGCCTCTGGAAGGCCATAGCTCCCCTCCAACGTGCCGGAGCTAAGGCAGCCGCTCATCTCACTGGCACCAGGGAGCCAAGGAGCCTGTCATTTCTTCTCCAGCAAAGGGGTGTGTCACTTGCCCCAGAGCCTCTGGGGAGGCAGCCTTAGCTACATTCCTGGGAGATTACCTCAGCGGGGCCTGGCCTGATTTCGGAGGAGGGAGGATTCTTTGGGAGACAAGCCTTGGGCCTCTCGGAGGGAGGGTGAACGGGCGAGATGCTGGGCTTGGGACAGGCACGTGCCATTGTGCTGGGCTTGGTGAAGCCTTGCTCTTTGGGGAGAGGGAGGCGTCAGACTAGAGATGGGACAGCGGCCATCTTGCCTGCTACGCCCGGGGAAGTGAACCAGGGGCAGTTCCGTCACCCACGCGGCTACGTGCTTCAACTTGCATGTTGTTGTTTTTAGCCCCACATGAGGACACGTAAACATGGGTAACACCCATGTCAAACGCCCCTTCGGAAACCTGGAGCGATTGCCCCGTTTTCTCACCCGAGTAGCCAGCCCAACGTGCGGACGCTCGCACTATCTTACTTCCGACCGCCAGTCATCCCATCGACCAGCGAGATGTAGGGCAGTACTAGGCCCTGCTTCACTTCCTCACGAGACTCTATGGTCCAGGAAATCCAGACACGCTTAGGTAAAAATGAGCCGCCATTTTGTAGAACGTAATTTTCCTCTGCAGATAGGGTGGCCATCTCTCCCCTTTAAAAGGACATGTATGAACAATGCGTGGTGCAGGGCTGCACTGGAACCCACAACTGCAGATCTCCCTGCCCTTGGAGGGTCATGTGAGCCCGAGCTTGCTCATCTTCTGGAGGCAATTTAATACTTTGGTATTTGGCCAGCCATTTGGTAGGTGGGGATAGGATTTGGGCTAAGGCATTTTAATTAGTCATACTTATGCTTATTTGTGATTTTATGTGCTGTAACCCACGCCTCACCCTCAGGATAGGGCAGCACAATAAAATCTGAATAATTAATAATAATTATAATACAGCTTGCTGCCTCTTGCTGTGGGGAGGGGGAGGCAGGGCTTCTCCAGGAATCCTTGGTAGCATGTGTCTAGACATGCCAGAGATCATGGAAGATGTCCCTTTTCCCTGCTCTGTGCCTCAGTTTCCCCATCTGTGAAACGGGGCTAACAGCACTTAATGGGCAGCCTTTCCCAGTGCCCACACTGGGTAGACCCATGTTCCCCAGTTGACCCCCCCCCCCCCAAGTGCTGTCCATTGTACACAGGAAAGGGTGTGTGTGTCTGTTTGATGGCAGAGAATCCGTTCCCACCTCCCTGTGAGGGAAGCGGAAGCATTTCTGCAGGAAGGGTGATCTTAGCTGGGCATGAACCTCACCCCGCTGGCCCTGTCAACAGAGGGTACAGTGGCCGTTGAAACCACTCCCACCCTGCGCAGCATTGCAGGCCTGGGTTAACTATCCCCAGAGCTTAAAGCCGCAGCACCACGAAGACAGGGCAGCCCCAGAGAGACATTGTGGGGGTTGGGAACTGGAGGGAAAACCCCAGCGCCAGCCTCACCAGTCCGCCGAGTTTGTTTTACCGCCCCTACTGTATGCTCTTTGGGGGCAGAGACTCTATATACTCAGCACATACTCGGACGGGGCCCTGCTGGATGCTGCTGCTGTTAGACACAGGGTGTTTTTAGACAAGCGCCTCCCCACTCATCACGCATGTTGCCGGACTGCATAGGGCACCAGTGCGGCCCTATGATGGGTGTGTAATGGTGGAGACGTGCGTCTCTAAAAACACCCTTAGTCCTTCATCTGGGTTTGCCTTGCCCTGTAGCAGTGCATTCACACAATCGCAGATTCCCCTGCACTTCGACGCACCTTCCACCCCCTTGCATTGGGGGTGGCAGGGAACAAAGGACCATCCCAGAGCACAGGCAGGGGTAAGGGTGTCACAAAACCCTCAGAATGTGGGTTAGTGCAGTGTCACACCTCTAGTGTCGTGTGAATTAGCCCTTAGGATCTATGGGCCATAGTAAAATGCGAGACAGTGTGGTGTAACGGCTCAGTGAGCCGTGCTTGGACCGGGAGGTAGGAGGCCCGGGTTCTAGTCTCACCCTTTAGCCAGTCACATTATTCTCTCAGCCTAACCTACCTCACAGGGTTGTTGCGAGGATTAAAGGTTGTTTATTAGTTATATGTAAATTGCTCTGCATGCCAGGGCAGGGGTGGTGCTATATAAAGATTATTAATGATTATTATTATTATTATTATCTTCATACAGTGGCAGGAATGGGGAAAGGACCCAGGAGTCCTGCCACCCACTACCCTCTGCCTTCATGCCCTCGGTTTCCTCCTTTGGAATTCCCTCTCTGCCATCTCTGGGCTTAAATGTACAGGACCTGGGGTTTTTACTTCCTCCTTTTCCTGCGGTGCATTCCTAGCATTACACCCCCAGGAGGCAACTGCTTCTGATCATCTCTGTTTTACCAAAGCAGAACTGCCACCGGTTAAAATTTCCACTGTCAATCTTACCTGACCAACCAACGCATTCATCAAGTAAGTGCTAAGAATACCGGGCAGCCCAACTGCAGCTGTAGAACTCATCGGGGATGTGTATCTATCTATATAAACATGATGTATATATCATTTTTTTCCTTGCTGAAAATAATGTATGTTTTACCCAAAAGGTTAAAACGTAGCAATCTCTTTTAATCTGCCATCGATGCATGAAATCAATTGAATCTGACTAACATCCAAGCAGAGGTGTTTTATGAAGATGATGATGAATTTTTTTTCTATAGTGTTTTTGGTGTTCAAAGTGCCTTACGATTTTTCTCTAGCTCCTCCCTTACAAGAACCCCAGGAGGTAGGTCATTATTAATACCCATTTTACAGATGGGGGAACTGAGGGGGAGAGATATTGAGACTTGCTGAAGGCCACTGAGTCTGTTCATGGCTGAGACAGGATTACAACTCGAGTGTCAGGCAAACATCTTACCCATTCAGCTACACTGCCATTCTCCCATGGATTGGACCTAGCTGGAGTAGGTTAGATTCCCCATCCTGGACTTGTTATTGAAGGATTCCGACGGTAACCCGTTCTAGTTTCCGCCGGTGTTTCTCGATGGAAATGGCAAAACGTTGCCTGTCCGCTCCTGAATGATGTAACCGTGAAACCAAGCTCCTTCTTAGCAAGGCCTGCAATTGCAACTATTTCATGCCCCCAAACTGCCCCCTTTGCGCTGGTCCGGGTGACTCATTTGGCCCTGGCTGTTTGGGACAGTAAATCCAGCTCGTTGCCATGGCAATTGTCCAAGGCCAGCAGCACAGGAGCCTGGTCACCCATCAGCTGATTCAAGAGAACGTGGCGGAAAACGTCCACCACAGGGACATGGGGGACCCGTTTCTCCTACCGCAAAAATCCACATCTCCCGTCATTTACTCCAAATGGGAATCCAGCCCCTATTGACTCCGGTGGCGGAGGAACGCTCGTTTACACCAATTCTAGATTTGGCTCCCTTACTCTGACGGCACTAGGCCCGTTGATGCCGTCTTATACTCTGCTCTGTTACTCCAGTGAAGCTACACACTGATTTACACCCCTGGGGAATCTGGCCCACCGCTGACTCTGCCTGCTCCGCTTACCGTTCATTCCCATGGAGTCAGACGGATTTATTAATAGATCAGAAGAAAGTGTATCGATTACATAAGCAAAGATAGTTTGACACAAAGTGGCTTACAAAGTAAACAGTAAAATAACGCATTCCTGATCTGTACTGTGTTAGTCCCTAGGTATATCTTACCCTACAAATAGTCCTCAAAAAAGATGGCGAACATTTATTTATTGAATGAATCCTTTCAGTTGGGGCACATCCGGCGAGGTGGGGAGCAGGCGGCAGAATGAGAGAGAATGGGCTTAAAACCGGCAGCTGTGTAGATTTTGGGGAGCTATTTTGGAAAAGCTTCCTAACCCCTAAGAAGCAGCCTTGGGCAGTGCAATAAGCTGCCCCTCATCCTGAGCTCGGACTTTCAGCGCTTGGGGGGTAGGAACTGGATCCACGTTTGACCCAAGGCTCCTCCACCCTCTGACACGGTGGTGCCAAAATCAGCAGCTAGAGATGAACCCTTCTGTGACGGGAGGATGGTTTTGCGGGTAAGGGAGTCGACTAGCCAATGCCCTGGTTCCGCACACAGGGTGCAGAACGACCTTGGACAAGGTCGCTTAGTCTCTCTGGCCTCCCCCCTTCTTGGTTCTTCAGGGTGGGTTCTTGTCCATTCGTCTGGCATGATGGGATCCCCACAGCAGCTTCCTGGGGCCAGAGCAACATGCTGCATCTCCCGTGGGACAGCTCTTTCGTTGCTTTGCACGCCGTGTTTCAGGGGTCGACAGGCAGCAGGCTCTTTCCCCCAGCCCGGAGGCATCCCTCTAAGCTTCCCACCTGACCCCCCTTAGCCCATCACAGTCCTCACGTCGCGTGGGCTGGTGAGTTCCTGAGCTGGGTCTCGGAGGGTTACAGATCAGGGCCAGCGGACGGGCTAGAACGTTCCAGATCACTCCGTTCCTCCCGGCATTGCCGCTGGCCTCTGCCAATAAGCTCCGCCTCACGGAGAATAAGCCCCGCCCATCACATGCACCTCCCAGCATTCCAAAGAGGGGGAGACGCTTGTCATCGCATCCTCTCCCCGTCGGCCTCTCAAGGGCTTTTCCTGGGAGGCCACTGAGAAAGAGGAGCCCAAGGTTGGAATTCCGGCCTTTTTGTACCTCTCTCTCTCCTGAACAAGGGACAGTGGGATTCAGCACCCAATGAGGGCCGGTCCCTCCTAAGCAGGGACCCTGCTCCACACACCTAAATTACTGTGGACACTCTCTGCTTTTCACAGTATGAAATGCCCCATCCCTAAACCTTCCTGTTTATTCCAGTCCCCCGAGCGGATGCGATGCCCGAGATAATCCAAGACCCTAGAGTCCTGACACAAAGCCCCCTGTGCTAGTCCTTAGTCCACGCCACCGGTGCGCTTGCCGGCATCCGCATTCAGTTGCGTAGGGTGGCTCTTGGTGCACACCCGGCCTGCAATGGGCTGACATTTCCCCTCCCTATTTGCGCTGGCGCTCAGCCTTTCAGAGGACTGGTCTTGCACAAACACAGTTGATCAAACAAGAGGGGGGGGCAGAAGACGGGGACCGTGGCATTGCGCTCGGTCTGGGGGGCACCGCGTACGTCAAGGAGGAGGTCGGCAAATTGGAAAGGTTTCAGAAGGGGCGCAACTAGGAGGCTAAAGGGGTCGGAAGGAAGTGCTAAGGATTAAGGAACTGCAGGGCGTGGTGTTAGAGCGGTGGTTTCCGACCTGCAAAGAGAAACACGGTGCCTTTTCATGCAGTTCAGGAAACAAATACAAAGTATTGAGAGGGGAAAAAGCACAGCAAATGCAGAGCTCTCTTTATTTTCAGTGTCCGAACCTAACATTAGTTGTATCATCTGTGACACAGGACTCGGGAATGGCCGGCCCAGGGGCCCCCAAACAGCCCATGGTTAGGTTTTATGGGGGCCCTGGATCCAGTTCCTGAAAGGCCGAGTCCAGGGGGAGGGAGCGGGGATGAGGGCAGGCGCCCAAGGAGAGGGGCAGCGCCGTGATCAGAAGGTTCTCGACCTCGCTTCAGTCACGAACACTGGAGTGACGCTGTGGGAGCACCGAATGCTTTGCATAAATTTGCATAGATCACGTCTCCCCCCCCCCCCGCAATTTCAGCTTCATTCAGGTCGCTGCCTCAGCCGTGTGAAAGTGCTCCCGAGCACTGACCGCCGGCTTGGGCCGCCCTTTCACGCCAGCACTGGGCTGAGAACAGGGCTGCCACTTATTTATAGTAAAACATTTACGCCGCCCCCCCCCCCCTCGTGCCGCCGGCATCCCGGGGCGGCTCGCAGCATATAAACAATAATGATTCAATTAAAAAACAATATAAAACCCCATCCCTCCCCCCCCCCCCCCCCCGTCTCCCTCGGGAAAGCCCCGGTGGAACAGCCAGGCCTTACACTGTCCGCGGAAAGAGGGGAGGCCGGCAGCCAAGCGGATCTCCAGTGGGAGGGAGTTCCACAGTCGCGGCGCAGCCACGGAGAACGCCCTCCCCCATAGTGGAAACCCGGGGGACCTCGAGGACGGCGCCTCCGGTCGACCGCGGAGGGGGAGGCGGTCCTGCAGGTAGGCGGGGCCCAAGCCGTTTGGTGCCAATGCAGGGCCTTGCAACATGTATTCATAAATGGCCTGGAAAAATTGGCATATCCGGTAACTCTGGGCTCACCACAGGGCAGCCCCCCCCACTCCCGCTCCCACAACCTCTGCCGATCAAAATGGTGGCTCAGCGTCTCTGAGCGGTGTGGACTTGTCCCCCCAGCAGCCCCTTTGGCGAGAGCTGCAGCGCAGAACCAGGCACGGAAGCCGTGAGTCCTGGCCTCTCAGCCCCTAGTGCCTTCACCACAAGAGCCCACTCCCATTCACGGGGTGGGAACCGACCCCAGGGGACCCGGCTCCTACCGCTGCCCCCACGATGCAAACGCCTCTTAACCCCGCAGTAAAGAGCCTGCCCTGCGCCTCACTTTCCCAACGTGTAGAATGAGAGACGCGCTTTTTTTTTGTCGAGAAGGTCAGGGAGACAGGATGCTGGGCTGGATGGAGCTTGGTCTGACCCAGTCTGGCCTTTCCACCGAGCTCTGTGCGAGGGCTAAGCACTGACGGGGCTAAACTCAGCACCAGGACAGGCATGAGGAGGATGGCAGGGGGAAATGAGCAGAGGAAGCATGAGGCCTGGAGTGGCTGAGTCATGCCTCGGAGGGGACTCCTGCCAGGTGACCTGGCTAGTTGAGAGCAGCCTGTGCCTCCGGGGAACCGGATGAGGTGACCTCTGGCCGGTTTTCCTAGGTGCTATTAATAACCCAGCATCTCCCGGCAGCCTGGAATATGGTGACATCAGCCGCCCAGTGAAACGAGGGGGAAATCCGCTTTTACAGCGTCAATGCAGGCCCTGTAACATGTATTTTTCATAAGGGTATTTTTCATAAATAGACCGTGTCTATTTTATTACTTTGTAAAGTGCCAGGTACACTGCTGGCGCTATAGAAATGTTTGTTGTTAATAATAATAATAATAATAAGGGTTCCTTAAAACTTGGCCTAGGTGGCCACCCTAGCTGCAAAGGAAGTATCAGGGGCTTATTAGCCCCGAGGCAACAGGGCCAGTTGGGAGGGAGGTTTGGCTGCCGGCTTGAGACCAGAAATCTTCAGCATCCAGGCTGGTCTGGGGTGGGGGAAGAGTCTTTATCATCATTCATTATTTATATTGCACCAGCAACATGCCTGGTGCACCCATCAATCACTAGGGATGGGCACTAGGGTCAAGTATTTGTAACCATATTTGTAGTGGAGGGTTTTGTAATGGTGTTTATTTGTGTTTTTAATCTTTGACTGCGGCCACTGTGTTCTCCCCATCGCCCCCAAGGTGGGAAATGCCGTGAACACGGCTCCCTCCAGGCAGGTGTTTTTCATGCTGAGGCTTTGCCAGTTTGACAGGCCGATAAGCAGGCGGCGAAGCTGAGAGTTCGAGAGCAGCCCCAGCTCGGAGCTGGATAATGTAGGCTTCCGTTTCCGGGGGGCAGTTTAAGACCTCAGGTACCACATTTTGAGGGGAAAGTTGGGTTCGTGTGGAAAAAACTAGGGCTTTCTTTGTGTTTTGTCGGAACCTAAATACACAGCCCTAAAAATCAAGGCAGGTCCCTGTCCCGAGGGGCTTACAATCTAGGCTGGTCAATAGAGGGGAGATAAGAGATGGGGGCGTGGCAGAGATACAGCCAGGAAGCTGAGAAGTCACAGGGGCGCACACACATACTTAGCTCAGTTACAGGGGGAGGGGGCGGGGGGCAAATGCCAGGACAGTATAGGAACATCAGTGAACAGTCTGTGCAACTTTCCAAAGAAATGCCAAACTAAGTAGCAGCCCTCCCAAGGGCACTCCAGACACGCCTTGGCCTCCCCCACAAAGGTGTTGGCACCTCCCCTGCCTCCCCCAAACCCCTCCTCCACCCTCAAAGTAGCAGCAATCCCACCCAGAAGGGAGTTTTAAGAGTGAGCAGGGGTGAGACCAGAATTCCACCCCTGCTGCCCACTCTGAAACCTGGCCCTTTGCACACAGGCTGAGCGACACTAGACAACGTTCAGAGTGGGCAGGGGCAGCGTGTTGGCCCCACTTCCCCCGCCCACTCTGGAAATTTCCTAGTGGCGCCCAAGCCACTTGCAGAGGGTCTCCCCTAGAGTCCAGGCCTGGGCTCAACTAGACCCCACGCTCCAGGGAAGCTCCCCCACTGGTTTGCCTGTCTCTTATCCACCTGGTGTCTCTCGCCTTCGGCTTGGATTGTAAGCTCCTCAGGGCAGAGACTGCCGGTCATCTCTTCTGGTTTTATACGAGGCCCTCCTCCCCTTGCAGGAGAACAGTATGACAAATTATTACTTTCCTTTTGTTTGATGACAGGAGAGGAGAAGCCAACAAAAAGGCCCCTCCCAGCCTGCCGTCCCTGAAAGCCCGGGAACCAGTTGGGCTCCTTTCAGTCCTCTGCTTCCCCCGCCAGCTGAGCCAGGACACTGAAACAGCAGACTAGTTCAGCAACGGCTGGGCTGGCAGCTCTCACCGGCCGGGGCTTGTTCTGGTGGCAGCTCTACGGCTGGTGCAACTGGCTTCCCTTCATCGGGCCTAGCCCGGCCCAGCCCTCCTCACTCAAGGAAAGAGCTTTAAAATGTTCCTTTTCCAAAAGGACACTGGTTTTGGAGTCAGTATTCATTGTTTGGAGGGGAAAGAAGGGAATAGTATCAATCATTCTCTGTCCACCCCTCTTTCCCTATAAGATGGACCAAGCAAAACCTAGAGCCACCTCCTTGTCAGGCAGATCCCGATGGGGAAACTGAGGCACCAAGGAATTGGCCCATTTGGAGCCATCGGGGAATAGATCCCAAAGCTCTTGGAATCCAGACTCCGCTCCGAGCCACTAGAGCAGCCATTCCCTGCATGACCCTTTTGTTGGGACAGGTCTGTGAGCCTGGAGAGCAAAAAAAGGCAGGCAAAGTTGGTCAGTTATTGATCACAATTGTCAGACTGTCTGCAGCTGATGCAAGCCCAACCCAGAGTGTCAGGAACCTTTAGTTTCGAGCCCTCTCAGCCCCTCCTTGCTCCAAACACTAGACCCCACTGCCCTCCCAGAGCTGGGGATAGAACCCAGGAGTCCTGGCTCCCAGCCCCCCTGCTCTAACCCACTGACCCCCACTCCCCTCCCAGAGAACCCAGGAGTCCTGGCTCCCAGCCCCCCCTGCTCTACCCCACTAGCCCCCACTCTCCTCCCAACGAACCCAGGAGTCCTGGCTCCCCATCTTTTGCTAACCCAGCCTCTTTGAGATACCCTACAGCCGTGAGGGCTTTAACCCAACCTCACCCCGAGGTTCTATCCCTGGCTGCAGTAGCTCCTCTGTCTCTGAACACTCATGTCCCTCATCTGGGCGTCCAGCCCTCCTTTGAAATTCTCCACAGTCTTTGCCTCTACCACTTCCTGAGGCAGCGAGTCCCACAGGCTAATGACAGGCTGCGTGGGGGACAATTTTGTCCCTTTGCAAGGTACCAATTCTCTGCATCATACGCAGCATCTGCCCTGCATTCCGAGTGGTTCTAATGGGACAGTTCCTGGTCAGGGTCAGTGCTGACCGGTCAGATCCCTCTCCTTGCCCCTGGGAAGGTCATTAGAGACACTCAGGGATGAGGGCAGCTCTCTTCTCAGCTACTATGGAAGGGGCATGAGGTCAGAGAACAGGGGGGTGCCAGGAGCCAGGACTCTAGGGTTCCATCCCCAGCTCTGGGAGAAGAGTAGGGTCTATAGCAGGTTAGTGTAGGGGGTGTGAGAGCCTTGACTCCTGGCTTCTATTCCCAGTTCAAGGAGGGGAGTCGGAGCTAATGGTCAAAGCTGGGAGCCAGGACTCCTGGGTTCTCTTTCCCGCTCTGGGAGTGGACCTACCGCTATAAGTAAGTAGCCACAATCTCTGTTTTCCACCTCTCAGCTCTGCCACCGATTCACTATGTGACCTTGGTCAAGGTCACCTCAAGGCCTCAGTTTCCGCATTTGCAGTGCATAGAGAATGTCCCCAACTCAATTCCCAGTGGAGTGTAGCGATGCCTGCAGAGGAGGCCTGGGTGTTCTGGCGGATGGAGAGTAGGCAGTTGGGGAGATTATGTTTGATCTGGCAGGGTTTCTAAGTTCAGACCCAGTGTTCCCAGTCCCCTTGCTCCGGGCTTGGTACCTCCCTTTTTATTGTACTGGTGTTATGGTTTTTATGTGTTTTAATACTGTACGCCGCCCTGGGCTACTTGGAGCAGGAGGGGTGAGGTATTAAATTATTTTATAAATAGTTTGACTCCACTCCTTGCCCCCCGGAGTATTAACCTCTGTAGAGACCCCATGGGAGAAGATGCTGCCGTCTCCCACCCCGCGTAAATTTGGGGGAGAGCAGCTAGGACGATAAAGGCGCTAGAAGACGAGTCATGAGAAGAAAAACTGAGAGAAGTAGGTGTGTTTAGCTTAGACAAAAGACAATGGAGGGCATGAGCTGCCTAGAGCCAGTTGCGTGGCATTCCCCCGACCCTAGAATTCTGGGGTTGGAAGGGACCTCAGTAATGAGCCAGTCCAACCCCTCAGCCCTGCAACATGTACATTTCACACCCATTCCTTAAACATTTGCATCGATGACAAACCCTTAGGATCGTGTTCGGCCCCTTCTCGGTTCCCTCCCGCTCCCGCACAAACTCCTTGTGCCCTCGCCTTCCTGCCCTTAATCTCCTCCCTCTCCTCCAATCTCTGCCCTTGTTTCTTCACCAGGGAAGTTCTGCTCCTCCTTGGCCACCACCCTCTCCCACCCCAGGGCCTCCCACTCCAAGCGCGTCTCCCTCCCTTCACCCCTGCTGCCTCCTAGGCCTGGAACACTCTGCTCCCTCCTTAAAAACCTACTTCTTCTGGCAGGCTTTCCCCAGCTCCTCAAATACCCCAACTGCTGGCAGGGGCTCCCTCTCCTCCAGGGTCCTCCTCTGTCTTGTAACTAAAGCCAAGCATGTTCCCCTGCAACTTCCAACTTCTTGATCTAGGCCTGTCGCTCTCGGTTTCCCTCGCCCTTGTCTCCCCTAGTCTGGAAGCCCCTCAGGGCAGGGACCCATCTCTAGATTACTCCATACCAGGCCCATTGCTGGGGTTCGATAAATACATCATAATGTAGTCTCAGAATCTACACCAATGTGAGGCGCTGGTGATACTGGATTACTTTACAGCCGCCGCCCCCATGTTGTGCAGCTGTAGAATCTTCCTTGCAGCAAGGAGTTCCCCTGCTACCCGTGTGGGACGCTAAGCCCCGTCCGCGCAAGTTTTCTTTGGGAATGGGGCCCCATTTGCCTCGGTTCCTATTTAAAACCTTGCAAGGCCAAGAAGAGTACAAAGGGAGAAAAGGAGTCAGAGGAAGGAAACTTCAAATTAAGACTTTATTAAAAAGAATTATAAAGAAAAAAAAAAAAATCTATAAGGGAATCGAGTTACAGAAAAAAAGTCAGGCTGGCTTATCTGTGTTTAAAAGCGCAGCTCAGCTGTCGAGGCACGCCATCCTATAGCTATCTGCCATGATCACTCCCCCTTGCCCTCACCCCAAAGAGGGCTTCCTGCTTTGCATCCCATAAAACAAACCATCATCCCTCCCTTACAGGGAAGGGAAGGGGCTCAAAACAAAATGCCAAGATTCCCTCTGCAGTCTCCCCCACCCCCCAGAGGATACGGACGCCAGCCTTCTCAGCCAATTGCCCTGTATTGAGGGATCCTACCCCACCCCACCCCACCGGAAGATCCATGCAGCCTGGTTCCACATTATTCTGTCTGAAGAAGGAGCAGAGCTAGAGGACCAGCCTGCTGAGACCAGATGTTCTATAACTGCGCTGGAGAGAGGAAGACTACGGTTCAGTCACAACAAAGGGATTGCCGCTGGCCCACGTAGTTCACGCGCCGGCAGCTGCGCCGATAAGCAACCCGTTCAAGCCAGGGGACTGGGCTCGTGGCTTCAGGACAGTCGCCCTGGGAGCTGACCAAGCTGAATCCAGCCCAGCTACATTCCCAAGTTGCTCGAGCCAACTGGACAGTCCAGAAGCTTGAGTGAACGTCCAGAAGATTGTTTAAAACTGTTGGATCCTGAAATGGGAGCGGAGCTGGTCATTTAGGGATCCCAAGGCCGTGAGCCTGCGGAGCGTGAGATTGCCCTTGGCGATGAGACGCTGGGCTGGAACGACGGTCTTCCCTGCCATCACCGCCCTTGCTGCGGTCCTGGAACTGTCATGCGAGGACGACGTTCATCTATGCCGAGAGAGAGCCAGCTGGCCAGGCCCAAGATTTCGGTGACTTAGCCGGCGCCAGGCTCTTCCTTGGATGACGTAGCTGCAGCTGCTCCTTGGGGTAAGCAAGCTTCCGAGGTCAGACAAGGGGCTGGTGGAGCCAGTGGGGGATGGATGGTTCAGGCGGGAGTTCCGCGGGCTCTAGAGAAATGGGATGACCGCCCCCACCCCCCCAATAAAAAGCACAGGCTGCAGAGACTCCGATCAGGACTAAGTCCAGCCACGAGACACCAGGCTTATTCGGAGCTTTACAAGGCGGACCCACCTCCACCCCCTTGTGAGAGATTGAATTATTAAAAACAGGACGGTTCCAGGGCAGAATGCCCTGAATTAAGAGCCGCCCTAACCGAGATTAAAGCAGCCAAGGGAGGTTGTTTGGCTCCATCCTTCTGCTCTCGCTCAGTAGCGGCGTCAGCCCCCTCAGCCCAGGGAGGAACTGCCCAACTCTTACTGGAGGGATGCTTTCACCAATGAAAGACGACGACGTTCCCACAGTCCCTGTTAAGGGCTGAACCTTCATTTGTTAAAAACAAACGTTTTCTAAGCTCTCAGAACAGCGGCCTGGGCATCCTCCCGGCTGGGACAAGGATGGTGCAGTTATCTCCCCCCCCTCCCCCCAACATTGGCCCCTCTCGAGAAACCGGTCTCGGGCCTATCTGCATCCCCCGCGGAATGGGCGAGCCGCTTTACCGCCCGATGGGGCGTTGCCTAGTCATTTAGATTCGTATCCTGCCCTTCCCTCAAAGAGACGGGTACAGCGTTGCCTGCAGAGACCGGAACTACGGCGGGGGCCAATTTCAAAGCAGCCTTTTCAGCCTAAAAATGCCCGGTGCTCATGCTGGTCGGCGCAATCGAGGTTGCCTAAGCTAAGCCGAGCCCACTTTGGAGCGAGCCGAGGGCTGCCGGCTTGAGGGGATGCATTGTCCGCGCCAGGGAATCTCCACAAGGGGCCTCGGCCCAGCAGTCGGGACCGAGTAAGAAACGTGTTTGAAGGAACTTTGCTCTCTGGCCAGATGATCCCAAACGATAAGGCACGGAGGTCAAGGCCCTGCTTACGGGCATGGAGGGAAAGGCAGGCATTGTCCCCTCGATCCTACAACACTCCACTATGTGCATGTACGCAGGGGGCCTCTCGTTTTAACGTCTCCGCATTTAGAAACGACCCAAGTGCAAATCTAGAGTACGGCAGCACCCCTCTCCCCGCTGCTCCCTCCGCCTCGCTCAGCTTCTTCTGCCCTCTCGAGCGTGCGTTTCCAGAACATGCCGGGCTGCTTCCAAGCACAGGCAGCTGGGGCGAGGAGAGGCAAGTGTGGTTGGAGGCTCTTCCAGCGGCTGGAGTCTCGTGGCCGTTTCCGAGCCCTCATTCAGGGGGGGGGGGGGGGTGTGAGCGTCTGCCGCAGCCGACCTCTGCTTTTGCGGGGATCAGAAGGGAAGCTCGGTTCCCGTGGTACGGATTGTCTAGATGTGCCGGCTTGGATGGCGGCTGGTTGTACGGGACTGAATCGGGATGTGGACACGTCTTGTAGAGAGCCCTGCACCAACGCATCTCACCAGTCACCTCTTGCTTGTGCCAGCGGCTTCCCACAGCTTACGTGCAGCCCGTAGGATAATTTACCCACCTCTGCCTCCCCGGCCAGAGCAGCAATGGGAAGAGCCAACGGCAAACCATCCTGCCAAGAGTCACTCTCGCCAGCGAGCGGCCACTCCGTTTTTGCCAACTTGAGCACCCTGTTCTTGAGTTGGCCAAGGCTTGCCTCCCATCCCAGCCCGATCCGCTCTCAACAGAACCTGCTGAGGGGATGGAAGGAGGGATGGAAGGAGCAGGAAAGTTGGAGAGGAAGAGGGGAAGATGTGCGCGAGTGTGTGGAGAGACCGACGCCGCTTCCAAGTCTCGGGCAGGGGAAGAAAGCAAGCAGCCAGCTGTCCGCACCAGTCAGCCCAAAGTGGGCTCTGATCTATAATAAAAAGTGATTCGATTTACAGTACATAACCCCTGCCCCGTAGGCACCTAGTGTTCACAACCACAGGAGAACCGTCCTGTTGATCAAAGCCTCCGTGCAACTGCTTCACCGACAGGACAATCCCCGTCTGTGCCGACCGCAGCCACAAAGAGGCATTCGCCTCTCGTTAATAATCCTCCTGTCCTTATTGCACATCCATTTCCAGTCACGCGCAATATACATATATAATATAGCTCTAGAATATACCGTATTTACATACAAATTTGGTTAAGATACGAAACCTTTGTCATTTGCCGATGCCCTGAGAACCAGATAAAGAAAAATAGATTAAATAGAATTTGTATGTCCTAATTACACTGACCCCCCTCCCAATTAAGCAAAGAAAGTCCTTCCTTCGCGCTATCCGAGAGAGAGAGAGCGCGCGCTCTCTAGGGATTCGCGGAGGCGAGTCTGTCGGACATGCTTCGGGGTCCTGGGTGGGTTTGGGGGAAGCGCTGGAAGCGGGCTAGGGGGGTCCCTCGGGGGGATGGAGAGTCCAGAAGGCCCCCCCAGAGAAGCATGGGGGGGGGGGATCAGTCCACGCCACACGCGGCCGCTAGCACGAGCTGGTTTGCAGGTTGGCTTCCGTCAGCAGGGAGGCGATGGAAGACGGGCCGTAGGCGCTGTCGAACTCCTCCTCGTCCGAGCTCAAGTGGTCATCTTTCAGGGAGGACTCGGCTGTGGAGCGGGCGGTCTTGCGCCTGAATTGGAAAGAGAAGGGGGAAGACCCCGTTGGCACTTTTCTCCAAAGGGGGAGCTTGTCGCTCCATCGCCAACACCACTCAGGGCCAGGCAGGATTCTGAGGGCATTTGCACCCCAGTGCTTAGAGCAGTTAGAAACATCCACTTCCCTGCCTCGAGCCCAGCTGCCTCTGCAGTCATTCGGACAGAATTTTGCATTTGGCCAAATGGCTGCAGAAACTGCTACCGGCAGTGCAGACTGACAGCCTGAGTGGGGAGCCCCAGCAGCCCTGTCAATATTCTGGGACTATGAAGCAGAACCTCTCCCCCTAGGGGTTGTAAGAGTCCCCCCTCCTCCCCACGCCATTCCTCGTGGAACTGGTGTTTCCTGGGCACAGATTAAACAAAGCCTTGGGCGTAGGCTGGTGGCTTGGATGTACAGCAGGGTGAAGGGAACACCCCCACATTTTGGGAGGCAGCTGTCTTTCCCCCTGCCCCCACTCTCTGGTACAGGCAGTTTCACTGCAGCATGGAAGAGAGAGAAGGGAACAGAAACGCACTCGGGTCTCTCCTGCCAGACGGACACTCGCGCTAGGATGTCTGTGCCCTTTCGCTCCCCTCGTGACACAAGGGGGGCAGGGGGGAGCAGGACCTGGGTCTAGGCTTTGCCCAGTGGGCACATTGTCCAGCAGCTGCAGGGGAGGGAATGGGGCAAGGAGCCCGGCATCCCGGAAGCAGGAGCAGGCACGGCCCTGGGGAACCGTCCGTCGCCCTGCGCTCCTTACGACGGGGAGTCGGGCGTGGCTCCACGGCAACGCGGAGTCGCAGGGAGGAGGAGCAGTCGGGGGGTCAAACTAGGTTCGGTTCAGACCAGACTTCCTGGTCAAGAGGCCCCGCCCCCGCGGAGCGCTGTGATGTAGAACGTTTAACTCCACCCCTCTCCCGTGAGCCCCGGCTCTTTGCGAGGGCGTGGGCCGGGCCCCCCGGGGAGGGGGCCGTCGGGAGCGGCATGGGGAGGGGGCCGTCGGGAGCGGCGTGGGCCGGGCCCCCCGGGGAGGGGGCCGTCGGGAGCAGCGTGGGCCGGGCCCCCCGGGGAGGGGGCCGTCGGGAGCGGCGTGGGCCGGGCCCCCCGGGGGACACTACCAGGGCAGAAGGGAGGAGAGGAGAGGAGCGGAGAGGAGGGATACACATCTAGATGTGTATAAGAGACAGCCCCGGGGGACACTACCAGGGCAGAAGGGAGGAGAGGAGAGGAGCGGAGAGGAGGGGCCGGCTCCTACCAGCTGTCCTTCTCCAGGTTCTTGACGCGGTTCTGCAGCTCCTCATTCAGCTCGTGTTGCTCCTCCAGCTCCCGCTGGGCCTTCTTGCGCGCGTTCTCCAGCCGCTCGATCTCCTCTTCTGCCTCGTCCACCTGCCGCTTCAGGGTTTTCACCCGCAGGCTCAGCTGCGCGGGGAGGAGAGAGACGGGGACGCCGTCAGGGCCCCGAGCGCTTCTCCCTGGACCCCTCTGGATGCCAGTCCCCTCTCAGGGGCCGACCTGACCGAGACATTCGGGCCTGGCGTGGCCTCGCCCCCCCCCCCCCCGTTTCAGGGGCCCCCACTGCCACCAATGGGGGGGAAGGACCCCGCGAACATGGCGCCATGACAATTCAAAAAGGGACCTTGAAGGGTATCTAGTCCAGCCCCCGCTTGGGTGCAGGACGACAGCAGCGACCGCATCCCCGACCGGGGGGGCCGTCCGGCCTCGGTTTGAAATCCTCCGGCGACGGAGAGACCACGGCCTCCCGAGGCAGCTTGTGGAATCTCCCTTGAGTCCACTGTTCCTAGGACCCAGGCAGAACAGCTCCCTGCCCACCTCTTTAGGGTGGCCCTTTCGATAAGTGAAGGCGGTGACCAGGTCTCCCCTTAGACCTGGATAAGGGGGGGGGGGGGGGGGGGCAAATCAACACTGCCCATGGGCCGCTTTCGGCCCCCAGTCCGGTGCTCAACACCCAGGCAGCGAGCTCGCCAGCCGCCCCCAACCTGCTCCGCTGGCACGGGGGCGGTTTCGATCATTTAAAGGGGAAGGTAATTGGGAGGGATGGAAGATTCCTGGGCAGCGGAGTGCGGTGCGCCCTCCCGCTCCCCGACGCACCTGGTCCTTCTGGTCGTTGACGTGCTGCCTCTCGTCATCAATCTGGATCGTCAGCTCCTTCACCTTCCTCTCCAGCTTCCGGTTGGACGACACCAGGATGCTCTTCTCTCTGAAAGAAGCGATGTAGGCCCATGTTCCACGTGGGTGACCCTATGTTCCTCCACCGCCCAGCTCAGCTGCCCGCCTGCCCGCGGGCAGACACAAAGCTGGGCCTACACACCCCTGCCGAGCACGCACGCCTGTCCTGCAGCCTAAACCAGGAGCCAAAAGGGTGGCTCTCGCTCTGCAGGAGGGCACGGAACCTCAGGCGCCAAGGGACAAGCCCCCCCTCTGCATCCACACAACCCCTTTGCCTTCTCTTCCTGGTCCTGCTCCCCACCATCTCTCTGCCCTCCTCTGTCACTACTAGTAAGTATTTATAGAGCGCCCACAGTGAACTCGAGGCTTTATGATTGTTTATTAGAGAAAGGGTCCCTGCCCCAGCAAGCATACAATCTAGGCAACATTACGAAGGTCTCCCGCTCTCTCCCCAAGCCGAGAAGTCGCAGGCGCATGCGCTTAGCTTAGTAACGGGAGAGAAGGGGACCCCGAGTCAATTAGGGCAGAGACTAAGAGGATGAAGAGCTGGGGGGAAAGGCTGATGAAAGAGGTGGGTTTTCAGGAGGGGAGTCATTTCGAAGAGCAGGGAAGCGTGAGCAGGCGAAGGAGGAGTGGAGCTCCCAGACAGGGGTGCAGCGGGAAACAGAGGGAGGAGGAGGAGGAGGAAAGGCTACGAATGCCCTTGAGGGTAAAGACATTGGGGGCTGATCCAACAACCGTGCGTACGGCGCTAAGCCCTGCACTCTGTGCACACACAGCCCCGATATGGGAATACAACCCCTGTGCAACGGGGGAGCTTGCGCTGAATGCGTTCAGGCAGAGGGAGCCAGTGGAGGGGATGGACCCCCAGCAATGGGAGTTCTGCAGCGAAGTGAGAGACAGAGGAGAGGAGAGAGCAGGGAAGGCTGCTTGGGAGGAGGGATCTTCCTTCAACTACTCAATCGTTCAGCTCCTCCACTCCCACCCTTAAGCTAAGCCCGTGCCCCTGCGGGACTGCATGAATGTCTCCTTGTCTATCCTAGATTGGAAGCCCCTTGGGGCAGGGCCCCGTCTCTAATCACACCTGTTCAGTGCCAGGCTCATTGCTGGTGCTATACAAGCAACTGATGACGAGAGCCCTCTAGCTGGCGATTCCCCGAACACGGCTGTCCCTCTCCCTCCAAGCCAGGGCTTGGGATTCAGTGGGGCAGGCTCCCTCCCCCGCACGCAGCCCCGCCGGGTGCCGCGTCTGTCGGAGCCTCACGCTCTGGTTCACTCCCTCCCCGTGCCACTTACGCAACCCTTGGCACCTTGGGCGTGCGATTACATAAGAACACCAGCATTCCTGAAAAAGTGGGGCAGGATTTTTGCGGAGGTGGGGGAAAGAGATGGGGCATTTTTAAAAACAAACAACTGATTGAGGAGACGATGCAGGCTGGAACCAGCTGTCCAATTCTGCTCCGGCAGCGTCAGAGGTGAACCCCCTCACCAAGGGGGCGCGGCAAGTCCCTGGGTGCTGTCGGACGTCACGCTAGTGACGCATCCAACTCACCAACACCCGGCTCTTTGCGCCATGCGGGTGACTGGCTTCTTACATGTTTGCTATAGACCTGGGGAGGTTCCCAAGGGGGACGGTCCCATCGTGGGGGGCAAGGAGTCCCCCCTCCCCCCTGACGGAGTCCAGGATACTAGCGTGGTCCCCAGACCCTGCTGTTAGTGCTGGGTTCAGCAAATCCTCCTCCACTGTGCCAGCTGCTGCCTCTTGGAACCGCTGTCCTAGGACGGGCACATCACCCCAACTTTCTCCCTGCTTAACGGAGGGATGGGAGGGCAGCAGTGACCCAGGACCAGGGAAGCAGGGCAGCGTGAGGGGATCAAAGAGCCAAGGCTTCTGGACGTCAGATCCCTCCTGCCACACTCCCTGTGCATCCTCTGGGTCTCGATTGCTGCCCTCACCCCTGCAGAGCTGCTGCCGCCGCCGCCGCCCAGGGTAAACAGCAAGGGGGACCCAAACCACGCCGGGGGCTTCAGGCACCACAAGTTTGACAGCTCCACCCATTTTGGCCAATCCCCATATCGGCTCCGTTTCCCCCGTAGTGAGGGGGGGGGGGGGGGAACGTCTGTTCACACCCAGTGGGGAACGGAACCCGAATTCCGGTTCCAGACTCTGGCTGAGATCTCTCTCTCTCTCACTCTCGCCAATGTAGGCCATGCCGACTTCCGGTGACTCTAGCAGCACCAGGGACGGACCAGCCCCGGGGCGGCTCCACGGGTGGCCGGTCCTGCAGCCCCGCCGGTGCCAGGGGCAACTCCCGCAGCCCGCCCACACGGAGCCCCCTCGTGCCCACGCTGCGGAGATGCGGGCGGGCTGCCCAGGGAACCCCCGACTGAGAGCGGAGCTGCAGCAGCATGTCCGCCAAGTAGGCTTGGGTGCGTCGGTCCGCTGGCGGTGCTCTGGGACGGTCCGGAAAGCCGCTAACGGAGCTGGAGCAGAGTAGGATCGGGTGGGCCTGCCTTCCGATGGACCGGGTGCGAGGCGGCACCGTGCCGTGGGTGCCATCGGTCTACCCGTCCCACCGACACGCAGGCAAACCGCCTCCCCTCTGTCCAGCTCTGCCCCCCTCCTGACCCTGCAGCTCTAGTGCTTTTCCGAGGCCCATGGCGCTGGGTCAGGCCCCTCAATTACCTCTCCTCAACCTGCAGCTTGTCCTGCAGCTCCTGGAGGCGCGACTCCAGCTGGGACAGGTTGGCACTCGGCTTCTGCAGCCCCTCCGAGCTCGCCAGGCGGCCTTTCAGGTCTTTGTTCTGTACGGAGAAGGGAAACCCTATTAGCAACACCCCCCTCGAACGGCACAAACGGGGGAGGGGGGGCAAACGTCTGAATCAGCAAGACCCAACTGGAAAGCAGCAAGGAACTGACAAAACGTTGCACACGTCCCGGCCGTGATTCAGGCCTGGGAGAGAGATCTCGTCCCCAAATTAGCTGGGTTATATCAACGCCAGTTCTGGTTTCCCCTGCGTTCAAGCGGTGCCAGCTCTGCGGCGTTGAAGACTTTGTGCGACCGCCACGTGCTAAAAGCAGGCAAAGACGGCTCTCGCGAACCCCGTCCCAACACACTTAGGGATCAGGAGCTAGAACGGCCCCAGCGGCTCCCAGCTACAGCCTCGCGGCCGGAAGGGACATCAAAGGCCATCTAGTCCAGCTCCCTGCACAGAGGTAGGAGTCACTAAATCTAACGGGGGCTGGAGGGTGATGGAACAAGGCAAGGGAGATTTCAAATAAATATTTATTTAGTCACATCGTTTCTATCCCGCCTCTCCTGCTCATGCAGCTCGAGGCTGCTTACAACATAATCTATTAAAATAGCATTTAAAAAAATCATAAAGATAACAAAACCCATAGACCTCAAAAGGAGGACAGCATAAAATACAAAAAAACCCTCCCCTCTCTGCCCCACCCCCCCTTACATTGTAAAACGTGGCTGTTCGCCCAGGCCTTTGGGGTAGGGGGATAGGGGTTTTATTCCCCTTCATCCTTATTTATTGTTTTACTTTGGTTGTTCCCTAGTCCTGTTTTAATGGTTGGTCGTTTTTTAAGTGTTTTAATGTATTTTATAGATTGGTTTTATATTTGTATTTTATTTTTATCGTAAGCCGCCCCGAGCTCTTGTAGGAGGGGCGGGGTAAAAATCCAATCAATAAATACAATAAATGAACCCATCTACCTCACCCAAAGCCTGGTGGAACAGCCATGGCTTGCACCGACGTCGAAACGAGGCGAGGTCTGGGCTCTGCCGGACGGGAATTCCACGGCCTCGGCGCAGCTACCGAGAACGCCCTCTCCACCGGCCCACGCGGGAGACACTAAGTAGGGCACTTCCGGCAGACCGCAGGGGTCGATTCCAGACACAGAGGGAGGCGATCCCGCAGGCAGGCAGGGCCTAGGCTGCTTGGGGTTTTATAGCTGAGCACCAACACCCAGAAGCCTATCGGCAGCCGGTGCAGAGCACAGAGCACCGGCGTGACGTGCTCACAACGGCCTCTCCCAGTCAGGAGGCGGCCCACCGCTTTCTGCCACCAGCTGCCGTCTCCGGAGCGTCCCCAAGGGTAGCCCCATTTAGAGTGCGCTGCAATCGTCCAGATTTGGGGGGATGAAGGCGTGGGATGAAGGTGGCCGGGTGAGAGTCGGAGACATACGGCCGAAGCCGCCGCAGCAGATGTAACCGGTGAAAACCGCTCCTCGCCACAGCCCCGACCTGAACATCCAGGTGGAGCGGTGGCTCGAGCAGTACCCCCAAGACTCTGGACCTGGGAGACCAGCTGGGGGGGGGGGACACCCCATCAGTGATGGAGGGCATCACACCCACCAGCATTAGACTCAGCCAATCCCCCACAGCCACCAGACATCGGCTAAGTACCGAGACTGCCAGCTCTGGGTCGGATGAAGCAGAGAGGTGGAGGTACGAGGATAAACGCTGGCCATGCCTAGCACTGGCTATCGGGGAACATTCCAAGACTGCGGTTTATTTGGACTGTTGGTTTCCCCGAAACGTCCGTGGCTTTCTCCCTAACCGACCCCTCCCAAGCAACTGCTTTCCTTGATCTTCCTGCCCTGCGTCGGCTCAGCCCGCGGTTCCGACTCGGGCCGTGCCCGAGGAAGGGCTGTGCGTGGCGAGAGCTTGCAGGGGCTTCCCAACAGGAGCTGGTCTAACAAAAGATCCTCCAAGCTCCCTTGCCTTTCATCTCTTCCAAGCACTCGGTAGCCCCGCAGGAAATGCATTTTGCAGCAAGAGCCTTCACTCTGAAGACCTTGCGAAGAAAATGCACTCAGACACAGAAAGTTTAAGACCTTCCATTACCAGACTGGGTTAGACCAATGGTCCAGCCGGCCCCGTGTCTGGTCTCCGACAGTGGCCAATGCTGGGTACTTTGAGGGAAATATCATAGGCACAAGCAGGACATCTGTGGAGCGACACAATCCTTGTTGCTCACTCCCCAGCAACTGGAGGTTTCATCCCCTAGAAGGGTCTATTTTCCTGGAACTTATTAATACTGTTGATCTTCACCACATCTTATGGAAGCAAGTTCCAAAGATTAACAGTGCTGTTTATAGTGCGCCGGCAGTGTACCTGTCACAATTAATAGCTTGGAGAGAAATGGTATGAGCATAGAGTGACTTCTAGCACAAACACCGGGCCCAATAGCCACCCTCCGGTGTAGCAGAAACTGAAGTTAGCCCGAGTCTGTCATGGGCTGTATCAGTGCCGTAGGACCTGGTGTGCATACTGGACACCGTACCAGGGGATGAACTCAAGAGTCCTGAGAATTCAATGAGGAGCGTGCCACGTTGTGCTGAGGGGAGAGGAGGACACAGCATAAGGGGCGCCCAGGTAGAACAGTAAGAAAGGAGAAGAAATGGAACATTCTGTGATGGCCTGGTAGGGACTTCTCCAAGCGACTGAGGCTGGCCATCGTCAGAGACAGGACGCTGGGCTAGATGGACCATTTATCTGACCCAGCATGGGAACTTCTGATCTGTTCACCTCTCTCTTCCCTGCACAGCCCCTAAAGCTCGGAAGCCTCCCACAACGCAGGCAGGCAAGATCAGACCGTCCATACGAACCCTGCCTCCGTCTGGTGACACAGCCCATGAGGCGGCGGCGAGAGAACGACCGAGCTTTCCTGGATTCTCCTGTCAGGTGTCTGAGCCAAGCAGAGTTGTTCTGCCCTTGTTAATTACATGCAGGGAACAAGAACAGCTCGAGGAGCTCGTTTCAAATTGCTTCACTTGTGTGTGTTTGACAGGCACGCGGATTATATAACAAAGGATTCAGACACACACGCCTGGGAAGGAGCTCAAACTGTGGTTTAAAACGTTTTAAGATGCAGGTTGTTCCACCAGGGAATTCGAGTCCACTACAGAACGACGAGGAAAGCAGCCACTTGTCGGTTTTGTCCAGCGTTGGGAGCATTTCCAGTCATTACACAAATATCTTGGCTGTGTTGACAAGGTGGAGCGACTGGTTCTGGCTCAGAACTATGTGAGGGCCTGTGCCAATCGGGTGTTACGCACGGGGCAGGACCCGAAGCCCGTCTCCTGGATCCTCCTCCTCTCTGTTCCAGCACAGACGTTTGGGAAATCCGGGACCGGTGGCCTGGCTGTGCTAAGTTGCATTTTGCTTTTGTGTTTTCCAGAGGCAAGGCAAGACTTATCTGGCCAGGCATTTGGTGTGTGGGGATAAGGTTCGGAGATTTATCTTTAACTGGATTTTTAAGTCATGTGTATTTGATTGGATATTTATTTTATTTTTTGCCTACGTTACATTTCTTACTTCTGTTTTGCACCGTTAGCTGCCCCGACCCATCTGGAAAGGACGGGATAAGGAATCGCAATAAATACAAAAATAAAATGAAGTCCACGCGGCAAGGGCATTGAGGGAGGTGTCATCAGGGGGCTGATCCTCAACGCTGGAGTTCTCCCCCTCTGTAAAAGCCGGTTTGTTTAGGGGGGGACTTTGGAGGCTAGGGATGTAAACAGGGGTTTTCTTCCTTACATTGAATTTCATTGAACCTACCCCAAATCTGCTTTTTTTAGGATATAAATCTAAGCTATATCCATACCAACTGCCCCATGGTCTTTCTGCAGGGCTGGGGAGGGGGGCGGGGGGATTGTCTTGTAGAGCATTAGCAGCAACAGGGACTGGGAGCGGGGCCGGCGCGACACTCCGGCTGTCAGAGCCAGAGAACACAAACCCGGACGCAGAGGGGAAAACTTCCTAGCTGCTCTCTAGCAGCCCCTGGTGCCCAGCACTGGAATAGACCCGCCTAGATTAAAAAGGCCCCTGGGTTTGCTATTTCCAGCGTCTGTTTGGGCCAAACGGGCAGTAGGTTCCACAGGTTAATCGTGCTGGAGAGAAATGGCGTCAGCATCGAGCGACTTTTAGCACAGAGACTGGGCCTAGGAGCCTCTCTCTGGTGCAGGCAAGACCCGCCGAGCCCGAGGCAAATATAAAATGTGGGGCCACCCACAGCTCCAGCCCTTTAGCCATT
>QEPC01001131.1:1082807-1141077 GCA_003113815.1 Sphenodon punctatus
TCACATGCTATTTTTACTAAATATGAACGTGCTTGTGTGATCAAGTATTGTTAATAGCATGCAGCTATTCTGATGTGGCCCAGAGGTTTTATATGTTTTAAATATGTGAACAGGATTTTTTAATTCTGTTATGGCACTACCACTGATGGAGAGAGAGCAAGTTGTCCTACTGGAGTCCCATCCACTTACTGGATGAGATGCTAGTAGGAGGGTTCTCTCAGTTTCCAAGTGGTAGGGTTTTACTCAGCAGCAAGGAGTTCCCAGTGTAAACTAATGTTCTGCCCATCACATCTTAATGCTGAAAACTCTTTGTTGCTGGATTTCTGGAGGCTCCGCCTACAATGTACAAGCCTCTCCCTCGAGCTCTGCCAGCCATAAGGTTCTGTGTGGCACTGAGACGGATGCCAGGGATGGGCAGGCCCTCCCACTCCCTTAAGCCCCTCCCCTCCCTTAAGCCCCACCCACTTTGGGTTTTCAGAGCACGTGCACATGCTTTGCACAAGCACACATGAGGGGCCCATAACTAAGGCTTGAGCCCAGGCCCTTCTCAACCTTGCTACGCCCTGAAGGCCAGTCCTGCCCCGCCCCCCCCAAGACTGGGCCTCTCCACCCACTGGAGCCCTGACCGACCAACGGGTTTGGGCTGGATTTTTTGGAGCCCACCTTGGGAGAGTCCCTTCCCTGCCTCAGTTTCCCCTCTCCCCCCCACCCTTTGCCTGTTCAGGCTGAGTTCCACGTCCCGACCGGGCCGCTAGCCCTTGCCAATACGAGAAGAGCTTGAGCTCTGGCCGGCGGTACCTCCAGCCGGGCGACCTTCTCCTTCAGCCGGGCCTCGCTGCTCTGCCAGTTCTCGGCAAAGTGCCGGAACTCCTTCAGCTGCATCTCCAAGCCCAGGATCTCGCGCCTCAGGTCGTCGTTCTCCTCCTGCGTCTCCCGCAGGGTGGACTCCACGGCCTTCCTCACCTGCTCCGTGGCCTCCTTCTCGCTCTCCAGCACCACCTTCACCTGCAAGCAAAGCCGCGCACACACACCGGTGGGGCCCAGGTCGCTGCCTGCCCCAAGGCCGACAGCGGCACACCCCGCAGGCCCGGGCTGGGGGCAATCTCTCTGCATAGGCCAGGGGTGCCGTCCAGGATGCCCCGGATACACAGCAAGGCATCTTCGGAGGGAGAGCGGCCCAGGGCCCTAGCTGCTCAACGAGAGGGGAACGGGTCCAGCAACCGGGACTCTGGGTTCGAATGCTCCGCTCAGACACCGAGCGCTTGTGTGACCAAGCGTAGCAGGGCGAGCTGGGGGGCCCCAGTCGCTCCCGCTCACCGAGTTCCCAGCGGTGCTGCTAGGGTTAAGGGGGACACAGGATAGGATGGGGGCTGCTCAGGTGGACCAGAAGCCCAAGTGCTTAAGACCAGGCCAGACGGCCAGCTAGACAGTCACCAGGAGCCAGCGGAAATAGGGGGCAGCCAAGAGGGGGCTGGCAAGCCTCTGAAAACCTCCAGCGGCCAAGAGCCTATGAAGATTTCCCTAGGCACCTTGTTCCAGTCACCCCTTACTGTTTTTCCTGATATCTGACCAAAGCCTGCTTTGCAATTTGAGCCCATTACTTCTAGTCTTGCCCTCTAAAACCAGAGAACAGTTCCTTCTGGCAGCTCTTTAGCTATCCGACGATGGCCATCGCGTCTCCCCTTAATCTCCTCTTCGCTAGGCTAAACAGATCCAGTTCCTTCAACCCTTCCTCAGAGGACGTGCTTTCCTGGCCCTATTGTCATCTGTGCCGCCCTTCTCGGAGCCCGCTCCAATTTCTCCCGGTCTTTCCTTGAAACGAGGTGCTCAAAAGTGGGCACAATACTCCAGGGGAGGTTCTGACCAGTACCGAATGGAGTGGAATCATTCCTTCCTGGAACCCGGACGCAACCCTTCTGCTAATCCAGCCTAGAATCGCATTAGCCTTTTTTGCAGCTGCACCCCACTGCGGACTCATGTTCACTTTGTTCCAACATAGGCTGCCATGCCTGGTATTCCCACCCCCAACTGCTCCTTCTCTTACCTTGGAAGCCGCTTCGTATTCTTTCCTGAGCTGCTGCGCGTTCTTCTGAAACTGCTGCTTCAGCTGCTCCATCTCCCGGTCGTGACCGGCCACTTCTTCCTTGAGGGCCCCCTTCAGGGCGGCCAGTTCCCGCTCCTTCTGGTGAAGCAGCTCATCCTGGGCCTCCTTCTCCGACAGGAGCTCCCTTAGCTCCTCTCGGGCCTCACGCAGCTCCTGGCAGGAGGAAGCGGCATCAACGGATTAAGAGCATCCGCCACGCATGCCGGAGCGGGAGGCAGCCAGCAGCCTGGCTGAGAGGAAAGTTCGGTCTCAGAGGGGCCGAGATCCAGGTGCCCATGTTGTAAGACTAGGAGCCCAAGAATCCCCCGAGTCCCCATGTGCGCCTCCCACAGCCCGCAAGCCAAGCGCCTGCCTCAGTCACGCACCTTCTGGAGGGCCTCCGCCTCGCCGGTGTCCGCGCTGCTGCTCCGGACCTGGTCCACTTCCTGACGCATCACTGAGAAGCGCTCCTGCACCTCCCGCAGCTCCTCCTCGAGCTCCTCCCGCTCCAGATTCACCTGCATTAGCCTGGGTTCAGGAGAGAGTCGGGGGGGGGGGGGCATGAGGGCTCCATTCCCCACATGGGATTGGGGTGGGGCATTACCATACTATCCTTTCTGTAGCACTTTCATGTTCAAAGCGCTTGACAATCTTTATCTAGTTCCCACTCACAAGAGCTCTGGGGAGGTAGGGCATTAATTAATTAATTATTATTATCATCCCCATTTTACAGATGGGGCAACTGAGGCCGAGAAAGAGCGACTTGCCCAAGGCCAACCAGCAAGTTCCTGGCCGAGATGGGATTTGAACCCTGGTCTCCCAGATACAAATCCCAGGCCCTACCCACTAGACTGCACACTGGGGAAAACCCCACGTTTTGGAGCCGTTCGTGGGATTCGGTTAGCGGCTTCAACCCTGGAGCAGGCCAGCACCCGCCTCTGTGGCTCCAATCTCAGGGTGGAGGCCTCCCGCTGGGGCACGCTTACTCCTGCTTGGTGCTGCGCAGTTCCTCCTTGTTCTTCTGAAACATCTCCCTCCAGTGGCCTGTCTCCTCGCTGCTCTCCTCCAGCTCCCGCTGGAGATGCCTCATCACCGAGTTGATTTTCTGCCTCTCCGCTTCCAGACCTGCCTGATCCTAGACACAGAAGAGTGTCTCCTTACAAGCGGAGCAGGGAAAAACCCCAGGCCTGGGGGCCAAATACGGCCCATGACTAGTTTTATGGGGCCCCTTTCCCGTTCCTGGATTTAGCTCCTACCCCCAAGCCCTGACAGACGGAGCTCATGGGAAGGGAGCAGAGAGAGATGGGGCAGGCCCACAAGGAGAGGGGACGGATCCATGATCTGGACCCGCCTCTTCCTGACCCATGGGAGGGGAAATTCCCCCGTGTCGTAGAGGATAGTTCCATGAACGGCTATTTGTCAAACCGGGCGAGGAGCTGCAGCTGAAGCAGAGAACTCCACCTTCTGCCAACCCCACGCTACTGAGAGAGGTCAGGGTACCAAATCAGCCAAGACGGAATTAGATACTACGATCTCAGGGTTCAAACGCATTTTAAAATCCTTACCTAGCTTTCCCCCCCTCACAACAGCTCTGTGAGGTCGGTCATTATTGCTCCCATTTTACAGAGGGGGGAGACTGAGGCCAAGAGCGAGCGACTTGCCCAAGGCCACTTTGTGTTCATGGCTAAGATGGGATGGGACCCCGTGTCTCCCAGGCCCAAGCCCAGCACATTGCCCGCTCGGCTCTCAGACACCTGGGGTCCAAGGTGCAATTGGGTTGCCGCTAAGACAGCCTGGGATGGAACACGTCAGGTCTGGCCAGCTTCCCCCCCCCCCCCCTATTGCTAGATGCCAGCAGCTCCCCTCAAACCCTGCTCCGCCTGGCTTTACCTGTGTGACGTTCTCCATGTTGCGCCTCAGCTGATCCATGTCGCGCTGGCACTGCTGCCTGACCCGGTCCAGCTCCTTGTCGTGATTCGCCACCTCCTCCTTCAGGGCCCCTTTCAGCGCCGTCAGCTCCCGCTCCCGCTGGTGCAGGTGCTCCTCTTGCTTCTGCCTGGTGCTCAGGACCTCCGACAGACCCTCTCTGGTGTCCAGCAGCTCCTAGGAAAGGGGGTGGGAGTGGAGCCACTTTCATTAATTCTGAATCTACCCCCCAACAGCTTTTACAGAGGGATCCCAAGAGCCAGAACTTTGTGTTAAAGCAAGTTTGAGTTCTCCAGTTCCTTGATGCACACCGGGGGAAAATAATGCAATGCCGGGCTCTAAATTAGGGGTTACCACTCAGGAAAAAGGACCTTGGGAGACATTGTGGGGGAGGAGTTGTATTTCCATACAGGCCTATTTTTATATATGCTGTTTTTAGATGTATATTGTTATTTTTGATATTGTTTTATTGAAATTTATATTGGAAGCTGCCCCAAGTCACCACTGGCAAGAGCGGGGAGGTATAAATAATTGAAATAAAATAAAATAAAACTGAAATTCTCAGCTCAGTGTGGGGCAGCAGCCAAAAAAAGCAAAAAACAGAAGGTTAGGGATTAATTCAGAAAGGGGATAGAGAATAAAACAGATCAGAATTGCGTCTCTATACAAATCCATGGTGCGACAGCGCCTTGAATAACGCGCGCAGTTCTGCTCGCCCTGTCTCAAAAAAAGATGTAGTAGAACCAGAAAAGGTGCAGAGAAGGGCAACAACAATGATGCCGGGTCTGGAACGGCTCCCGTAGGAGGAGAGGCTGGGGGTCTTCAACGTGGAGAAGAGATGGCAGAGGGGATAGGACAGAAGTTTATAGAATCATGAGTGGGGTGGAACACGTTAGTAGGGAACCATTATTTACTCTCTCCAATAGTATTAGGAGACACCCCATGAAACGAATTGGTAGCAGATTTAAAAAGTATTTTTTCACTCAACGCACAATTAACTTGTGGAACTTATTGCCAGAGGAGGTGGCCCGGCCAGTCGTGTAGCTGGGTTTAAGAAGGGATCAGATAGGTTCTTGGAGAGTAGGTCCATTAGCAGCTATTAAGGTGGGGTGCGTTTTAAGCCAGATTAAACCAAGTAGGTTTAGGGGACATAACGTCTTGCTGTCAGGAGCGAAGAGTGAACAACAGGGAACGGATTGCCCACCGCGACCTGACCGGGTATTTCTCCCAAACGACCGAGACTGGCCGCTGTCAGAGACAGGATACTGGGCTTGATGGACCATTGCTCTGACCCAGTCTGGCACCGACTCTGTTCTTATGTTCTCCCCAGTCAGAGGTCAACACAATGTATCGTAAGATAGACCTCTCAAATTTTCATACAAAAAACTTGAGCTCTCTCGAAGCAGACACTCTGGACTTATTGGGTGGGATGAAAGAGAAGAAAATTGGTGCTTAGTCTCGGCCCTAGAGACACCCCCCCCCCCATTGGCAGAACATACCCCACAAGCCCAGAGTCAGAGTCAACAGTGTGGCAGGGCTACGTGTCAGTGAACACACACACACACACACACACACACACACCCCTGCTGCGCCATCCGCTAAGCCTTTGGACTGGTTGGGTGTGATGCAGACTGAGAAATGTGTGACTCAGAAGAGATCTCAAGCCCCAGGTTCCTCTGCGTTGCCCACCGCAAGCCCGGAGTCTCAGCTGACAACGCGACAGAACCGTGCGGCATTCTGCTCAGGAGAGCTTCTGATGGAAACCAATTTTTAAAAAAAACAAAAAACCACACAACTGGGAAAAAAAATCTTGCTTAACACCCCCCCCAGCTTAGTTCTGCAGCTGTAAGGCCAGATCCTCCCCTGGTACAAGTGAGCTCAGCTTTCCCGCCTTCAGCAAAGCATCCCTGATTTACACCCCCCAGGACAGAAAGGGATCAGCGGTCGCCAAGGTCACGTACTTTCAGCAGAGCGTCTCTGTCCGCCTCGCCGCCTGAGGATTCCCGCAGCCGGTCCAGTTCTTCATGCATTTCCATCAACTGCTCCTCGAGGTCTCCCAGCTTGGCCTCCGCCTGCCCCTTAGCCAATTTCACTTCCTTCAGCCTGGAGAGAAGGGAAGGGGAGGCCAGGTCATTACTATCCTGTGGTGGATCTGGTATCAACACGGGAGGAGGAGAAAAGGACACACACACACCCCAGAGGGCTGATCCCAGCTCTGTCACACACACAACACAAAATACACACTATCCACAGCAAGTGCGGTTCGTGCGACTTCAGTCCAACGTGAGCAACTCAAATTTCAAGTCAGATCAAAGAAAACCACTTTTCCCGCAGCCCAAGTATATAAACAAACGTTATTGCTTCTCGAACTAGACAAGTCGAATTACGTACCCTGGTAGTTTGCCTTTTTAAGGTGTAGAGCGTATATAGAGCCAGCTTTTTAAACAAAAAGACAACCCGGGATCTTTTAACGCATTGACGGTTTCTTGGCAGCATGTCGTTAAACTAACGGATACAGCGGTAAGCCATCCACTGCCTGCATTGCAAGCCCGTTTGCCGGAGGCGAGCAGCAGGGGGGAAGGAGCACCGTACGCCACACTGTAACGCATGGAGCCCAAAGCGGACCTTGTAGTGCAGGCAGGCCTAGCGGTTCGATTCCCAGCTGGCCAGGGGAGCGACAGGAGCGTTGGGAGGCCCTGGCGAGCCTGGCGCTGCGGGCAGGGGCAGGATTCTCGTCCCTGTCGGTCAGGAAAAAGGAGTGTTGTGCGTTGCACTGCAAGCTTGGCGGGGATCCGCTATAGGCCTTCACCACAGGATGCCAAGAAACCATTCATTGACTCAAAAGGCCCTAATGTTTTTAGCTGGGAGGGTAAAGCAACGCTTGCCCCTGCCCTATTTATTAACTCTGCATAAAGTTGAGTGTCTGATAAGTTGAGTACCACAAAATTCGACTCGATAGGACTCCGCTATACGGTACATCCCCTCCACCCCAATACAGACACATCGCAACGGGATCTGCAACCCCTTTCGGAAACCCGCCTGGGACGTACGCTTGCAAAGCAGTCTGCATCTCCTGGCTCTTCTTCTCGAAGGCTTGCCGGAGACGGCCGCATTCCTCTGCCATCTCCTCCAGCTGCTTCTCCAGGCTGCGAGGGGGGCCGCTTCTCGCGCGCTCCTGGGAGAGCTCCAGTTTCTGCCGAATCTGTTAAAGGGGAAAAAAAACAGTCAGCCACCGAAAAAGGAAGGGCCCTAGAATCTATAGGGGGGGGGGACGTTCTGTTAGTTCTAACAAACTCCAGTTTTCAGACGCGCTCGGAAAACCGATGAAGCTGCCGAAGAGTGAGAGCGTGAGAAGGAAAAGCAAAAACTAGACCGGTGGACGCGCTGGTGCGGCCGGTGGTGCAGACGGTTATGGATAAGTTGTCAGAGAATAAGGCCCACCGACGGTTGGGACAGGTAGGTTGTTTGGGGGGCAGGAAGCACACAACTTCTGGCAGATCAGGGGACGTAACTGACTATCAAGAGCTGGGAATGCATCGCCCCGTTGTGACCTGTTGGGTAGTTCTCCCAAGCGACCAAGACTGGCCACCGTCAGAGACAGGATGCTGGGCTGGATGGACCGTTGCTCTGACCCAGTGTTGGCACTTCTGACGTTCTTAATCCTAGACGTCGGAAGCGACTATGATCAGACAGCTACAGACATTCAAGATGTACCGATTCCAACTTCGTCATGGTACCCGTGAAGTACGGCCCTCAGATTGGTGCAGTTCCTTGCAGGGTCAGGGCCACCCCTCTGGTTTGCTCCTCAGCTCACCCCCAGGAACAGGCAACGGGCGTTGAGTCCAGAACACCGCTGCTTTATTGCTCCCACCAGTGCAGATGTATAGATATACAGGCTACATGCAGTTCATCGGGTACACCCGGCTTCCTGACCCCTTTCTGCGTCTTCGTTTATACCCAGCCTCCCACCCCCCTCTGGGCCCGACCAGGCAGTAGCCTCCCTTCCCCAGTCCCGTAGCAGCACCCTTGTGTAGGTACCTTGGTTTCAGGACCCTGGACAGCGTAGAGTGGAGAGAAGAAGCAGTGTGTACTGTCTGCCTCCCCTAGCTCCACGACTCCAGCCAAATGACTCCAGTCAAACGTGGCCTCCTTTTATATCCCTGCTAAGGGGCGGGGTTTCGGTGACCCATGGGCTGCTCTTAAAGGGCCAGCACATGTGTGTCCCTTCACGATGTGATAGTATAATTAGTGAAAGCTGGAGAAAGCGAGGTCTGCTAAACTCAAACTTATCCTCGGCCGCACAATGGGAAGGGACAGATCTCTCGATCCCATCACCAGGGCGGCTCCCAGTAAAAACACTGAGGTGGACCCTGTAGACTTGGGTGGGGACGCTCTGGTCCGGGGGCCGAACGCATCCCGTAACTAGTTTTCGTTTGGCCCCTTTCCAGTTCCCAGATGGGGTAGTACGAATAACGGGGCAGACGCTGGGGGGTGGGTGGGGGGGTGGGGGGGAGGCAGGAANTGGGGGGTGGGTGGGGGGGTGGGGGGGAGGCAGGAATGCAAATCCAGGCCTTATGCCAGGGTACGGTATTCACAAAGGGTCACATTCCTGAAATGGTGCAATGCATTTGGGAAATCGGAGCTCCAAGCAAAGCAAGAGGCAGGAGCAAATATTAAAGCTACTCATCAAACCGTTGCAACTCTCTGATGGCAGGCTCCCGGTTCTCCCCGCGCCAGTGCTCCTCTCTTCTCCTCCGTTTTGTTCACCCCCGCACTCCCAGGGAAATTAAACTCCCCTCCGCCACCACATGCAGGTGTCCAAACACACACTCGCACCCTGCCCAAGAGCCTGAACCACATTCCTGGTTCCCCCCCCGTGCTCTACGTGGGGCTACCCTTGGTGACGGTCCGGGGGGGTTACAGCTGGTGCAGAACGCGGCGGCCCAGCTCCTTGCAGGGTTGGGTCACCGGGAGCAAGGTGGAGTTGGGCAGGGTATTAAATTGTTAGAATAAATAAAACCAAGGGGCCATTTCTAGCAGCGTGCTCTCGTCAATCCCCATCTCTGCTAACAACAGATTTTTGTTATAGATTCCTTTTCTTGTAGGGTGGCTTTTTCTAGGTGGGTAGTTTGGGGTCTGGCAGGGGCTGGTCTAGATCCTCCCTTGAGGTAGCTGCTAGCTCTAGAGCTCCGACACCACAAAGCCTGAACCAAGGGCCTGTTCTGCAGGTAGGAGAAAGGCGACCCACCCCACAGACTGTAGGGCTCCCCCCGCCCCCGAGCACACATGGGGGTGTGTGTGTGTAATCAATACACAGTATCAGCCGGGAGGTGCCATCACATCCCGGTCTGCAGAGTCTTATTCTGGGCTGACATTGTCACCAAGGAACATAAGGCCACACAGGAGAGATGATGGACTATAGGTCTACCAAAAATATAAAGCTAAAGGTTAAACGCGTATGGAATGTTAAAACTGAGAACTGCAAACTCGAATCATGCAATGTAAAACTGCGCACCCGAAACGCCAGGAAATGGAGAGAGATAAAGGATGTGTTTTCAGAAGAAGCACCAGACAGAAACCCATTCAGGTGCAAATTAAGTTTGCCTGTGTGCCTACCCGCTGGCTTTGCCTACGTAGGGGAAGCGGTTTCTCCAGGTTCCCCAAGGCGGGAAGGAGAAACAAAGGACTCCGAAATGCTATTTAAGCCAACAGACAAGACAAAGAAGCAGCGTCTTCTATCTCTTGGAGTCCCTCATCTGCATCTTGCATGCCAGCAAGCGAGACTGCTGGGACTCTGGATTGAGAGAGAAGAACTTTGCTTTCTACCAGCTAAGAGATCAGAGCCCAGTCATTTAACATCACTGACTGAGAAACCTCAAGCTTACGGACTTTCCATAGGGTAAGATTTATATAGGGATCCACCCAGTATAGAATAGGAATGCGTTATATTACTTTTCATTTGATTAGCCACTCTATGAAACTATATCGGCTTATATAATCAATATACTTTCTTATCTTTATTAAGAAGTGTCAGTGGTCTAACATTGGGAACACAAGTGAGCAACTTGAGTTTCCAAGCTCTTGCGAACCCAGAGAGAGAGTGTAAACGGGAGGCTCCCTGGGAGTTCGGGTGGCGAAAGGATTCTCCGCTTTGCAGAACTGGACCAGCCAGAGAGAGGACTGCTTCAGGTGGGCGGCAAGTGAGGGAAACGGAGTCACGGAAAGTGGGGGTGTTGGACCCTCAAACCCGTGACAGACATGTCGGGAAATAGTCAAGAACCCAGTCTCAGCACGGCTCACCCCCGTGCACCTCCCTGCTTCCAGAGCCCTCACTCAAGGCAGACCACGGCAACTCGGGGGTCACGTAACCGGCCACGTGTGCGTTCATGTCACCTTGACTTACTAGCAGCAGCTCTAGCTCTCCCCACCTTGTTGTATTCCACCCTTTCAAACTTCAGCCCCCCCGCCCAACCTGGGCTCATTCTCCTCTCCTTTCGCCCTTGTTTCCAAGCACCGTCGATACCTCTCTGCTCGGCCCGGTCTCCCGTTCTCGCTCCTGACTTGCCCGACAAAGGACCCCGTGAGGTCCGAAACCGTGTGTACCTCCCAATAAAAGAGATCGCTCTCGGTCTCTCATCGCCACCTCACCTTGCTCTCTTCATCCAGTTTCTGCTGCAGCTCCTCCATCTCCCTCTTCAGCTCGCTCATCCCAGCCGCCGAAACGCCCGAGTCGTCTGGAGACACCGCCTGCGAAGGACACCCCTGGTTTAGCAAGTGCCCGGGAAGAACTGGCCTTAGGGTTAAAGGTGCTGGGCTCAATTCCCAGCTCTCCCATACGGGATGCTGAGCAAGTTACAGAATAGGGCCCCTCAGCTACTTGCACCTGCTTCGCTTGCCCCTTATGCGACTAAATTTGGGGGGCCAGAAAGCCTCGCGCTGTTGGTCTGTGCGGCACCCAACACAGAAGGCCTTTTGGGGTCAGTACAAAACCACCCTTCTAGCTAGGTAAGCAGCACACAGAGCTTTCACGTGGCTTTCTCCATTTGGGCGCCTCAATATAATCCTGCGAACAGAGATAAGCAGGCACTACATGCTGTCTAGGAGGATCACAACCCCGTCTGCACAGAGCATGAGCCCCCCACCCCGGGCCAGGATCCACAGTTCAGGAACCTTTGATGGAGAGGTATCTCTTAGGGCTCCATGGATTCCGCAATTTCCACCCCCTCCAAATTCCGCAAGCAGAGAATCCAGATTCTGGCAGCAGAATAAGTTATGCAAGTTTCTGCAAATTTGGTATGCAGAGAAATTTCCCAGCATGCCATTCCAGCAATTCTGAACATCTTTCAAAGGTCTCCCCAAATCTTACACAGACCTATAAAGCAATGAGCTTTTTCTCCACTGGGTGACTATAAACAACTCTTCCTCAGCAGCTGTGGCCCAGGGCTCCATGACCCCAGAATATACACAGTGCCGACACCCCATTGGCCAACTCTCAGTGCTGGCATCCCATTGGCTAACTCGGAGCACGTCCCACTCAGGCTGCCCTTTTGTCCTGCCAGAGGCAACTTGGCCAAAGGCAACACACTGCAAAAGGTGACTGCAGTCGCAGCAGCACAGAATTCATGGGGCCCTGCTGATCATTCTAGTCCCCGTAGCATCCGTCTCTCTCCTTGTTTCTTACCCTGCAGGATAGCTGCAAGACCAAGGAGAGTCACTGCTATTTTACAGAGGGGAGCCGACACGGAGGGACTAGGCCATTCACTCGCCGTCCCAAGTGTGACAGGGCGTTTGGCACAGGGCCAGGTGCTGCGCCAGGCGAGGATAGCACCTAACCAGGAACACCTGTGGAGCCATCCGAGACAAAGGAAAGGAAGCTCAAAGTGTGTGTGTGTGTGTGGGGGGGGTGACACGGAGAGAGTCACAGAGAAGGCAGTCAAGGGGTCAGTTGGCAAGAGGCGGAAGCCAAGGAAGGCTGAGCCCCTGGAGAAACCGCGAGCAGGAGCTTAAGGAGCGGGAAGGCTGCGTGTACAGTTTAGCCGCGAGTCATTACAAGGGACTGGAGATCCCACAAAACCTGGCACGGTGTTTTCACACACACATTTCTCCTGCGTGTCTGCTCTTACATCCTGAACTTTCTGTGTCTCTAAATCACTCACCCAGATCTCAAACATCCGGATCTTTGAACTTCTGCTGAGAACTTGTCCCAGAACTTGTGTGTGTGTGTGTGTAAAAGAGTCTCCTAGTAAACTGCTTTGCTCCAGGCAGCTGTGGTCACTTGGTTTCCATGGCAGCCCCTCACATCTACAGCTGCGGCTACTTTAGGAACTGCCTCAGGGCAGTGCTTGTGTGAAGAATGCAACCGGAACTTACTTGTGGACTTGTAAACCCAGAAGATGGAAAAATCCAGAACTTTAAGGTGTGTGTAAAAATACGCATTGTTTATACCCAGGAGGATTGGAGTATTAGGGACCCACGCTGTCAGCTGGGAGACTGAGCTCTCAGACATTGTGGAGGACCAATCCGCCAAGGTAAACAGAGTAACCCTCCCAGGAGGATCGGGGTCCCTAAACACCCCTCTCCCCCCCCCCAACTTTCTTCCTCTGTGTCCCTGGAGTTCAGGCCACCGCTGTCGGCTCCCCTCGAGCGAGGAGGAGGGATGACAGTCACAAAACTCGGCAGCTATTTTAATTTCCAGCCCTAGCAAGCATCCCTCTTCTGCCAACATGAGGCCGCATCACTCTCCTCCCCCCGGCAGCACACTTGGCCTCCAGCGGAGGTTCCGAGATGCCAATTTTAATAGAGTGCTCGGTCATCAAGTGCCCGCGCACGTACAAGCAGCAAGCGCCCGGTGAGCTCCAACACATTTAAAAAAAAAATAAAAAAAATTGCTGGAGTTGGCAAGACAGGGTCAGGTTTCCTTTGGCTCTTTTTAAAACATAAAAAGTGCTTATGCAGCCCCCATTAGAACATCATCCCTGGCGACAGCAGAATCAGCACCTGGAAGGGAAGCCAGGTTGCTCTTCTAGACAGATGAAAGCCTCCTTCCCCGAGTGCCGGGATTTCTGTCTGTAACTCAGTGGAAGTTTGACCTTCTTAAAACGGAAGACCGGGGGGCACCTCATGGAGCACAATAGGCTTGTTTTGCCACTTTTAATTTCCCGCTCCCCCCTCGTCGTAGTGTGTCACACCCCTTCCAGAAACGCACCACACAAATCGTACGTCCGGCATGCGTTTCTGATACCCAGAATGGAGAACCCCGGTTACTCTGCCCAAGGAATCCATTTCTCGTTTTCAAAACATTAGAAACAGACTTGAAAAAGGAGCAACAAAGACTCCTGGTACTTTCAGAGACGGCTATTTCTCATCTTTCCCCCTCTCTTCGATTGTAAGCCCCTTGGGGCAGGGGCCTGTCTCCAACTACTGACTGCACAGTGCCAGGTACATTGCTGGTGTTCTAGAAATAATAGCAATAATTTCCCACTGTTCTCTCAGGGTCTGCATCTGGAGCTTTAAGTCTCTCCTCCCCCAAACGTTAGAGACTCCTGTACCTAGAGAGACTAGGGAATCAAGCTGGAGTGGCTGGCCATGCAGCCTCTGGAGTGGTGACCTCTTTACTCTGCATTCTTTTAAGAACATAGTCCGTGCCGTACTGAGGCCAGACCAAGGATCCATCCGACCCAGCATCCTGTCTCTGGCAGTGGCCATTCTTGGTCACAGACCCAACAGATCATTAGGGGGGGCAATTCATTCCCTGCTGTTCACTCCTAGCTCCCAACAGATTACAATCCCTAATCTACTTGGCTAATAGCCAATAATGCATCTACCCTCCAGGAGCTTAATCCTTTTTTATTTTAAAAAGCTAGCTGTGCTACTGGCTTGGAGAGCCTCCTCTGGCAGCAAGTTCCACAAGTTAATTTGCGTGGCCTTGGAGGAACGCTCGTGTGCGCGCAGAGATCCACACAGGATGCAGAGAGATTACAGCTAGCCTGGGAGCAGACAAAAGCCAACCCCAGATACAGGAAATAATTGGGATAGGAGGGCGGCGAGGAGGAAAGGTGAATCGGGACAGAAAGAGTTGGGGGAAAACAGGAGGAGGTCTAGAGACAGCTGGGCAAGGCAGGCAATGGCCCTGTATCTAAAAACCCACTTGCTAAGTGATCATGCCACAGAAGTGACGTTGCATGGGGACCAATAACCCTCCCGTCCTTGTCACACCTTTGCTTGCTCCGCTATTGACTAATGGCTCTACAAAAACCACTTCTGTGTCAAACAACAGGAAGCATGCACCGGCTAACAGGCAATCGCAGGTCAGAACTTCATCCTGCCTTTCGCTCCCCGGGGACAATTCCAACTCTCAGCCCTGGAGAGGAAAGCGTGTGTCAGAACAGCAGCCTGTCAAGCCCACCGTCCAACCTTCCAGCTGGGGCCAAGAGCCAGAGGCTGGTGAGAAGCCCATCATGCATCTGGGTGGCTGCAGAGAGAGAGAGAGAGAGAGAGAGGCCTCCTTCGTGACCCTGCCGGAAGCGACCCGCTCACACCCTGAAGCAGGTGGGTTGACCGGCTTTATTTAAACACGCACGAGCACAAAGAGAGAGGAACAGTCCACAGGACACATTTTAAGGAGCGTAGTCATAGCATTTGGCTACTTCCTGCAGCACGGAACGCCTTGTACCGACACACTTTCAAAGTATTATTCCGAGATTTGGAGCCTGCGTTTCCCCCTCTTGCCACACACAGCGAATGAGAGCCCTGCTATTCTTCCGTTACGCGGCACCGGCAATGTACCTGATCAATCCCGAGAGACAGGTCCCTGCCCCCAAAAGCTTACAGTCTACACTGACGAACAGCAAGCAACAATTCTACTCACAGCAAGCGTCTAGATTTTCTCAAATAGAAGATTGGTTTTCCTCTTCATGGAGCTTTCGCTTTCTGGGCTTCTAAAGGAAAAAACGACAAAAGAACTCATTGAAGGGATGGTCGCTTATGAGCAGGGTTGCCACTTCTGCAAATTTTTAAGGAACACTTATGACAATGAATTGTTGCAGGGTCTGCGCCCGGCACCTACGGCGCCAACGCACGGGCCTGCGCCATGTGTTTTTTGGAAGTGGCCTTAAAAAAATTGCAGAGGTGGAAACGCTGTTTACAAGAGTCACACTGATGATAGAAATCTGGGGATCGGAAGGGACCGTTAGGGATGTCTGGTCCAACCCGGTTTATCTGACCTTTTAAAATTAGGAATTTCCAAGCAGCTTATTTGGTAGAGAAGGCACCTCCACCTATTTTTGCCTGTTTGACAGGCCTCTAATGTTTAACCCAGAGCGAGGAACTTTAGGGTCCAAATCTGGCCTGTGACTAGTTTATACTCGGCCCCTTGATCTAATTCCTACCTGCGCCCCCCCCCCGCCCCCCAAGCACTGACTAACTGAACTCAGGAGGGAAGGGGGGCAGAGAGGAGGGGTCTGCACACAAGGCGAGGGGGCACAGATCCATGAACTGGACCTGCCTCTTCCCGAGCGCCCCCCTGTAACACACCCCAACTTCTACGCACCCCGTGACCTTCGTACTCATTTTCAAAGTGGCCCCTGGGACGGCAGAGGTCCCGCGTGCCTGGTTTAACCAAAGCAATTCATTAATAAACCAATGTGGAGCCAAACAGCTTTGTAGAGAAACATTTCCACATTTATTTATTATTCTTGGGGTGGGGAGAGGAGAGATTGTCTTTAATCAGATTCGTAGGAGAGATTATTTACAACGTTTCTCTGCAGACTCATCCTAAATTAACCAGCCCTGTTGCCTCATTTGCTTCCTATCCCTTCCCAACAGCAGAGCGGCAGCAATATCCATATCAGACGACCGGCTAAGCTCGTTCCTCAGAGAGGCTTGAACGGTGGCAGCCGCAAGCTGGGCCTTCTCAAACATGATCCACCCTGCGAGGGAGACTTAACCGGCGCGCTAAACCTTGAGGTGGCTTAACCAACGGCAGGCAGCACACCTCCGAGCTCAAGAGAAGTTGGAGGGCACTCGGGCCTGAGCAAGATTAGGCCTCCAGGGTCTAGATTTTTGACAGGGTCAGCTCTGACCACTGGGAGCCAGGACCCTTTACTGTCTTCGGTTGCCCTCCCCTGAAATCACAGCGATTCGCCCTGCATCAACACCACGGACACTCACCCTTCCTTCAGGATGCTGTAGATAAGTTCCTTTGTAGAGTTGCTGGTTCCGGGCTGGGACACCTCCTGCTGGTCCTTCAGGAGATCGGGGGTCGATTTAAGCTGTCAATTGAGAAACAAGAGGAGCCGCAGTCAGAACTAGCAGAGCTGAGGGGCGGGCTCATCTAGCCCAGCATCCGATAGACCAGGACACGGTTGCTACGGAAGAGACCAGCCACCCCCCCAAATCCACCCCTAGGGAGAGCGTCATCTTACGTCCCCGGCAATTAAGACATGATTTGCGTGTGAAGCAAGAGGACTCGTATGCTTTTTAATGCAGCTAGGACACCGGTACGGGGATGGGGCGGCAACAAAGGGGGCAATTGTTTTTGCCTCCAAAATTGGATGTACCTTCTGGGGTGGAGAACCGCAGACCCAGGGGACAAACGGGCCCACAACTAGTTTATTTGGCCCCTGTCCCATCTCCTCCCCCCGCACCTGCCAAGCACTGAAAGACCAAGCTCAGGGGAAAAGTGCACAGAGGAGGGGCCTGCACACGAGAGGGGACAGATCCATGATCTGGACCCTCCTCTTCCTGAGCGCCCCCCTCTGTCCCCAACTTCTATGTGGCCCTTGGTGCTCACACCAATTTTCAAAGTATTCCCTGGCAGGGAAAAGGTTCTCCGCCCCACATGGACTTGGTTAAAAATAATAATAATAAAATACACTGTCCGATGCCTTTAACTTTTTTTGCTTTTCTTAAATGAGAGAGAGATGGTTGCTTGGTAGAATGGTATTTAAACCCTTCAAAGACTAAGTGGCCAGGGAAGGAGGGAGATTTGCTCTGTGCCCCTCTTAGCTACAGAATGGCTTTCTAGTCTGTTTGTACGCAGAGCAAACATGGCTGCCCCCAGGTGCGTGCCGTGCCCACAACGCGCGCCTCCGGGGCAGCCCCGTGCCCACCGGAGAGTCTTAGCAAGCCACCCAGCGGGCCTCCAGAGCTTCTCACAACACGGCGTGCGAAGCAGCTTGGGAGAGGCCGGCTGGAAACAGCTTTCCCCAAAACGTAGCTTCCCCCACTGGGGTGCGAGGGAGGCAGGACATTGGCAGGGGAGGAGGAAGACAGAGGTGCTAATTAATAGACACTCATTTTATAAGCACATTGGGGCTAGCCAAGGGGGGGGGGACCAGCAAAGAACAAGGAGAGCACACAGACACGCCAAGCGCAGCCCGCTGAGTTACCCCTATAGGGCCATCAGGGCCCACATCAGCTCACACAATTTAGGGGGCGGCGTACAAGGCATGCACCTTCTGAGCATGAAGCCAGCATCACTGAAGACATCTGCCAGGGAGGCTTTTGGTCCAGGCAGAGACCTGTCAATTTCTAGCCAAATCGTTGAAGAAACTGCCTCTGGCAGCGCAGGATGACAGCTTGAGTGGGAAGCACTGGGAGCCAGCCAATGGGGCATTGACACGGTTAGCGGATGGAATATATTCCGGAGTCATTGGGCCTGAAGAGAAGCAGTCCATGGCGCCCCCACCCACAAGGGAGAGAAGACACCACCCCCCACCCCCAAACCAACACACACAAAATGTTTAGAATTGGTGCAGTGGCATGCTGGGAAATTCATCTGCATTCAAAATCTGATTCTTTTGCATAATTTACACTGCTTGCAGAACGTGGACCCTTTTCTGGTGCAATTGGGGTTTCCTAGTTACAGAATTTGGGAGGGAGGGGGGAAAGAAAGCTACAGCACACACGGGCAGGGGGTTGCTCTACATGACCCCGTGAGGTCTCTCCCAAATCTCCAGTCCTACGATTCCATGCACATCTCCCCAGTGACCAGAGAGGGACGAGCTCCACCCCCTCACACCTCCCTTCCAAACATCCCCAGGGCATCCCCTGTGGCAGGATAGTAAAGTTTTTAAAATAAATAAATAAAATGAAGAGGGGCAGACGCTCTCCTGCGTGCATTCCGCTTAGTTCCTTGGCATTCCCTCCTCTCCCCATCGGCCTCTCGCGGGAGGCTGCGGGGAAAGAGGAACCCAAGGCTGGAATTCCAGTCTTTTGGGGACAGCTGGACTCGGCAGCCAACGAGGGCCTATTGGGGAGGTATGCTATGCTGCCCAAAGCGGGCTGGAAGCTCGGGGACTCAATAGTCTAGGACGAAGGCCAGAGTTACCTGTGATCCCGACGGCACCGTGCTTTGCTGCTTGCCCACTACAGGCTCCTCCAGACCCTTATTAAGCCAGTCGCGGGTCAGGTTGGACTTGCTGAATGCATTTCCCTTTGGCTCTTGCCTGGTTCTGTTCAAGCTATTGGTCCCCGAGATCTTGGGACCGTCTTCCTGGTGGTTGGCATGGTGCTCTGCAACGCTCAGCTCCCTGGAGTCCACCGTATCACGGTAGGACACCCGGCCGTCGAGGCTCTGCGACCGCTTCCTCTCGTCCGGCGAGAGCCGGCTTCTCCTGGCGGCTCTGCCCCTCTGCTGGACCTTCCCGTCAAACTTACTGATGAGGGAATCCACCGAAGAGAGCGGCTTGGTGTCAATGTCGCCGCCGCCTTTATCGGCCGGCTGGGGCGGCCTAGAGGACTCGGCGTCCGACGAAGGCTGCTTGGTCACCGGTCTCAAGCCCGAGACGTTGTTGCCTTGCTCTCTCTGGTCCGGCCTTTTCCGAACGGCAAGACTCCGGACGGCATCCCCCACAGGTGGGGACTGGTAAGTGCCGCCGGCTTGTGTGCTGGAAGGACTGGGCTCATAGGGTTCCTCAGAATCAGGGCTGAGCAGAGAGCCATGAGACCGTGTCCTCCGCAGCTCCTCGCCGAACGGCTTTCTGGGAGGCTGCGGCTTGTAGCTGCCGCGAGGGGACGAGGCGCCGTTGCTGCGGTAGGAGCGGGCTGTCTCCGAGCTGCTGGATTTGGCCGCCTTGCTGTAGCGCCGGGAGCCCAGCTCCTCATCCGAAGTGCTGCCCTGGGAGTGGTACTGCGAGCGCTTTGCCGCGTACGGGTTTTCCGGGAGGTCGGAATCGGAGCTGATGGAGCCCGACGTTTCCTTGGGGGAACTGAAGGGCGGCTTCTCGAACTGCTGCCTCCGAGACACCGTCCCATAGTTGTTCTCGCTCTTGATTTGAACCCCGAACGAATCCCCGCCCTTCTCGCCGCTGTTGAGGACAACGAAAGGCTGCCCGTCGATGCCCTGCACCCTCACCGCCACGCCGTAGGAGCCTGACTTGGAAGACTTCGGCCTGATCTTTTGGGGCTTGTTGGTTTCCTTCAGGTCATTGATGAATCGGATCTGAACCCCGTAGTCCATCGGGCTGTGCTTCTCACCCATCGTGCCGTTCACGTGCGGATCCATTCGCAGCGTTCAGAAGATCCTGCAAGACAAAGCGAAGGACACTCCTCAGATCTGGGGACAACCAGGTTAGGCTAGATCAGGGGTGGCCTTTTTTTAACAAAACAAAAAAACACAAACCCCCCCCCCCCCCCACACACACAAACAGAATATTGCATTTTGACCAAGTTGTGGCAGAAATTGCCTCTGGCAGCACAGAACAACAGCCTGAGTGGGCGGGGGGGGGAGCGTGAAATCCCCTCAATCCAGACATCTGATCTACCCCCACCCCTCCCCATGGCTCTGATGTTCCAAGCTGGGACCCTTCCCACTGGTGTTGGGAGCAGAGAGGCTGCAGTTCCTACCACAGGCACTGAGAGACTGGGCTCCGGGGAAGGGAGCAGAGAAGAGGGAATGTTGCAAGGGGAGGGGGGACAGATCCATGGTCTAGACCCTCCTCTTCTTCAGTGCACCCCGTCCCCAGCTTCCATGCAGCCCTTGGAGCTTGGACTCAGTTTCAGAAGTGGCTCCCCGTACCTGGGCTCGAGAGCGTGGCCTGTTTGGAAAATGCCTGACTCCAAACTACAGCGTGAGCCAAGCCAAGGCAAAGTGCACTGCAGCCAGATTTGGTCTCCTGTTAAAGTCCGGGCTGCTGTTAATTGACTGGAGGCTTGTTGACCCTGGGAGATAAGAGCAGGCCTTGCGAGATGCAAGTACAGCATTCCTAGCTTGCATTTCCTTTGTTCCAAAAGGATGCACCAGACCTGGGGGCAAAGTCTCTTTCAAACCAAGCCCGGAAGGAGATTGAGTTTCAGGTGTCAGAGGGCTCCCCCACACAGAAGCCCTTGCAAGAGCCTTTGGAAAGGGCAAACCGGGACTTGCTCCAGGAGACGTAGTAAGAAACAGCACCAGAAATACGACCCAGGAGTCTCAACCCCATCTGCCTGCTCCCCACCCCCGATCCAGGGAAGTAGGTACGATAGGTGCAGCAGGTACAGATGCAGCCAGGCTAGCTATGCCCCTAACAAGCTCTGTCCCCCTCAATCCCTTTGCAAAGCCCCAGCAGAGACCCAGCAGAGCTTAGCGGATCTGGCGTTGAATTGGGAGATCAGGGTTCAAATCCTGTCTTGCCCAGCGAGTTCATGGCTAAAGTCACTCTCAGCCTGCATTCCCCAACTTTTTGTGTGTGGAGGGTTGGACCAGAGATTCTTCCACAGGATCCTCAGGGCCAGAAGCCAAAATGCTGCTGGTCTCTTTCCAGTTCCTACCCCCCTGCCCCCCCCCCCAAGCACCACAAGACTGAGCTCAAAAGGCAGAGAGCAAGGAGATGAGATGGATCCACTAGCCTCTTTAAGTGCCCCTGCTCACAGCCTCCACTAATTTTCCAAGGGGGGGGGAGGTTCCCAACCCCCCTGGGCTTGAGGATCCTGGTGGTCTCTTCCAAGTCTATGATTTTAGGCTCTTTCAGCATCAGTTCTTCCTGAAACATAAGCCTTTGAGTTTTGAGAGGGAGGGTATTATTCAGAATCAGGACACTTCCCACGCTGTCCATTCTCATCACTCTCCCGATAACCCCCATGCGAACTCTCTCACCCCCGGTACAAAGCAGTTTACAACGTTCTGCCGTTTCAGAGCTGTCCCTTTCCCCGCAACATGCCACCGATTCACGTGGAGCGAGAAGCTGAAGGCTGGAGCGTACGGAAACACAAGCCAAGCCACGAGCCCGCCGCAGTTCTAGGACGGAGCCGGGTGGCACACAAGGAAGGATTGTTCGGCCGACAATGAGGAGATGCCATCGTACCGCTCTAACGAACCGTCCCGTTCGCCTGGGAATTAACGATCAGAACGCCCACAGGGCTTTCAGCCCGGCACCCTGATCACAGTCACTCATTAACAAAAAAATATTTTAAATTAAGAGGCAGTGTCAGCAAGACACCAACGCGCACATCCTCCGCAGGGAAATTAGAGGACAAAGGCAGAATGCTTTTCCCCTGATGGGATCCTGGCAGCCTGCAGGGGTTTATTTTAAAAAATGAAGCCGTTAAAAACGTCTCCACGAAGCGTTCATGAACCCCATGCAAACTGCAAAGCCCCAGGTTCTCCCATCTTCCTGTGCCAATAAACGCCAGCCCAATGCTGCATACTCACTGCGACGGGAGGGGAAAAGTACTTTCCTGCAGGTCTCGGCGAGGGAAAGCGTGAGACAGTCAGAAGACGAGCTGGATTTTGTTGTTAGCTGGAGCGGCAGGCAGTGCTCGCTCCGGCAGAGCCGTAAGACTCCATTTCATCGGAATAGATATTAGCAGTGACATATTGAGAACAATGTGATGCAACGCGGCTCATGGGTCCCAGAGGCAGCCCTGCACCACATGCTGCCATGCTGAGCTCAGCCGGCTGGCCGGCCGACCCCGTGCCACGCGTCCCCCCCTTGCCACACGCGCGAGAGGAGCCAATGCCGTGAAGCTCCAGCAAGGCTTCGCACCGTAGGCTGGCGAGAGCCAAGCGCACGAGGCAACGGCCAGCTGAATTCCCTGCAGGGAATAACGGACCAGCCCTCAGGACGCCCTTGAGTTACCGGACAGCTGGAGAGGAAGCATCTCGGGCAGGTAGAGGCTCGAGGAGCTGCTGGTACTTTTAATCCACAGAGCTGCATTCAACTCAGCCCTTGCGAAGGGGGAAACGCTCCCCCCCCCGAAACGGGCTCTAAGAACCGGGGGCGGAGGGAGATCGCTGACACTCGCAGAAGCCCGGGAAGTCACACAGCGATAGTTTGGCCGGGGTGCTGCGTCTGCTCCTGGGTGCTGGGGGGGAACAGAGAGACGGGGGAGAGGAGGCAGAGATTGGAGAAGCGGGAACCAATTTTCTGCTTCTAAAAGAAGCATCAGCAACTCTCCCAGGAAGTGTCATGTTCTACGTGGTCAAGCAGCTTCTCTTCGCGTTCAAAAGGCAGCTGCTATTCCCAGCGATTGATTTCTTTAAGAAAAATGCCGCTTGTGCAGCTGAGTCAAATGCTGGCTGTTTTAAACTTGTCTAACTCCGCTGGAGTCGGATTTCCAGCCACACAGCAGGATCCGGCACGTCTCTAGGTGCACGTATTATTATTATTAACAAACATTTTTATAGCGCAAGCAGTGTACCTGGCACTTTACAAAGTAATAAAATAGACACGGTCCCTGCCCCTAGGGCTTACAATCTGAGAGACAGGAGCTGGGGAGAGACATAGGAAGAGGAACAGAGGGAGAGACAAGGGGTCTAACATTCATGAAGATGCGAGGTCTCAAGTGCACGTACTTGGCTTGGTTACGATGAGAATGACAGCAGGCAGGTCCATGTGGCAAAGATAAGGGTAAACCGATCGTAGGTATAGGAAATAGTGGCTCAGCAGGATAGAGAGTCAGACAGAGCAGAGCGAAAGAGGTGAGTTTTAAGGAGAGATATGAAGGGAGGGGGCAAGGCGGATGTGGGGAGGGAGTTCCAGGCATGGGGGGCAGCAAGTGAGAAGGGACGAAGGCGCTTAGGGGAGCAGGGAAGGCGTGGAAGGGTGAGAGAAGGGACAGAGGAGGAGCGAAGTGCATGGGCTGGAGTATGGAGGGTGATAAGTGCAATACTTTAATAAGTGTGATAATTTAACGTAGGTTAAATTTAAAAAAGTACCAGGAATCAAGTGACCAGAGCCAAAGTATTAACGTAGCCCCAGAAACACGCCAGGCACAGATCATCAACTGCCCTCAGGGACTTACAATCTAGACAACGGTGGTTAGGCTTGGGATGCATGCGCGTGTTATTAGACCCAAGCGTCTTGCCATGGCTGCCCTGATCTGAGAGAAACAAGGGAGGGGACAGGATTCTATGTTTTAAGTCTCAAAAACAGGTGAGCCAAGATTATTATTATTTTGGGGGGTGGGGAGGGACACTTAAAAAGCAGTGCTGGTAATGATTTTAACTGCAGACAAAGTATCATCACTTACAGGGTGCCGGCAACATGCCAGGCGCTGAACAGTCCCTGCCCCGAGGAGCCTACAATCTAGGATGACTAAGGAGAGTGGAGAGGTTGGGGGGGGGGGGGGGGGAAGACATTTATGAGGCTGAGGAGTTACAGGTGCAGGTGCTTGAAGCTTAGTTTCAAGGGGGAGGGGTGAGTCTGAATGATGAGATGGAATAAGTGGAGCGTAATGGAACAAGTTTCTGGAAGATCGGTCCCTTAGCAGCTATAAGCCAGACAGGATCGGGGAACATGACGGGAGCTGGGGGGAAATGACAGGGAATGGATCCCCCATTGTGACCTGTTGGGTGCTTCTCCCAAGCCACCATGATCGGACACTTTCGGAGACAGGATGCTGGGCTAGATGGACCATTAGTCTGACCCCCGTATGGCACTTCTTATGTTCGTAATCTGTGTGGTTCAGGAGCAAGGGAAAGCCTAACGGAAGAGGTAGGTTTTTCAGGACAGATTTGAAGGGAGGGAGTTGAAGGCACAGGGGGCAGCATGGGAGAAAGGGTAAAGACTGGATTAGGAAGCAGAAGATTCTGGGGTGGGTGAGGATGGTGGCCGAGGAGGGACGACGTTCCCAGGAGCCGGGAACATAGCAGGAAAGGAGGCGAGAGGGGACAGTTCAGACGATGTCTCTTACTGGGCCAACTTCTGTTAGCAAGACAGGCGGCCCCTGCACATCCGCAAAGCTGCCTTTCCTCACGCGGTTTCTTAGAGCCTCCCATTGCAAGACAGCAACAAGGAAGGAAACAAGCCTGGGAAGTTCTGTGTGGTCCTTGGGAATGAGGCACCAAGCGAGAGAGGAAGAGCTCGGAGACTCCCCTTCCAAGACATGGCGGAGAATTCCACATTATGGAAGAGCAGTCTAATCCAGAGGTGGGAAATCTCCAGCCTGAGAGTTAAAAAATGCAGACTGGGGCTTCTTTATTATTAATTATTATTATTATTATTATTAGGCCCCTTTCCAGGTCCTGGATCCAGTTCCTCCCCCGAAGACGCCGACAGACTCAGCTGGAGAGTAGGAGCAGAGAGGAGGAGGGGGTGGGCGCACAGCAAGAGGGAGCAGATCAGCGGTGCGGGACCCTCCTCTTCTCGAGGGCACGCACCCCTTGGCCACCCTCGTCCCAACTTCACCGCGGCCCTCGGAGCTTGCACTAATTGTCAATGTGCCCCCCCCAACCCCAGGAGGGAAAAGGTTCCCCATCTTTGCTTTCAATAAAGGCTGCTTTGATCTGTATTGACAGCCAGCCGCTCCTGTTCAAAGAGAGTCCCTTCAGTGCCCAAAGTTGGTTTCTTTCAAGACAGGCGCAGCGGCATGCGATCTCTCCTCCCGTCCCGTCCCCCCAGGACTGTGGAAGAGAGGTCGCTGGTTATTCCTCCAGCGAAGGCAGCGAATTGCAGGGGGACGGGGGGGGGGGGAAGCATTTTGGAACGGGCAGGAGGCCCATTTTAAAGGAAGCCAGATTAAGAAGCAAACTCCTGTTGCCTTCCAGTTCTATTAGGGGGCAGGCTTGGGGCAACTTTTTTCCTCCCAGGGACCACTTTGAAAACTAGTACCAAAAAAAAAAAACCACTCAGAAGGCCACAAAGAAATTGGGGGTGTGCTGAAAGAGAGGCGGGTCCAAATCACGGGTCTAGGCCAGGGACGGGGAACCTTCTCCCTCCAGGGGCCGCTTTGAAAGTTAGCACAAGCTCCGAGAGGGGGGGAAGGTGCACTCTAGACACCCCTCCCTCCGCTCCTTCAAATCCCTCCTCAAGACCCACTTTTTCCTCGCCGCCTTTCCCAATGCCTGCTAGTCGTTCCCCATACACCTACTGTCTGCCCTCCTCTGCAGACTGCTGCAACCTGATTGTAACCAAGCCAAGCGCACGCACCTGAGACTTCGCATCCGCCTGAATGTTTGTCTGTCTTTTCCCCTGTCTCTCCCACTGTCCCCTCTCCCTGTCTCCCCCTCGTCTTTTAGATTGTAAGCCACAGGCAGGGACCGCGTCTAGTTCTATGTTCTGTACGGCACCAGGTCACACGACTGGCGCTATATAAATGTTTATAATAATAATAATGCCCAGACTGATCTGTGCTGTGGATCCGTCCCCTTGCCCTGTGCGCGGGCCCTCATCTCTGCTCCCCCCCCAGCTCAGTCTGTCAGTAACTGGGGGTAGGAACCGGATCCCGGGGTCAGAGCCAGAATTTGGGAAAGAGTCCAATAAGAACTAGTCACAAGCCACCCCCTGGGCCAGAGGTTCCCTGCCCCAAGCTCAAAAAGGGGCTTGGAGAGACTTGCATTCATTTATTGAGGCTGCGAGCACTATCCAGAGGGAGGAAGAGGAATTTGGGTCTCACATCAGCCTCTCTTTCAACACAGGAGCAGCAGCACCTGGATCTTTTCTCTGATTTTCCTGGCTCCTATCAAGAGCCGCCAGAGGGGTTTCTCCGGAGTTAAAATAAAGCCGCCTTTAAGGATTTGTGGCTTGGCCGTCAGCGTGGCGTGACAAGAGGCAGCTTTCAGAACCCATGTAAAATACGAGGCCGGCGACAAGCCATTTGTTAACTGCAGGATGGAAAGTCACCTTTGGTTCGACTTCGTGCCTTATCTGCGTTGCAAGGGGAGAGAGAGTTAAACACAAAAAGTCGAGGGACCACAATAGAAAACCTGGCCCCCATCCGCTGCAGAGAGCTGATAATGAAGGCCTGATCCTGCAAAGCACTCGGCACCCAGCTGGATTAGGCCCAGACTGAGGCTGTTGCGGCTGCCGTCCTCTGCTTCCAAGCAGGGGGTTGGACGAGATGGCCCTCAAAATCCCTTCTAAGTCGGACATTCTAGGAGTCGATGACCTCAGATTCTCCACATATAAAGCCGATTTCTGGGGCGCGGGAAGCAAGAGAAGATATCGACGAGGCAAAGAGACAGATTTTTGCTCCAACTGCGGAAAGGGAGGCAGATAAAGGTTGCCTTGCCGTGACGGACCAGAGCACACCGACGCAGTAAGGTGGAAAACTGCCTACGTCCAAGGCAGGTGAGGGGGAAGCCATATCCCTCCCCAGGGGCTACTGGGAAAATTAGTACAAGCTCCGGGGGCCACGGAGAAGTCAGGGGTTTGCTCTGGGGAAAAAGGAGGGTCCGGATCATGGATCTGCTCCCTTATTCTCCTCTGCGCTCCCTTCCCCTTAGCTCCGCCAGTCAGTGCTTGGGGGGTAGGAACCGGATCCAGGAACCATGCAAAGTCGTCGTCGTTGGGTCACATTTGGCCCCTGGGTCAGAGGTTCCCACCCCCAGCTAGGGATAAGATAGAAAGAAGACTACAGCAGAAGCTACCATGCTACGGAGGAACTTGGCCAACTGGCTAGGGATGAACAGCAGCAGAGAACAGCGGCGGCGGGGAACCTTTTCCCAGCTAAGGGCCAGGGTGAACGTTAGTACGAGCTCCAAGAGCTGCACCGAAGTTGAGGAGAGGGGGGAGCTCGGGAAGGAGGAGGATCTGCATCATGGATCCATCCCCATATCCTTGAATACATGCCTCCCTCTCTGCTCCCCCACCCCAGCTTAGCCTTTGCATGCTTGGGGGCAGGAGCTGAATCCAGGGACCAGATCCCTGGAAGGGGCAAAACAAAAGCTAGTAGTCAGCCTTGAGGTTCCCCCATCCCTGCTTCATAGCCAGTACAGCCTGCTCTCGAGACAAACTTCCAGGGAGAGAAGAGCAGCTCCACTCCCTGGGTCTCGACGCCCTGGACCCCAAATTCACGCTCCCTCTCCCTCCTGCTTCTGGCTCTCTTGGGAGCGGCTTTGTCTGTCCCTGTCAGCACTTTGGAAGTGAAGAGACCTCCCTGCCTTTATAGCAAAAACTCTGGTCATCCCTCTCGGTTCACGATAATCCATTCCTCCGGATAAGAGCAAGACCACCCACTCCTCTACCTCGCCCCCCTGCACGGGACTGAAAACAGGATCTTTCCTGTTTGGGCAAGAGATTCCCCTGCAAGTGCTGTGGAAAAAAATCTAAGGGAGGCTTTTTCTCCCCCTAAAATGGAGGAACAGTGCCTGCTCGGAATGCAGGAAGCCAAGCAGAAAGTAAAAAGAGCTTTAATTACTGCAAACAGCGCTCGGGTCATTCAGGCTTTGGTTTAAGCTTGGAAAATAGCCCGGTCAAATGCCCAGATTAGGTTGGCGAGGAATGTTAAGTTCGCCTTTGTCCTTTCCCACCCACTCCCGTACCTGCTCAAAGTCGAGCGACGGCGAAGTGGATGCAAGAGACGGGAAGGAAAGACGGGGGAAATGTTAACCTGAGGGATGTGAGACCCACGCTGGGAAGAAAGGAACTGCAGAACAGTGGACCTTGAAACTCCTGACTTGTGGCTATGCAGGATGCGAGCTAGGCCCTCTTCAGTGCCTCGGCCACACATAGGGCTCAGGGGAGCCACATGGGCACTAGGGTTGGGAATAGCGTTACCATCACACCCTCCTGTCCTGCCAAAAGTGTGGGGTGAATCCAGAGCATGGACAGAGCCTCCCGTTTGCGCATAAGGATTGGGTCAGGCCAATGGTCCATCACGCCCAGTATCCTGTCTCCGACAGTGACCAATCTCGGTCCATTGGGAGACGCACCAAACGTGTCACAACGCGACGCTCCATTCCCCGTTGTTCACTCGTCGCGCCCAACCCTCCGGGGTTACATCCTCCAACCTCCCTGAGTAACTGCCATTAACGGGCCTACCCTCCAAGAACTTATCCAGCCCTTTTCAAGTCCGGCTATACTACTGGGCTTGACCATCTCCTCTGGTAACAGATTCCACAAGTTAATTGTGCAATCAAGCGAAAGATACTTTCTTTTATTGGCTTCAAATCGGCAGCAGGTTCGTTTCATGGAGCGGCCCCTAGTTCCAACACTATTTGAGAGGGTCAATAACTCCCTGTGTTCCGCAGAACTCATGATTTTATAAGCTTCTAGCCTATCCGCTCAGTCAGTCGTCTCTTGTCCAAGCTGAAGAGGCCCAACTTATCAAGCGCCTCTTCATACGGGAGCCGTTCCAGACCCTCGATCCTCTTCGTTGCCCATACGCCCACCAGTTTGTGCTCTTCTCATCCAAGACTCAACGCTAGCTCCTCAGCGCCCCAAGGCTGGTGTCTAAGTGACCAGAGCAAATGACCTGCATTCCAGTAAGACTACCAGTACCTAACTGGGGCCAGAGGCACCGGAAAGCTGCAAGGGTCAACGCGCTCTCAACATTTGTGCACGTTCCAAAATGAGTCGCTCGACCTCAGACGCAAGTAAAAAAATTAGAGCATAAACGAGGAATGGATTGTGTGTTCCTGGGATGTGACGTGACTAGCGATCTGGATACCTTCCCCCGACCAGAAGTGGATTTATCCTTCCTTAACCCTGTCTGCACGCAGGAGTCAACGTTATGGTCAGGAGCCGATAGAAGCCACAGTCCCAACGCCATTTATGCTGAAGTCTTCCCATCGCCGTACCTATTGCTTTTCCTTCTCGGCGCAGACTGTTTGCTAATGCTCCCTCTACACTCCTTTCATTTGGGGGTCCCCTCGCTCTTCTAACTAAGAGAGAAACGCAGGCTTCCGACACTGCTCAGCTTCACAATTCTCATACGAGGGTGCGTGGGGGGGCGTTTTCAGTGGCTGCTCCATAATTACGAAACTCTCCGCACTTGGAGATCCGCCTAAGCCCGAGGCTGCTCACCTTTCGGAAGAGATGCAAGACCTTTTTGTTTGGCCGGGCTGAGATAGGGCTGGGTGGGATTCGGTGTGGGGGTTAGGGAGCGGGTTGGCGTCTAGGGTTATGGGGATTTTAATGTTTTTTAGAACATGCTTGTTTTATGTTTTTATAATTGCTAGATTTTTTTTTTTTTTAAAGCTGTCCTGAGCCATTGTGGGAAAGGCAGGGCAGAAATTGATTTTAATAAACAAATGAATAAAGTTGCACACTTGGAATTGTGAGCAGCCAAAGGGTGGCAAGCCCCGCCCCTTGGCCAATAAGCCCCACCCATCGGAGATTAAGCTCTGCCCCCTCCCAACATTCCCAGGGCTCAAGAAGGGAGAGACGCTCTCTTGCTTCGTTTCTTATCGTTCCCCCCCTCTCCGCATCAGTCTCTCAAGGACTTTTCCAGGGAGGTCACCAGCAAAGAGGAACCATGGACTTGAATCACGGCCTTATCGTCTCTCTCCTGAAAGAGGGACTGCCCCTCCTAAACAAGGACTGGTAGATCCCCCGTCTCGCCCTCCCCCTTGCCCATCCTAGATTGTAGGCCTCTTGGGGCAAGGACCCGTCTCTGGTTTACCGATTGTTCAGGGCTGGATGCATTGCTGGCCCTGTATCAACAATACGACTCAGTAAGTATTGGCAGGATCGGGGTCTTGCGCGCAGCGGGGAGGCAGCAGCGGGCACAGCTCCCCGTCCTCTCTACCTGCTCAACGCCAGTGGGTTGATTCAGAAGTAGGAAAAAACCTAGCCCAAGATGTTCAGCTTGAAAAACAGAAGCAGCATTAAAATCAATCAATCCCCAGCCAGTTAAGCCCTACTGGTACGCAGAGAGCGCGCGAGGGGGACTTTCCTCCGAGTCCATATCCAAAGCTTGTTATTTCAATGCGCTGGGGATCATTAGGATAATGAGATCAGTTTATCCAGGGGGATTTACTATCACTAGCACCGATAAATACAAGGGGAGCCGTGCGCAGGTGGCAAGTGTCCTCAATCGAATCCTATTATTTTTGCACTCGGGCGAAAGAGAAGAGGAGCTCCAGAGAGGGCATCGGCAGGAGCTTCTATTAACTCTGGGCCACCGAGTCCTCGCTGGGCTTTGGTCTCTTGGCTGCCAGGCGGGGAAAGGGGGCAGCGATTCCGGAAGAGGAGCGGCGTGGAGCTGAGTCGCTGTTTACGGAGGCAAAGCGACCAACGCCGATGTGTTTCGGCTTGCGCCGAGTGCAGCCGCCGGCGGCGGCAGATAATGTCTTTCGAAGAGAGGTGGTTTGGGAGAGAGAGGCGGGAGGCTTCTAAACCGAGGACAGGAACTTGGAGAGAAAGACTTGCCAGGTGGGGGGGAACGGACGGAGAAGTATGTCTAGATCGGGGAGAGGAACATCTGGCCTGGGAGAGGCCCTGTGGCCAATTTATGTTGGGAGTTCCTACTCCCAAAGACTGGAGCTCAGGGGAAGGGAGCAGAGTCGAGGGCCTGCCCACAAGGAGAGGGGACAGATCCGTGATCTAGGCCCTCCCAGCTTGTACTCATTTTCAAAGTGGACCCGGGGGGGGGGAGGAGCCCCCCCCCCCCACATCTAGATCATCAAGGAGCACAACGTAACTGGTCTAGGTCCTGTGGCTGCCAGAAGCTGAAACAGAGGCTGAAGAGTTTTGGTTTATGCTTTGGAGAAAAGAGGGGGCAGGACTTGTATTCATTAGAGAACCAGTCTAGGCTAGTGGCTAAGGTACTGGTGTCGCAGGGCAGCAAGTACGTGCCCTGCTCCAAGGGTTGTTGGAAGCCAGCTGCAAAGCCCTTTAAAAATCAGACAATTCCCAGATGGGGGCCAGGGCAGTTTAGCTTGCCGGGGGGAGGTGGGCCCAGGAGTGACCGAGAAGGGCCAGGGCATCTGGGAGAAGTAGGAGACACCCCAGGTCAGGCGCAAGGAGCTGCCATGGAAACTAACAAGCCCGAACAGGCACAGCCGTGCGAGTAAGAGGCTTTCCAGCTGGGGAGCTCACGTAAAGCCCCCAAAAGAACTGGTGCCTGGCGATGAAAGCGAATGGAGGCAAGAGGGACTCGTCAGGACAGAGAGTCCGAAGCTACGACAAGCGGCGGACAGAGAACGCCGCCGCTAGGATCAGGACATGGGGAAACGCTACGTGTGCGGGAATGGGAGCTCGACCCGAACTGCTTTTGCAGGAGGGGCGGGGCAGAAGTTATACAAAATATAAATAAATGGGTGTGTCCCGCCCCAAATCTGTAAAATGGGGAGAATACCGCCCTCCCTCCCAGTGCTGCCAGGAAGGGAACTAGAGGAGGACTGTAAATCACTTTGATTACGGGAGGCAGCAAGTAGGGCTTTAAAAACGAAACCTTGCTTTTGTTCACACACACCCTTCTAATCTTGCTGCTGGCAGAAATGTTACTACAGGGATCGGCTCTGAATCAAGGACAAAGATATCGTTGTTCAGCAGTCTTGTGATCTTTAATGCCCGGCCCATAATTTCAGCAAACGGTCAGGGGGTCTGGTCACACTGGAAGTCAACCCGTCATTTTCATTAACAACAACAACAAAAACCCAACAGGGTAAGAAAAACATCGCAGGTGGTTGACATGTGCTAAGACTAGAGTTGGCCAGAGGACGGCCGGCATGGCCTCACCGAGGGGTTCCCCCACCCCATTTCGGTAAACAGAACAGAAAGATGGGGGGGGGGGGGAGGCCCATTTCCACTGACAGCGTGACCATCCAGCCTGTCCCGCAGTGGCACGTAGCCTGGGGTTCATCTTCGACTCCTCCCTCTCCTTTACACCTCGGATCCAAACAACGGCCAAATCCTGTCGTCTCTCCCTGCGCAACGTCACCGAGATCCAGCCTTTCCTCACCGTCTCCGCTGCTAACACCCGTCCGTGCTCTCGTTATTGCGGGCTCCTCCTCACTGGCTTTCCCAGCTCTGACCTTGCCCCTGCCTCTCTCCTCTAGTCAATCAAAACTCTGCTGCCAAGATCATCCACCTCGCCCAACATGCAGCCCCTTCTCTCCACCCTCCGCTGGCTCCCTCTACCTGAATGCATTCACGGCAAACGTCCCCTCTTTACCTACAAGGCTACTGATGGCCTTGCCTTCCCCCCCACCCCCCAATCTCTCTACACTCGTCCCCCACTACGTTCCTCCTCTTCCACCACCCCGACTGCTCCTTGCAGTCGACCCTTGCAACTCCCTCCCTGAATACATTCCCTCCGCTCCCTCCCTTCAAACCTAGGGTGGCCAGATATGCAAATTTTAAACACTTATGAGAAATACAAGTTGCGGGGCTGCATTGGCTCCAGTGCTGCCCTGCAATCTGTACTTCTCATAAGGGCAAGGGGAAGGGGGGAGGCTGATGGACCCAGTGTGGTTTCTAGGTGCTCTGGGGGAGTTACCCTCTGACCTAGATGGCCGTCTCATCGATGACCTCGTCAAGCGATGGAATATCTTGCCGGCGGAGGCCATCGACCGCACGGCTCCCAGCTGTCCGTTGCCCAGAAGACGGGTCCACAGGCTTCCTCGGTTCTCCGAGGAGCTGAAGCAAGAGGGGCGACGGTTGGAGCGACGGCGGCATCTATCTTGAGATTGCGGCATAGAGCTAGTTTACGAGCCTATGCCATGGCTACGCGGGCAGCAAAGAGGGAGTTCTTTGCTGTTCTCATCCCGTCCAGCGGAGCTGTTCCGGGTTGTGTGGGGGCTGGTCAGTCCGGCCTCCCTCAACCCGGGGGTTGTCATCTCCTGCCCGCTGTGACTTTTTTGCGGAGAAAACCGCTCGTATTCGCCAAGACCTCGATGCCGCACTTATAGCGGTGGAGGAGGTAGAGGTTGTAGAAGCCCCGGCTTGTCCGATTTGATGGGATCACTTTCAGTCGGTGACGCCCGCGGACGTGGTGGAGGTGCTGGGGTCTGGTCGAGCCACCTCTTGTGAATTAGATCCGTGCCCGTCCTGGCTGGTTAAGAGCTGCCGGGAGACAATGGGGCCGTTGCTGGCCGGGGTGGTCAACGTCTCCCTGTGGGAGGGCAGAGTGCCGGGCTGTCTCAAGGAGGTGGTGGTGCAGCTTCTGCTCAAGAAGCCATCGCTTGACGCCGACTCCCCTGCCAGCTATCGGCCTGTCTCTAACCGTCCCTTTTTAGGGAAGGTTATTAAACGGGTGGTGGCTCAGCAGCTCCAGGGGCATCTTCACAGCGTCCGTTATCTTGATCCCTCAGAGTCTGGTTTTCATCCGGGGCATGGCACTGAGACAGCACTTGTGGCCTTGGCGGATGACCTTCGCTGAGAAAAGGACCGGGGTCGATTGTCCCTATTGGGCCTTTTAGATCTTTCGGCAGCATTTGATATTGTTGACCACGAGATGTTGGTGACGCTTCACCACTTGGATCACCTGGGACCAAGCCTGAAAGGGTTAATAGGGAGCCGAGTTCACGGGATGGAGCGTGTGTGCCGGTCGCATGACCTGGCGGGGGCTTTAAGAGCAGAGGAAGGCACCCAGCCAACAGCCGTAATAGCTTAGCAGCAACGGGGGGCGGCTGGGGGGGGGGGCTCCAAAGCTGGGGAGGTAGGAAGGCACCCTGACCCCACCCTGGAGAGAAGGAGAGGGGTTATAGATGGTGGGGCAATCCCTTGTACCCGGGGGAGCAGACCAGCGAAGAGGATGTGGTCTGGTACCAACTTGGCCAAGGGTGGGGCCCGCAGGAAGCCCGATGAAGAGGCTGGCGGTATGTGCCCAGCGTGGAGAGCGCAGGGGACAGGAGCAGCAGCTGCAGCCCCAATGGAATCAAGGGGAGGGGCCCAGGGCCGTCATGGGAGCCAGAGGGGATCACCTAGGGCGGCGCGTCCCGAGGGTCAGGAGCTAAGCCAAGTAGGCCAAGATTCCCAATGAGTGCAAGGGGTGTGGAGCCCAAAGACAGAATGCCTTGAGATGAGCAGGCGTCTGGGACCCCAGGGGGAGAAGCGCGGAGAGGAGGATGCCCAGCCTCCAGGCCGTTGAGTGAGTGGGGCCAGCCAGCCGCTAAGAGAACAGTTCATGGTCCCCCTTCTGGAGGGATGTTCTACGGGTGAGGCAAGGGCCAGGGACGCTCAAGGCAACAGGGCCACCAGCAAGCCTTGGGACGTTACCCCCAAAGCAGTAGAACATCCTTCCAAAAGGGGGACCATGGACTGTGTCCACGAACATGCTCAGCAAAGCGTCATGGGTGGAGGCCCACGATGGGACAAATCCAACAGCGGCAGTCGAGGTCCCCGAAGTCAACATCTGTACCGGGGACGTCCCACAGGGAAGAAAACAGTGAGTGCAATGGAGTAAAAACAGAAATCCCCCCACGCGATGAAAAACAGCCAAAGGATTCAGAACAAGCAAACTTGCGAGTGACACCGGTCCTGAAGGGACTTGCGATCGGGCCGGGCCATCACGGGTGCCTCGTTTTAAGAAGGATCACGACAAACGGGAGCAGGTTCAGAGGAGGCCGAGAAAGAGGATAAAGGGTCTGGAAAGCAAGCGAGGAAAGTTTGACAAAACCGGGTCTGTTTAGCCTAGCGAAGAGGATATTAAAGGGAGACACGATAGCCACCTTCAAAATACGTAAAGGGTTGCCACCAAGGAACCGTTCTGCAGGGCTAGAAACAATGGGCTTGAGTTACAGCAAGAGAGATTTCAATTAAGTATCCGTAAAAGCTTCCTCGCTCTAAGAACCGTTTGTCAATGGAGCCAATTGCCTTAGGAGTTGAGAGGAGCCCGAGAGAGCACACACTCTGAGCCAGTCTCCTCCCTGGAAACGTCCCCTGGGCTGCTAGTCGGGCTTTCCCCCTAACAGGAGATCTCGGGGGGGCTGCTCCCCCAACCTGCACCATGATCGACCAAGACAAGTTTGTGATCCCCCCACTAGGTCATGGACCGTTCCTTGGCCGCCCCCCTGCTGTAAGCTCTCCGTCGCTGGAGGATTTCACAAAGAGGCCGGGCAGCCATCTGTAGCTGGCATCCAAGCAGTGGGTTAGACTGGACGGCCCTCGAGGCCCGCCTTCCAACTCAGACATTCTACTATTTTAAGGCCCGCAAAGAAAGCGTGAGCCATCTAGTCTGATCTCCTCGGGCCCAGCCAGTCAGCGGCTTCTGAATCAAGACAAGATCTTCCCGTTGAGCTTGCTTCCAGTCTCGACATCCGAACTTCAAGTGGCACCAGATGGAGACGGGTGGAGCGGTTAATCATCGTCCCTACTGAAAGGCAGTTCCTTGTTTCTAACCTAGATCTGTCCGTCATCAGCTTCCAGGCATTGTAGCTCGTTATGCTTGTCTGCTAGTTAACAAAGCCACCTACATTGGGGGGGGAAGGAAGGAGACCGCGAACGGACAAGCCGTTTAGATCGGGGGTGACCAAGACAATCACAATTGTTAAGCTATTCTTTTTTATTTTTGCTTCAATTTCTAGGCTGCCCCCTCCTGATGCTGCAGCTTGGTGCGGTGTACAACGTAAGGCATAAATATATAAAACAGCATCAATAAAAAACAAACAATATAACATTACAAATAAGATACGTCACAGCTGAGTTAAGAGACACACCCCCCCGTTTCCCTCGCCAAAAGCCTGGCAGAGCAGCCAGGTCTTACGTGGTCTACGGAAAGAGGGAAGGTTCAGGGCCAAGCGGACCTCCGTTGGGAGGGAGTTCCGCATCCTCAATGCGGCCACCGAGAATGCCCTCCTCATCGTTGCCCCCCGAGGAACCCCAAGGAGGGCACCTCCAGACAGCCGCAGGGACTGATCCAGGACTCGGGGAATGTGGCGGTCCTGCAGAAAAACATCAGGAGCCGGGCCGCCGCGTTCTGCACCAGCTGCGGTCGCCGGACCTTCCCCAAGGGCAGCCCCACATAGAGCACGTTGCAACAGTCCGGTCTCGAGGTGATGAAAGCACGGATGATGGTGGCCAGGTCAGAGGCCAAAGCCGTCGTACCAGATGCAGTTGGCGACATGCTCCCCTCGCCGCAGCCGCTACTTGGGCATCCAGGCGGAGCTGTGAGGCGAGGAGCACCGCCAGACCCCGAACCCGAGGGACCACCGGAGGGCAGGCCGCATCAATGATGGGTGGCACCGCACCCTCAGCCCCTCCCGCCACAATCGAGGTCCTGGGGGACCCCCCCATGCCCCAGCGAGTTTACAGGGCTTGGGGGCAGAGAGCGTTGGCCCATCCCAGTTGTAGAACTGGAACTATCCTCTAGCCCAGTCCAGACTGGACGGACCCCAGCACAGGCAAGCCTGGCTGCTCGTCTTCTGTACAACGAACGCCTCTTCACCCTCGCTTGGAGCACGGAAGATAGATTTCCAGCATGATTCTCAGAGCAGTTCGCCCTGCTGCTAGCTTCAATCCTACTGAAATGAATGGAATTCACACCAACATCGAGGTTAATGTCTTGAGGGCCGTCTCGCCCTGATTCTGTTCCTCTTCTCATCCGTTTCCTTTCTAGTCTGCACAGGGATCAACGCTGCCCAACAGAAGCCCCCCCCCCCCCAGTGTGTGGAACAAACAGCACCACATAACCCTCAAACTTCACCACTGCACAGCCCAGGAGTGCAGCTACCTGGAAGCGAGGGGGCTGAATTGACCTGGGGCTCTGGACTTGAGGGGAGCACCTCTACAAGCAACTTGAGTACCTCTAGGTAATTTTCAGAGTGGACAGGGAAAGAGCGCACCCCCACCCACTCTGAAATTTTCCTACTGGCACCCTGACTGCTTGCCAAGGGCCCTGCCAAGAAGGAAGTTTTCAGAGTGGGCAAGGTTAGAATGCTGACCCTGTCCCCCACCCACTCCGAAAGCCTCCTTCCTGCTGGGGCTCACTGTGAAGCCAGGCAGCGCCACCACCCTTCATGGGGGGGGAGACCAAGGCTGGTTGGGAGCCTCCTCGGAAGACCCCCACCCCTTTGCCCTGGGGGCAGGGGAGGGAGAAGCATAATCGGGACCCAAGCTCAGGCCTGCCACAGGCGCAGTCTAATCCTCCAGGCCGTTTCTGAAGTCCTTGGGGAGGCCAGGCAGCAAGGAAATAAATACACTAAATGATTCAGCAACCAGCGTCATGGAGAAACCTGAAACCAGCACACCTGCGGTTACGTCAGGGAGCGTCCTGCAGGTGTAGCAGGTCGAATGGAATCTCAGGCGTGCGACAGACTTTGCCTCCCTTGCACAACTTCTCGCGGCACTGGGGAAACAGCGATTAGGAGGTCAGTCTCTTGCATGCCTCAGAAATCAAGAGAAACACCAAGATTTCGGTTCTCTCTAACCGAGAGTACAAGATCCCTTATGGAATGCAGGTTTTTTCCCCCTTGCATATTCTCCCCAGCAGAAGTTGGGGGCAATAAAAGCATCAGACAGACTTTTGTCCCCTCCTTTCCTTTGCCATTTTTGATAGAGCAACCAACTGTTATTTACACAGCCTCAGCGGTGCACCTGGCTCTGTACAAACTATCAGAGACAGGTCCCTGCCCCCAGGGGCTTACAATCGAGGAAAGACTAGGCAGTGGGGGGACCTAGGGAGAGACGTTCATGAAGTCATAGGGTCAAAGTGCCTAGCTCACAGGGGAGAAGGGGGCCCAAGTGATGGGACAGTCGGAGGAGCATCTGCAAGCAGTCGGGGGAAGAGGTAGGGGTTTTTTAGGAAGGATTTGAAGCCTAATTTGGCAGAGAGAGGAAAGAGACAGTACCTTGCATTTCAGTGTCAGAGCTAGGATAGGAATTCTGCTTTGCGGTTCTTTCCGGCTGCGCCTACTTCCTATCAATCGGACGACTCACGGTACTCAAAGCGCAGCATGCCTTTAACAGATGGGGGAGATGGGTGGCCAAGCTAGACAGGGGAAGAGTCCCAGGAGGAAGCACTCGCTGGGTTCCTCCCCCCGTACTCCTGGCCAACTCCCTTTGCCCCAGTTTCTCCGGTGGAGCAGATAGGATCCTGGCAGGCCCCTTTATAGGGCAGGATGCTGGCATTTCAAGGCAGACGTCTGCCTACAGCGGTGGCACGCCGCCTCCCCTGAGACCTACGCCTCTCATGCCCCAAGCTTTTCACCCAGCTAGAAGCCACAGCTAATCATAAACCAAAGCTAATGGGAAGACTCTTTCCAAACCCTCCACTGTCGCCTCCAGCATTCCCCGCACGGCCTCGGCACCAGCCAGCCAGGGTGTCTTATTACAGGATTAATCAGGACACCCTTGTCTCCCTGCCAATTCATAAGGTGGTTTCAACGCCCACAGACGTGGCCAGTGCCAAGAAACGCCCAGCAAGGGAGGCTTAAAGCCGTCCAGGCCGTTACCTGCCCAGTGAGCAGGTCAGGTTTGCCGTCCAGCACGCGGCCTGGGACACAGCGCAACTGCCTTCTCGTTTCCGACTTGGGGTGGAAGGCAAAGGGCACCGTGATACTTATGCAGATTCACGGCTTATTTTAAAATGGGATGCGGGGACCATATTACAATATTTGGGTAATGATCTTTGCAACGCTAGTCTGCAATGGCGACTGGCTGAACCTTGCCCTTCCCATGCGCCATGTTGAACGTTAGTACACGCGATACAGACCGGAGAGGAGTTGGCTGTACGCACACACACACCCCCAACGCTTCCCTCGGACCCCGGTGGACAAGCTCTGCCCCTTGCTGGATAGGGTCCGCTCTCTCATACGCACACGTTTCTCCCAACAGACCCCACCTCCTGCTTCTCATTCCATCCCCTCCCCATCGGCCTTTCATGGGCTTTTCCTGGGAGGCCACCAGGAAACAGGGGCTGGAGGGTGGACAGGCATCCCTCAGGGAGGTTGGACTAGAGAACCCTTGAATTCCAGTCTTACACAGAGATCACGGCCTCTTGTTTTGGGGCTTAGCTGAATGTGGTCACACAAGGGGAAACATCTGGGGTGCAGCAGGCAGGGACAGGGCCACGGGGCAGGGCAGCCAGGGGCTCAGACACTGCCAAAGGAACCAGAACCCAGCACAAGCTCATGCTCGCTACAGGGCAGCAGATGAACGGGTCTTTCGAGCTTTTAAATCCGGCATCACGCAACAGCTACAGGGCCACCACACGCACACACACCCCCAAGCCCAAAGGCAAGAGAATAAAAATAAATAAATAAAGTGATTTCCTCATGGTTTTATCTGAGCATGACAAAAGTGTGCACACACAGCACTTCTGAGGCCCTAATTCAGAAAGCACATGCCAGACTTTCAAGTGCTTTGCTGAATCATGAGAAAGATTTGGAGCCAAGTTCTTCTAGATCCCTTTAAAACAGGGGCGGGGCACCTCAGGCCTGAGGGGCAAATGCGGACCAGTGGCTAGTTTTTAATTGGGTCCCTGTTCCAGTTCCTGGATCCAGTTCCGGAGACGGAGCTCAGGGCGAAGGAAGCAGAGAGGAGAGCAGGTCCACGAGGAGAGAGGACAGATCCATGATCTGAGCCCTCCCCTCTTCTTGAGTGCCCCCCCCCCCTTTTAAACATCCCCTTCCCTAACATCTATGCAACTCTTGGAATCCGTACCATTTCCAAAGCGGCCCCTGGGAGGGAAAAGGTTCCCCGCCCCCAGTCTCAAAGCTGCCTGCCAAAGGCAAGGCGGAGAGGCCTGCAGAGGATGCCAGGTTTTGGAAATAAATATTTAATCTCGTAGTATGAGAATTCTATCAATACTAACTGACCTGCACCATGTCACAATTACCACAGATGCCTGTTTGCATTAGACTTCATTTGTCAGGAGTTTCAAAACGAAGCAAGTCTCTGGAAGCAAAACAAAAAACACGATTCAGATTAGCAGGGTCTCGGGGATAAATACTTAATCAGAGGGACGGGCGAGGGGAGGACGGCGCCAACACGACAAGAAGGAACTGTTGCTTGGGGCGTGTAATGAATCTGCAGTGAGATGTTGTCTTCACTCGCCGTGCCGGGGGAGCTGGCTCGTGCAGCGAGCATCCTTTGCGTGTGTCACCGAGCGCAACCCAGTCCTCAAGGGGAAAGTTAACCATCGCGTTGAACTAGAAATGAAACCTATGGACTTGGAGAAAGGGGCAGGCAAGTTTAAAGCAGCCTTGAAGTTAAAGAGACCTCATTCCCCACCCTACTCCAAAAGATTTTTCTCTTGCTATAAAGAAAAGTAGTTGGGGGAATGGGGTGGAGGGGCGAGAGATGGGAAGGCCACAATCCCTGGGAGCAAGGGAAAGGACTTCCTCATGTGGGGGAGTGGGTGGGAGGGTTTGGGGGGGGTCAGCCCTTCTTGGGGGAGGATGGGGTTTGCTTAGTTTTAAAATGATGGGGCATGGGTTTTATAGGAGAGTTTGTATTGGGGTATTGCCTCCCAAAATTTCAAGCCGCCGAAGAGGGACAAGCCCCACTCCTTCATGCATTTACACGTGCACACACCCCTACCATCATTCCCAATGCAAAGGGACAGGTGTTCTTCTGCTTCTCATCCTAAACCCTCCCCCCACGGACCTCTCAAGGGCTTTTCCTGGGAGGCCAGCAGGAAAGAGGGGCCTGAGGCTGGAATTCCGGCCTTTTTGTCTCCTTCTCCTGAAAGAGCCGTGACAATGGGATTCAGTACCCAACGAGGGCCTGTCCCTCCTGAACAGGGACTGTCGGGAGGTATGATTTGGAGACAGTAGGGCGAGAGGAGTTTGAGATCTTTAAATATTGTGGTTTTATTTCTTGCTAGCTGCCCATGTCCTTTTTGGAAGGAGGACAATAATAATAATAATAGAACTACTGAATTATTTTCAAAGGTTTCCTCGCAGTAACCTTGCTCCGAACAGCTCTAAACCAAAATGCAGCTTGGGTATCAGCGTGACATGCGTACACTCCAAGCTTCAATCGTTTGAACAGAGCTACAGAACAAGATTGGCAGTGCGTGAAGCTTCTCACAATCGTGTAGGGCATTATTGCCTTGACCCTTTTCAATCTGGGTTCCGCCCCGGCTATGGCACCGAGACGGCGCTGGCGGCCTTGGTGGATGACCTCCGTCGGGAGATGGACGCAGGATGTTCGACATTTCTCATCCTGCTAGATCTCTCGACCGTGTTTGACACCATGGACCACGGGCTGCTGCTGAGACGGCTGCGTGACCGGGGGGGTCTGGACGGGACTGTTCTTGAATGGTTCCGCTCATTCCTCTCGGGGAGGAGCCAGCGGGTGGTGTTGGGGGAGGAAACATCGAGCCCCCGCGCTTTACCGTGTGGCGTTCCGCAGGGATCGATCTTGTCTCCATTATTATTTAACATCTATATGCAGCCCTTGGGGGAGGTCGTGAGAGGGTTCGGGGTGCGATGTCACCAGTATGCTGATGATACTCAGCTGTACCTCTCGTTTTCTACTGACCCAGACCCTGCTGTCTCGGTGCTATCCCAATGTTTGGAGGCCGTGGCGGATTGGATGCGGCGGAGCAGACTGAAGCTCAACCCAGATAAGACGGAGGTGATGGTGGTGGGGAGGGCGAAGGGGGTGGTGGCCCCCCTGGTTGGGGGGGTTTGCCCCCCTGTAGCTCAGCAGGTCCGGAGTCTGGGGGTCATATTGGACGCAGACCTGCGGCTGGAGCGGCAGGTGGAGGCAGTCGCTAAGGCTGCCTTCCGCCAGCTTTATCTGGTACGTAGGCTGCGTCCGTATGTCTCTGGCCCGGACCTGGCCTCCCTCATCCATGCCTTCGTCACCTCGCGGCTCGACTACTGTAACGCGCTCTACGTGGGGCTTCCCTTGTTCTTGGCCCGGAGGCTGCAGCTGGTGCAGAATGCGGCGGCCCGTCTTCTTACGGGGACGGGTCGCCGGGAGCACATTACACCGGTGCTCCGAGCGCTGCACTGGCTGCCGATAGTGTGCCGGGCCAAGTTCAAGGTCCTAGTAATGATCTATAAAGCCCTATACGGCCTTGGCCCCTCTTACCTTAGGGACCGCCTCGCCCTTCGCGCCCCGGAACGACTCCTGCGGTCTGCCGGGGGTGCCCTCCTGGAGGTCCCCCGTGTTAAGCGGGGGGCCACGATGGAGCGGGCATTCTCGGTGGTAGGGCCGCGGCTGTGGAACTCCCTTCCGGAGGAAGCTCGCCTGGCCCCAAGCCTTTTGACATTTCGGCGGAACTGTAAGACCTGGCTGTTTGCCCAGGCCTTCGGGAGGGAGGGTGGGGGTGTGTGATTTTAATCCCCCGCCCATTTATTCATTTGTTCTCTAGCCCTGTTTTATGTGATGTGTTTTAGATGATGTTTTTTATATTTATATTTTAAGTGAATTTTAATATTTTATTGTTGTTGTTAGCCGCCCTGAGCTGCATTGCAGGAGGGGGCGGGATATAAATCTGTAAAATAAATAAAAAATAAATAAATATTATTAGAAACCTAGGCAGAGTCAGCAAGCCTGGGAGTTTTAAACCTGGCAGCAGACGGGAGAGGATGAGATCACTAGTGCGACACATCGTCCACACACGGAACGTCTGTTTCCCCTACGGTCGCAGCCGTACACCTGCCCCAGGAGTGAGCTCAGGCTGTGTCTGTACTCTCGGTGTAGCACGGCAGCGCCTCTCAAACCACTTTTTGGGGTGCGATAGCTCCAGGGGAGACACCGCTTTTAAAAATAAACCCAAAACATCAGCCACAGACCGACACTGAAAGATCAATCCAAGACAGTGAATTTTTGGTTTGTCTTTAAAAGGAACTAGGTTGAACGATGCTTCTATGAAGTTACGAAGGCTGCAGCGCGCGCACACAATTGTGTGTGGGGGGGTATCTGATTAACGGTAGAGTAAGAGCAACAGGATCCGTTCCTCACAGTCCTGGAGGAGCGGAAAGGATCGGTTAGCAGGGCGGTCCAGTTGTAAGATAGAGCGAGGAGTCAAGGATATAGGTACAATGGAAACAGTGGAGCCCATGAGCTTGGGAGGACCGGGGGGGGCATGGTCCCTGGTGCAGCTGCGACACTTGCAGCTGGAAAGAAGGTCGGGGTGGCCCTCATCCTATCTCCTGCCCCGCGGCCCATTCCAAGCCAGCCACCCACCTTGCAGGAAGCGGAGGCCTCATCAACACGGCCCTGCATTGATGGAATCCCAACCACAGCGAGCAGGTACAAAAAACCCAACCCATTCCAGTTTTTACTCTCACTCTGTATCCAATGACCCACACAAGCAAACTTCACTTGGAGTCGTGCTGGGGGGGGGGGTTGAACAAAGCCATTTTCTATATATTTATACAGCTCCTAGCACATCCTGGTACCTCTCAGGGGCCACTTTGAAAATCAGGACAAACTCCAAGGGCTGCAGAGAAATTGGGGGAGAAGGTGCCTAAGGGGGGGTGGCTCAGCAAGAGGACAGTCCAGATCATGGATCTGTCCCCTCTCCTTGTATACACACCCTCATCTCTGCTTCATTTCCCTCCCCCCAAAAAAAGAAATCAGTCTTCCTGGAGGGGGGGGGGGTAGGCACCAGATCCAGGAATTGGGCCTTGGGCTCCCCATCCCTGCTATAGACTAAGAAGTGTAGTGACAGCTTTTTCCAAGTGTAACTTGTGAGGCCCAGAAGATCCTGCAAGTAATTCGTATCAAGCCCTTGAATGAGCCGAGGTCCTTTCAAGCAAGATAAGGAATCCTGGTCTGCAGAGGAGAAAACAGCACTTCAAAAAAAAAAAAAGTCTCTTGGAACTCAAACAGAAACTGAACCTCTTGAAAACTAGACCAACAGGTTGGAGAGGTAAGAAAAACTAAGTCCCCACAAGCACCTTGCTAATGCTTCTGGAAGCCAAATTGCTACAGCAAGCCATTGCCTAAGAGGAGGAGGAGGAGGAGGAGGAGTAATTAGAGACTGTGGGGCCAATTGAAGAGAATGATGTAGAAAAAAGTTGGGGGGGGGGAGAAGAAATGTCAGGGGTGGGACGCCCCGTAAACACAAGGGAAGTGGAGCCAGCAAGGGGTCGGATCCGTTGGGAGGGCTGGCTTCAGGAAGCTTGAACAAGGACCGCAGCCAGAACCACCACCACGCTCAGACCTCAGCCCTTGCCTCCCTGCCCACGGCCCCGTCTGCAAGAGGAACATTTCATGCTGAAAGCCGCGCTGCGTCGGGAACGAAGGGCACCATGATCCTGCCCTGGAGGGGAAAAGGGAAGACGCCTGCCACAAAGAGTGACGACAAGTGGCTTTAATTAAAAAAAACAATGAAAGTCAGAGCCTCACAAATGCTTTTGCCGAAGTTTTATTTGTGTGTGGTCATGCGCCAGCTCCTGGTGCTCCAGAGAGCGGAGAGCCTCAGAGCCAAGGGGCCAAACACAGGCAGCCAGGTTTTACTTGGCTCCCTTCCGGTTCTAAGATCCGACACCCGGGCTCCAAGCATGGGAGTAACTTTAAGTTAGAGTCTGCGATGCAGACCCACATCTCTCAAGTTGTGGGGAAGAAAATTTGCAGGGGAGACGTCTTCCCTATAGTTAGTCCCATAATCACCCCCACCCCTGAAAAACTAGGGCTGGCACACAAGGAGAGGGGGCAGATCCATGAGCTGGAGCCTTCTCTTCCCGAATGCACCCCCCTGCCCAACCTCTCTCCAGCCCTCCTCGCATGCAGTGGTTTTTAAAGCAGCCCCTGGGAGGGAAACAGCTCCCTGCTCGTCTAGCAACTTGTGTATAATCATTAAACAAAGCAAGTTCAGAGTTGCGTAGCGTACGATCCGTTCTCCACTCCCACCCAATCTTATCCATTATTATCACAGGATTTTTTAAAAAGGCCACAGAGAACCCAAGGATTATTTCCTTTTTAGGGTGAGAATAAGGAGGGAGGGTAGAGTTGGAAGACGCCTACAGATGCCAGCAAAAAGCTAAGTCTGAGATTTAAAAGTCTCACGCCAGAAAGCATCAGCCCGTCCCATGGACTTTAAAGGGCACTCAGCGTCTCACAGGATCGGGGCCTCCTCGTGACATGGGAGGCTGGGGGGGAGGGGGGGGGGGAACATCAGGCGAGGGCTGGGGAGGGCCACGTTTGGACAGTTACGCTGACGCGCCGCTGGAGCAGACTGAAGCTTTCACACAGAGGGTTCGACTGAAGTTACTCAAGAACAGAAAGAGGAACATGTCCAGTACTTCCCCTCCCCACCCTGCCAAAAAATCAGGAGTAAATACTCCCCTTCAGCTGGCATTTCAATGCAGTGCTAGCGTGATCACTAGGAAGGTAGTAGCCTCAGGTGGTTGATCAGCGGGCTCCGCTAAGGGAGAAATTAACGTGGCACTATTCTGGCCTGCACGGTTTGTCTGAACGCTACCAAAGGGGGAGCAGTTACTTCGATTTACTTAAATCAAAAGTAGTCACTTTAGTTTACAATGTTCATCTGAGCATGTAAGTACCACAGCTTACCCTCGGTTGATTTGGGGGGCAGAGACCCAGGAGTGAGTATCAACGCTCTGGCTAGACCCAACTGTATGCCAGTTTCTAACACGGTGTCCTCAAACAATGGAGGAGAGAAAGTCATTAAAAAAACAAAAAAAACAACCCCACTCCAGCTCAAGTCTTCAATGATAAGAGAGTCATCTAGGGCTCAGATTTTCTGTCTTAAAAACAAAACAAAAAACCAGAGCTAAAAATATAATCTTTTAGCATGAACGTGACAGAAGCGGAGCCGTATAAGGAGCTGTGCATTAAAATTTAAAGCTACTGCATTCCAGATGAGCTACCGGAGGAGGCAAAAGAGTTTAAATCCATTTTAGAGTCCTTGAAGGCTGTCAGATTGCCTGAAGCTAAAAAGATTGCAAAGATCAGCTGGCTCTAAAGCCCCCCTACAACACAGCTTCTTTGAAGAGATTTAACTCACACTTTCAGAAAGCATGATTCTCCTTAGAGCATGGCACAGGCAACACTGAATTAATAGCACGTCAAGTTCCGATGAACAGAGAACACTTAATATCAGGATTCAGTGGCGAGGGAACTCAAATTCATTCTTTCCTAGAAGCTGAAAGGCAAAGCCAGGCAGGCCTCCCTGGATGAGATACCTCAACGCATCTTCTCCATCTAGGCCACCTTTATCACAGGGGCAGCCAAAAAGTCAGCCTGTCTGACAAAAGCCACAAAAGGGTGTCGAACGTTTACAACACAATGACCTTTGGGAAGCAGCCTCCTTGCAGTGAAAGTTTATCATAATCTCCCTTTATTAATGCCAACACATGGCTACTGCCACCAATTCTGTCTTCTGAGCTTCTGGCTGGAGCCTTTGGAGATGCAACCCTGAGCTGTGTGTGCTTTTTACACAACAAGAGTTCATATTAAAGCCAGTTTTTCAGAGGAATGTTCACTGCAGGGAGGATCATTTCTTGTTTATATGTAAACCATTTCACTAATGATCGGCGATAGGAGCTTAGACACAAGAGGTATTGTCTAGAGGCAAGGGATCCAGAGAGAAACTGACCACTCTAGTTTCAGTCAGCTGATGAGGGGAGGGGATGGAAGAGGGTAAATCTAGGTGTGGTTCAAGGCTTACAAATCAAGCCCTCTTAACAATTTTAGGTGCTTTTGGTCTCTCAAGCTTTTAGGCTTACAAGGCAAGACACCGGATTGAGTTTTCTGCAGAAAGAGTTTGAAACTTTTCACACAGAAAGAGGATCGAGTTTCACACTGTTTCAGCAGTCGACACCCAAAATTGCAAGCCTCGCAGTCATGAGCTGCTGACCCTGAAGACAACAGAAGCTGCAGCCCAATATTTAAAATGGTGCTTTAATTATTTGAGGAGTTGCCAGCGACACAGGGAAAGAACCAAGGGGGGAAAAAAACACAAACATAAAGGTGACCAATTGCCATGGTTAAAAGCACCACACGCCATTCTAGTCAAGCGTAAGAAAGGGAGAAAGTGCCCATTTGGCAAGAGGGCTCAAGACCATTCTCTGCTACCCCCCACTCTGCCACTGTGCGGCTTCTCCACTACCCCCCCACTCAACCACTGCGTGGATTCTCCACTACCCCCCCCACTCAGCCACTGCGCGGATTCTCCACTAACGCCCCACTCATCAATCACATGAAGCTACAACTAACTAGTTTGATAAGACGGGACAGAGGAGTAGCTTGTTTTAAGCGATTTAATGCGGATACAAGTCACACAAACCTCGAGTCCAAAGTCCACTTCTGTCAACACAGCAGGAACAAGATGAGCATGGGCAGAGGAAGTTTCAGTCACATACACACGCCCTATCCATGCCTGAGTGCCTCACCCAGCCAGGGCCTCCTCTAGGACAGCAGAGGATCTCACACATCCCACTTTGTCCCCCGACTTCTTCCTGAGGCTACTAGCGAGGCAGCTGATGCCAGCTGGGATGCAGCATGGATACCAGCTTGCTGGAATCTGGACTACCAAGACCCACCTCAATCACACCCAGGCTGACTGAAAGCTCAGGGCCCCTCCCAGCCATTCAGCTGCTATTATAAGCCTCCTAACACACCTGGGGATTTGAACACCCATACCTCTTCATTAGCACCATCCCCATTCTAATTAAAGGGGGCGGGGAGCTAACACTGGGACAAAAGGCTCTCTGGAGGGATGAAGCACAGCAGGCGGTTTGCCATAGGGCAGCGATAGAGAAAGGAAGGGAAAGGAGAAGTAGCGAAAGGGGCAGGGAGAGATACAATCCAGACAGAGATTGATACACATAGAGCACCTCTATACACGGATTCTCCATCCCCCCCCCCCACTCAGCCACTGCGCGGATTCTCCGCTATCCCCCCCCCCCACTCAGCCACTGGCGGATTCTCTGCTACCCCCCCCCCCACTCAGCCACTGCGCGGATTCTCCACTATCAACAATCCCATTAAGCTACCACTAACTAGTTTGACAAGACACACCCCTGTATCTCATACAGATATTACATACAGCACCTCTAATATAGGTGCTCTATGTAAGTGGCATCAGGAAACACCCCAAGGGAAAAGCTTTGGGGCAATTACTCACTGATGTTTGAGGAGCTATAAGACAAGATGGGAGGTGTTGCTCTAGGGACAAGACATTTCCGCATAGGCCTCTATATACGGAGACAGCAGCTGTAAGGTTACCATATAGTGACCAGGTTCTTATAGGGCCAGTGGCATAAGATTAGGGATTACTGGGGACTCACCCTAGGGATAGCGCTCCCTTATTTGTGATAGTGGGGGGAAGTATGAGATCACGATTCTTATAGGGAAGAGAGCTAGGTCACGGACTACTGCGGGCTTCTATGGAAGCAAGGAATGAGGGGGACCCTACGGGGAGGGTCTCTTTATGGGAGCAGTCACTAGAGGGGAAGCCTATAGAGCAAGGGGCTATCAGGGACTCCCATGGGGGCAGGCTCCTTACAGGGCTAGTGGCGACAGGGCTCTCTATGGGGGCAGCAAGTATAAGGGATACCATATGGGGATAGTGTCTCTACTGTGGAAGCTCTCAGGAGGACAGGATTCCTATAAGATCAGGAGATAGTGGGGCCTCCCATTGCAACAGGGAGGCAGGGCCCATTTATGGGGGCAGTAACTATAGGAGGTACCCTACGGGGTCAGGGTCCCTATAGAGTGAGAGTCTATGGCAGGGGGTTCCCATAGAAGCAGTAGCTACTGAGGGCACCCTATGGGGTCAGAGTTTCTGTAGGGTCAGGGCCTATGGCAGGGAGCGCCCATAGAATCAGGGTCCCTGTATGTGGGCAGTAGCTATGGGGTCAGGGTTCCTATATGGGGGGCAGTAGCTACAGGGTCAGCCTATGGGGTCAGGATCTTTTTATGGGGGGCAGTAGCTATAGGGGCAAGCTATGGGGTCAGGGTCCTTCTATGGAGGACAGGAGCGGGGGGGGCAGCCTATGGGGGCAGGGTCCCTGCATGGGGGGGGGCAGCCTATGGGGGCAGGGTCCCTGCATTGGGGGGGGCAGCCTATGGGGGCAGGGTCCCTGCATGGGGGGGGCAGCCTATGGGGGCAGGGTCCCTGCATGGGGGGGGGCAGCCTATGGGGGCAGGCCTAGGGCAGGGGGCTCCCATAGGGACACGCTCTCTTTCTAGGGGCAGTCTTTACCCCATAGCCATGGAAAGAAACAAGGTCCCTACCGGGTGGCGGTTCCGCAGGGCCGGCCCCGCGACCGAACTCACCGGCTCTCGGTCCCGGGCGCCTCTCGCCACCTCCTCGCCTCTCACCGCAACCTGTTACCTTGCCCAGACTAAGCCCCGCCCCCGCGCGCTCCCATTGGCCCGCCTCCCGCCCAGCCGCGCCTCCCGAAGCGGAGAGCCACGCCCCGGCCGCGCCCCCTCCCGCCCTCATTGGCCTGCGGCCCGCCCCGGGGGCAGGGTCGGCTGGGCGAGGTCATGTGACTTCCCGGAGAGGTAGGGGCGGGGGCGGAGGCGGCCGCCATCTTGGGGGGAGGAGGGAGTCCTTAGCAACCAGGCTCCTCCCTAACAACCAGGCCCAGACTCCCTCCCTCCCTGGGCAGCCTCCCAGCAGTGACATAACCAGGGTTATTTGGGGTGTGGGCACAACTGGGGGGGGGCAACAGCAGACAAAGGGGGGAAATGGGGGGGGGATCTAGGGGCCGTGAATGGGGGCACAGGCCCAGATATGCAGATTTTAGAGGACACATGAGAAACACAGGGTGCAGGGCTGCATTGGGACCCTGCAACCTGGATTTCTCATAAGCGTCCTCTAAAAATTGCACCCTACCCCCTTAGTTATGCCAACCCCCCCCCACCCAGGGCTGACCTCAGTACCCCCTGCCCTGCCCCTCCGGAGCCTCCTCTTCCCAGGCCTGGTGCCCTCGTGCCCCCCAGCAGCCACTCATGCCCACTGCCCCCCTCCAGGCCTGCATTAGGGCTGCCACCTCTTGCAGTTTGACCCCGCGACTCTCATTAGGGCCATAGATGCAAATTTCCCAGGACATTTATATATAAAAAATACAGATTGCAGGGCCTACACCGCCAGGACAGGCCTTGCAACCGGTATTTTTCATTAATGTCCTGGGGAAACGTGCATCTATGGCAACCCTCCCTAGAGAGCCCGCCATGGGAATCCCGGAGTCAAGCCGTGAGAAGGGGCAGCCCTAGGCCTGCTGCCCCCACGGCCTTCCCGCTAGCCGGTCTGGGGCAGACCCCTTGTGCCCCTGGCTCAACATGTGATCTGCCCCCCCCCCCCCCTTTGGAGACCTCTCTCCCACACCAGGGTTGGGGCAGCCCCAAGTTCCCTCTGCTTCGGGCCAGGGGAACTCACCGCCCCTGCTAACGGCCTCTCTCATAGGCCAGGTGTCCGCGTACCGCACCCAGGCCTGGGGAAGCCCGCCTTTTCACATAGACGTGGCTGGTAACGTTTTGTGGCAGGTAGCTTGGCATCTCCGTCCCTGGCAGGAGGTGCCCACTTAGGGTGGTCAGACCTCCCCTTTGAAAGAGGAGGCTTATGAAAGCTACATTGCAGGGCCGCACTGCTTCCTGTGCAGCCCTGTACTATGCATTTTCCATAAGCATCCCTCTTTTAAAGGGGAGGTCTGGCCACCCTAGGCCCACTTGCTCATTGCCCGGAGGAATATAGGGTCACACACGTGTAACATGGGACTACATGTAGACTACACGTCTGGTAAATATGTAAACCAGAAGGTACCACATGTATGTAATGTTACAAGGGAGAACTGTAAAACCCAAACCAGAGAGGTAACACGTGACAAGCCACAGGAAATGCAGAGAGATACCAAAAATGTGTATTTGAGAACACCGTCGCTCTGCTATTGGACTCGGGCAGCCAGTGTAAGTACATCTCCCTCCTACTCATCTCTTACCCCAGGGCCCCAACCACGCCAGCTCCCCGGAAATCCCCTTCTCTCCCGCGGCCACACCTTGATGCAATAGCATCTCGCCAGAAACATAGCAACAGAGAGGCATTTGTGTTGACACGGCTTGTTTTTCAGCTCCAGTAAAGCTAGCTGTTTCCCCCACCAAATAGTGGTTCAATCTGACTGCGGACTGAAATATCTCAATGTGCTCGACACACCTGCCTTAATTAAGGATGAACTACTACTTGTTATTTCTAGGCGTACACCACGCTTTACAGGCACAGATTGTCCAAGCCCAGCAGCTAATCTAGGATGGACAAGGGTGAGAGGAGCACAGGGACAGACAGACAGACACACACACCCATTTTATAGATAGGGAACTGAGGCTTGCCCAAGGTCACCCAGGGAGTTCATGGCTAGCACAGGATTTGAACTCGGGCTTCCTAGGTCCAAATCCAGCATCTTATCCCTACATTACACACCACTCATAATTTAAAAAAAAAAAAAAACAACTGGTGATTTTATCTCACGCGATTCTAGTATGTTACAGCGAGCAGCCCTCCTATTTCACTGAAGAAGAAACTAAGGTGCAGGACGGTACCTTGTGATGGGCCGTGGCTCAGGTGGCAGAGCACAGGCTTTGCATGTCTAAGGTCCCAAGTTCAATCCTTGGTAGCTCCAATTCTGGATCTCAGGGAGCATGACTGGGAGAGGCCTCTGCTGGGGGACCCTGGAGGGTCTTGGGGAGCACGCCTGGGGGAGGTCTGAGCCGGATTTGAAACCCTGTGTCAGGCTGTGACAATCCTGGGCTCGAATGGACCACTGATTAGGCAGCTCCTTATATCGTAAGTCGATTTAAAACAAAAGAATGTACTTTCCCACTCACCACACAATTCACTGGAGGAAGTAATTGCCAGAGGATGATGTCAAGACCAACAGTGTAGCTGGATTTTTTTTTTAAAGGGCTAAATTCAAAGGAACAAGGTAGAGATTCCTGGAGGGGAAGTCACAGGGGCCAAAAGACAGACGTGTAGAAGGAAACAAGAGACGCCGGGCACAAACGATGACCTCTGGTCCTGATCCTGGCAGCACTTGCATGTGGCAAGCATTTCCTTGCCTGCATCTACCTCTATTGATCTCAAGAGAGCTAGGCACAGGGTTGGGGGGGGGGGGGGGGTCAGGATTGGGGCCTTCTTTGTAGCTTACAGACGAATTCATTGAGACAACACTTTCAGTTGAAGCCAGCTTCTGTTGGTGAGTGCGTACCAAGTGCAGGATACAGGTGTCTGCCCGCGCGCCCCCAAAAGAAGCTGCTCCAATAAAAGAGCTCACCTGTCCTCAGCTGCGGCTGCGGCCCCTGTTTGCCAAAGTCCACCTGAGAAGGCATCGGCGGATAATTCAGCCCCCGCCCCTCAGGATAAGACTCTTAACCGCAGGGGACCTGCTCTCCCGTCCAGTTGCTTTGAACGGTTGCATTTCTCACAGGCAGCAGCATTAGCATCGCAAATTCCAGTGCGCTCAGGCGGAATTTGCTCCAGCCTGGCCTTGTCATTCCCGTCAATGACACCTGCAGCCAGAACTTTCCACCCCAGCAAAGCTTTTCCCTTTCAGCTTACGTGAGCAACACGGCCAGGCGGCCCCCGAGCTTCCAATCCGACTTGCTGGCTGCTCTCTGTCAACGCCACCGGCCGGGCTGCCCTCCCAAACAGTCAGTGTAGATCAGCGGGAAGGAGCCGCGGACTGGCACAGGCTGCTGTGTGGGGGGGGGGGGGGGGGGGGGGGGGGGGGAGGGGGGGCGAGGGCAGAGAGGAAAAAGTGCAGCTGGAACACGGAAGGACCAGGCAAACCTGTATTTGCACGTAGCCGCTTGACAGCTGGGGCCATGGGTGAAACGCTGCTCTCTGGGGGCACAGAACGCCGAGTTGGTGCCCACACTCTCAGATACACATAAGAACATAAGTACTGCCAGACTGAGTCAGACCAATGGTCCATCAACCCCAGCATCCTGTCTCCGTCAATGGAGAGATGACCAGGGCGTGAACAAGGATTTTGGCAGAGGAGACAGAGAGAAAAGGGCGAGTCTTGGCAATGTTACGGAAAGAGAAGCGACAGGATTTGGCAACAGAGTCAATGTAGGGTTTAAAAGAAAACGGGTGAGTCCCCATTGCTACAGAAATAACATACGCTGGTTACACGAGGAGAGAAAATCTGCTGCAATCTGCCCCCCCCCCAGGAAATTACCGCAAGGCAATCTGGCCCGCCGTGACCAAGGAGATCTGCGAAAAACTCAAAAGCGGGAAGACAAATGAAAAGGACAGAAAGGAATTGCCCAATCCTGAAAACACTTATGTCTGTGCAGCCCCATTATGATCAGCTTCACTAGGACTGTCCCCATACGCGTGTGTGTGCGCGTGGTTGTTGGTTTTGAAGAAAAGGGGCTTAAACCTAATGTGAAAGAGCATCTTCTCCGAGGTCGCAACGGGACACGAGGGAGGCCAGGCAGGAGCGCTCTCCGGCAGGTGCCGACTGCCGTGCGGACGTTTCTACAAGAAGGGCACGCAGAGAGCCGTTCCAGGGGGTTGCCCCAGAATTATGGAACTCCCTCCCCTTGGAGATTAAGTTAAACCGGAGCCTGCTCCTCTTCCAGAAGCGATGTGAAACCTTTCTGGTTGGCTGGGATGGGGCAGGGCTAAGGGAATTTTTAAAAAAAGATGTTTTTATAAATTGTTTTTTAATGTTACAAGTGGCCTTAACGGGAAGGGCCCGGTATAAATCGGAGTAATAACTAAATATCCCCCCCCACAATAAATTGTGCTTCTTCTCCCCACGTTTTGCAGGGGCTGAACCAGGAATTGTGAATCCTTGTGGCCCCCGTTGCCGAAGAATTAAAACAATAAATAAAAATCAAGCACAACCTTGTAAAAAAAATAATCCTCCGTAGGAAAGAAAGCAACGTATTCCTCAAGCCATCAGGCTTTGTTGTTCAAGTTCTTTGTGAGAGTTTCGCTTCCCAGGGATTTTTGGCCTTGAATCCAAGCCGTTGTCATCACAGCTCAAAGGCTGATAAGAATCAATGTTTTGCTTGTGTCACGCTCTGCTCGACCCAGCCTTTGAAATGGTTTCCTCAGGAATCAGCCACGTGGCTGCAGCAAAAGTAAAGGAGGCAAGGAGCAGGGAGATTTTGCACCAAATCCAAGAAAATTCATAGTTACATCGGAGCAAAGGGGGAAAACTTTGGTGCCATTTAAAAGCGGCAAGTTTGCAGCAATAACTAAACTTGCAACGATACCTCCTCTGCCCCCACCCTCGCCTGCTTGCGACTCCTTTGCTGCTAAAAACGTATCTACCCCTTGCTGCCCCCCTGGCCTGGAACTCCCTCCCTGCACACACTACTTCTGCTCCCTCCCTCCCAGCCTTCTAATCCCGCCTGAAAACCTACCACGTCCCTCTGGCTTTTCCTAGCGCCTCACCTCCTCTTCCCTCCTCCACAAAGAGTCTTCCCCTTCCCTGTAACTGCATTAAGCACCTGCAACTTCATGAATGTCTCCTTGGCCCTTTTTAAACAGGCTGCCGGGGGGAATGGGTGTGTGGCACAGTGCAGGGGTGGGGGGGGTAGTTACATGGGCGCACACCCACCTCCACACACAGAGCAACCACTGTTTTCTCCAGTGGCTCCGTGTGTGGGTGGAGATGGGTGTTGTGCGGGAGCACGCACCCCCCCACCGGTTGCAATGTTTACACAGGACTCCCCCACACATGCCCATGCAGGCACCCACATGTGCATTACATGGGGGGGATCTCGTGTAAAAAGGGCCCTTGTGTAACAGGGAGGTTCCCCCAGGCCACACGGGGGCACGGGTTGCACTCTGGGGAATTAACTCACCCCCTGCTACGCCGTTTCAACCTCGAGCCTTGGCTGAATCCCGCTCTTCCAAGAAGGGGGTGCCCTCTCAGGACACACCACACAGTCTAGAGGATATTCATCCACAGTCCTTTATGGGACACAACCCCTGTCCTCTGTACCTGGGGCTGCCAGCTCAATCGCCTCCACCCTGCAGGCCCAGGTCCGTCTCTGCAGACTCAGGAGCAACACAACCTCAACACCCCCCCTCCCAAAGTCCATCCAACCAGGCCTTAGAACCCAGGCTCTGGCCGAGCCTTCCCCAGTCAAGAGGCTCCCTCCTGGGCACAGCCTCTCCCACTTGCCTGGGTCCCTCTAGTTCTCCAGTCTTCAGCACCTTGGAGAGCATCGCGCAGGAAGGTTTTCTCAGAGAGGTGTTGCTCCTTTGGCTTTCTGCTAGAGACTCCTTCTGCTCTGCCTAGTCTCTCCTTTTATACACATAGAGTGGGCGTGGCCAGGCTTCCTCTACTCAGCCTTAAAGGGCCACTAACCTGCCCACTTTGTCCCAGCCTGTATCCCCTCAGGCTGATCCCCGGCTCTGGGGTTGGCTCTGTCACACCCCTTGTGTGCGCCCAGACCTCTGACTGGCCCACACAGCCCCCTTCTTAAAGGGGCAGCAGCCCCACTGAACTGCTCCCTGTTACACCTTGTCTCTCCCTATGTTCCCCTCTCTCTTGTCTCCCCTCCCTTCTCTTTCTTATATTGTAAGCCCCTTGGGGCAGGGACCTGTCTACAACTAATGATTGTAAAGCACCAGATACATCGCTGAAGCTATACAAATACTATAATAATAATAATACATAACTACCCCAGCCGAAGGAGACACCAGAATCCACAAGAGCCGTTTTTTATTTTCTTGCTCCGTTGACTAGAAAATAAAAGTTTAGTCAGAAAAGTTGCATTATATCATCTTTTGCAGCCATCAGGGAATTTTCTGAAGGCACAGACATCAGACACTTGAGTTATGGGTGGAGACCAGGTAGTTCGTGTGATCTCTTTTACGGAGAGGGTGTAAGCTTTCAGACACACAGAGCCCTTCATCAGGCAAGTAAAAAGCAAACTTGCCACTTGTCTCTTAATCTGGGTTAGTTTTGTCCAGTAGCAATGCACTCACACAGCCACTAATTTCTCTGCATTTCAAGCAGTAAACCTAATCAGTGCTATATTGGGTCAGACCCCAGCATCCTGTCTCCGACAGCGGCTAATCTCAGTCGCTTAGGAGAAGTCCCCAACAGGTCCCAATGGGGCAATCTGTTCCCTGCTGTTCACTCTCAGTTCCTGACAGTAAGAGGATACGTGCCCCAACCGACCAGCCCGACTAACAGTCATTTCTAGGATCATCCAGAAGGTGGAAGGGATTTCGCCCATCCCTTTGTGCCACTTCCCACTCGATGAGACAATTGTGTGAATGGGCCCTAAGCTACAAGGACATCCTTGCTCCCGATCCGCTTCTTCTGGCTCACCCCCCCCACCAGACAGCGGGAAGCCAGGAATGCATTCTCTCTCCCCTGCCATTGCCACTGCTGTGAGAAGGAACTCATCAAAAGCAGAAATGAGTTGTTAGTTGGCTGGGAGGTGCCATTCCGAGAAGCTGCCCCTTCTGCTCTGCCTGGTAATTTATTCTCGGCCGAGCCGTTCAGGCAGACGTGGCACCGGCCTGGTGCTGTCTCCAAGGCTGGGTAATCAGGAGCTTGTTAGCCTTAATCAGATCACCCGGCTGTCACTTCCTTTTCTGTGTGTGTAGCGGCAGGGGGGCCAAGCAGACAGTGTCTCTGCACCGCTGGCTCTGTACGAAAAGCACCAGCTGAGCCTTAATTGGGAGGCAGAGAAGTCTCAATGGGAGATACTAAAAGGGGAGACAGAAAGACAGAGAGTCTGGACATACGTTGTTAAAGATGCCCTCGAAATGCTGAGGTGTCAGAAACTGGGAGTTTGAGCTAGTGCTTAAACTCGGTATTCTAAATTACTCAGTTTTTATCAAGTACCTCGGTGTTCGCGTTGGTTTTACCAAGTAACCAAGGAATCGGCCTGGTATTCAGTATTCGGTCTGGTACTTGGACCAACATATGGGGCTTTTCCTGCCCCTATATAAGGTGATTCGGTACTCTGTATTTATTTGGAAAATACTTGGGTACTCTTATTTTACTGAGTATTTTACCGAGTATTCGTCCGAGTTTGTTTGAGTCAATTAGATCGCCCCAGCACAAGAACCTTGCCCATTGAAAGTCAAGTCTGGTTCATCTTAGAATGGTGAGGACCGAGTTCAAATTCTAGTCTTGCTGGGTGGCCTTGGGCAAGCTGCTTCTCTCTCAGATGCAAAGTAGGGCGCAAGGTACAGGTTTAGATGGTGGAATGATGGAAGTGAGAGGAGCAATGCCCCCCAGGGAACTCTGTCTGTGGGACTCTCTCGGCCTTCTTGGGGCTACGGGGATGGAAGGGAAGGAGGGTACAGAAAATGAGACTCTAGGAGGTCAGGGAGCTGAGCCCCCATTCCTAGAGCTCAAATGGGGACCTCCAAAAAACCAGGATACCTGTCGAATGTTCAGAACCTGATTCAACTTGAAAAATGTGGGTACTTTTTGGTACCTGAAATGGTGTCCAATTGGGTATCTGAAATACCAGCATACTGAAATAACTGTTTTTGTTCTGATTGTTTACTTCCAGTCCTGGATTTTGGAAACATTTCCCAGTATTTGGGAGGGGGGAGGGGTGTCGGATCATTTTGGTTACTTGGAAACCAAACTTATGACTTTTGGGTGCTCGAACAGTATTTGGATACCAATCTGGACCCCCAAAACGGTGCCTTAAAAATGTGGGCATTCCCCTGGGTACAAAAACAGGCCTCCTGTTTTCGCTCTACACGTCTCTCAGGTTGTAGGCAGCGTTAACACGAGACCCTATGTCTGTGAAAAAATCATGTTTCCTGCAGGGGTAGGAGTTTGGATTAAATCCGTAACTGCACAGAACAGCCCATTAAGAATGAATCCAAAACGAACCGCACCTGGTTGGTTCGGTCCAGTTCTTAAAAAATCAATCAATCATTACACATGCACCAGATGGCGCTGGGCTGTTCTGTCCACGCGCACCCTTTTCCCCAAATGGGGGTGATGCCGCCATTATTCACATGCAAAGGGACATTCATCCTGCTGGCAATCCGCTTGTATCGTAGCGGCATCCACTTCGAGGACAGGCTGTGCATCCTTTCCAAACTGTATTCCTTGTAGCTGCTGCGGCAAGCTCACTTTTAAAGTAGAAGGGAATGCGAGAAGAGTTAAAACACAGGATTGCAATGTCACGTGAGAAAAGACTCCGATAAATGCAGCCTTAGAATTTATAGCCAGCGCAGGACTGGGTCAGAGCAATGGTCCGTCCAGCCCAGCATCCTGTCTCTGACAGTGTCACAGCCAGCGCCGGACTGGGTCAGAGCAATGGTCCGTCCAGCCCAGCATCCTGTCTCTGACAGTGTCAC
>QEPC01001131.1:1142618-1171703 GCA_003113815.1 Sphenodon punctatus
AAGGAAGCCCAGCCTGGTGGGCTATTGGGGGGGGGCCTATGGGAATGGGGAGGATTAGCCCGAGGAATGGGGGTGGGGCTATAAGAGGGGCAATGAGAAGCTTCTGGGGGTGGGTGGCAGGTGTGTGTATTTATCCCCCAGACAGGGGGCAGGGCAGGCTGGGGGGTGATAGGCAGCGCGCTGGGCAGGGGCAGGGAGAGAAAGGAGCCCAGGGTAGCAGGGCTCGCTCGGGTGGGTTTGGGGACAGAGCTGCTCTCGGGTGGGGGTTTGCCCTGGGGACGCCGCGGCCGAGAGCCAGGCAAGCTCTCGGGTGGGAAGCCAAGGGCTGACTGTCGTATTTCTGACTGGTCTCTCCCCTCCCCCCCCCAGGAGCCCCATGGTGACCGGCACCTCCGTCCTAGGGGTGAGGTTCGACGGCGGCGTGATCATCGCAGCGGACATGCTGGGCTCCTATGGGTCGCTCGCTCGCTTCCGCAACATCTCCAGGATTATGAAAGTGAACGAGGACACCATCCTGGGGGCCTCGGGGGACTACGCCGACTTCCAGTACCTCAAGCAAGTCATTGACCAGATGGTGTAAGTATCGGGGAGAGGCACTAGGGGGCAGCCTCCTCCCTACACTGGAGTCACGCCGGCTGGGCCGGGCGCTTGCACCGCTCTCCCCTGAGGTTTCGCTTTCCATTCTGGGGCTTTGGTACCTCGCCCTTGTTTCTCTATACTAGATCAGGGCAGGGGGCTCAGAGGAGGCTCAAGACCGTGGATCTGCTCCCTCTCCTCGTGTGCAGGCCGTCCTCTCTGGCTCAGTGTTTCAATGCCTTGGGGGGGGGGGGGGGGTAGGGGCCAGATCCAGGAACTGGAAAGGTTCTCTCCGTGGGTACAGAACATGCTCTGGCTAAAGTAATGGCCGCTGAGCTGCTAATGTGTCTAGCAACCTGCCAGACTAGGGAATGGCTTTGCAAGCTTGCAGCCCAGGGTGGTGGGGAGGGGAGGGAACGGTGTAGGAGCTCGATGTTCGCACAGGATTCCTAGACTGGCTGGGGACTGTTGAACAAGACAGGACCATGGTTTCCTGCTCCCTACACCCCGAAGCAGGAGGCGGCTCCTATTCCTGTCCTTGGAAGGATGGGTTGCTGCTCTGCTTTGCTCCGCTTTGCCAGCGTGTGGGTCTGTCCTGTGTGCTAGGATCGACGAGGAGCTCTTGGGGGACGGTCACCGCTATAGCCCAAAGGCCATCCACTCCTGGCTGACCCGAGCCATGTACAGCCGCCGCTCCAAGATGAACCCCCTCTGGAACACCGTTGTCATTGGAGGATTCTACAATGGGGAGAGGTAAGCTTGGCACAAATCCCAGGCTGGAGTTACTACCCTGGCACTGCCAGCTCAGGGTGACCCAGGAAAGCGGGACTGAATAAAGCCAGGAAGACGCAGCTCCCCTGGAAGATCGAAGAGGGCATCACATACAGCAACGGGCCTTTTGCCGGCTCCTGCCTGAGCTTTAGCTCACCGGGGTGGGGGCTTTTCCCTTCCAAGGGCTGCTTTGAAACGGGCTGCATAGAAGTTGGGGGCTGGGGTGAGCTTAGGAATGAGAGCTACCCTTTGGCTCAGGGATCTGCTCCATGATGGCAATTGAACTAGTTTGGGGAACCTCAGGCCTGGGGACCAAATGTGGTCCATGGTTAAGGAGGACAGGCACACAGGGAGAGGGGACAGATCCATGATCTGGACCCTCCTCTTCCTAAGTGCACCCCTTAAGCCCCCCCCCCTCCACTTCTTGATAGCCCTCAGCATTTGTGCTAATTTTCAGAGTGGTCCTGGGAAAGTGAAGGTTCCCCAGCGCTGGCTTAGTGGTGGCCACTCATCCAGCGTTCTGGCTACAGCTGTGCCCAATTCTGACACTGTCGCTCCAATCCCCTTCGCTTCCTTTGTCCAGTTTCCTAGGTTACGTTGATATGCTGGGCGTCGCCTACGAAGCCCCCACGCTTGCCACTGGATATGGTGCTTATCTGGCCCAGGTGAGTATTTCTAAAAACGGACTGGGTGCTGAGCAAGGGGGCAGCATGGTCCAGTGGCTAAAGCGGGGGGCTGAGCGCCAGCCCCAGTTCAGCTGGGACTTGGCCCTCCTGTTCCAATGGCAATTCATCTGCGGCCTCTGTGCTGGGCCACTCGGTTGTTGAAGATGCTTGGCTTTTTCTTCATGCAGCCGATAATGAGAGAAGCCTTGGAGAAGAAACCCCTCATGACCAGGGAGGAGGCCCGGGACCTGATTGAACGCTGCATGAAAATCCTTTATTACAGAGATGCCCGGTCGTTCAATAGGGTACGTGTCCCCAGTGCCAGCCTGCTGGTGGGCCCTTGTCAGGAGCTGCTGGAGAATCCAGCCTGTCATTAGTGTGCATCCTCGTAATTTCCAGCAGGGCTTCAAGGGGAGTAAGCCGTTGAATGATTGCGGCCACTCTCGCCCGTTGGTAACCAAGACAACCCCAGAACGGAATGGCAGAGGGAACCAGTTCAGAGTCTGAGCTTCAGGCTTCTCTTTGTTGTTAATGGTTAGGTCACTGTAGTTGGTTGCTGTCCTTCTTGGGTGCTGGCAATTAGAGCAACGTTATTAGGGGCACTGATTTCTGTCCTCCAAATAACTATCTAAAGATCACCAAAATCGGGGCTGGGTCTAAAAATAAGACTCCAGACTGGGTCTGCTGATTTTCCCCCCCCCTCCCCCTTCTGTTAGTCAGAGTGTGGTGTGTGGGAATAATGCAATGGTAAGTCAGTGGCTAGGGAGAGGCGACTTCTGGATGGGCCTTACATGTATCCGATTTCCTCAGTGGCAAAGCCGTCGCCGTCCTAGGCCACAGACGGATTACTTTGGAGTAGTTTCCATCAAAGCCCTCTTGGGTGTAGGCCTCCGAAATAAGTAGATTGTGGTTGTAATTTCTTTGCCTCAGTCCAGGCTGACAAAGTTCTAACGTTGATTTTCCTTCTCAGTATGAGCTGGCGGTAGCAACTGAGAAAGGTGTTGAGATGGAAGGGCCGCTCTCCTTGGCAACCAACTGGGAGATCGCCCACCTCGTCAGGTAAGGTTACAGCTTGTGGGTTTCTGGCTGGGGACTGATTTGTCCCCTTTGAAGCTTGTATGGACTAGGGTTGCCTCCTATGTGCCTTAGGTGTCAATGCAGGCCCTGTAACATGTATTTTTTGTAAGTGTTCCTTAAAGACTTGCATAGGTTGCAACCCTAGTATGGCCTCCCAGCCCTTATGGCATTAAACCCTCAACCCCTTTGGGAGGTTCTTGGGTGTAAACTGTTCTTGGCTCCCTAGATTAACTAGCCTGAGGCGGCAGTGCCTGCTAATTGCCTGCACCTTTGTGGGGCGAGGACGTTTCAGCTGGTGCTGCTTTGCCAACCGAGGGGCGCTGCCCAGGCCTAGTTCTCATGAGGATGGAGGCTCGTGCTCTTGGAGGTGCGATACAATTGTGTTTAAACAATCTGCTCTCTCTTGCACTTTCTTCTAGTGGCTTTGAATGAAACTTGAAGACCTCGCACTGGCTGTGCCCACGTTAATTCCCTCTTTATACAGATGATGTAAACTGTTATTTCTATGCTTCATGCCCTCATGGGTGGTGACCCAAACATGTTTTGTAAAAGAAAATAAAAGGGTTGAAATCCAGGTCTGTGCTTTTATGGTGTCTAGACTTGGAAGCAGAGTATGACCCGCTCCTTGTTCGGGGGGGGGCAGACGTGGAGTGCATATAATCTGTGCGATATACTAGGACCTCTCTTGCTGACTCCCAGCTCTGGAGCATCTCAGGAGTGGGGAAGAGCACTCCTTCCCCTGCCCCAAAAAACCCCCTACTAGCGGAACGTCCCTAATCAGCCTTCACTCTAGTGATACTCCTTGGGGTTCTGATCCTACTCGCCTCTCCAAAGGTGAATCGCTGCAAGCCTGGCTCCTCCACACCCCAAGCTATTTACTCAATACTAGTTTATGATCTAGCAGTAGACCACAACCCCTCTTGGCTGTGTGTGCTCTGGAAGGCAGTATTATCTCTATGGTGTGGCTCGCACTGATCGGTGTAGCCTTCTGCCCACCCGCTGCTGGGGAAAAGCAAGCACCATCATTCCTGATGTAGCAATTTAGCGGCAAACCTGATTGACAAATCTAGCCCGTCTCTGTCCTGTGCTCTTCCTAGCTGACCCAATGTCTACTGTTTTCCAAGCTAGTTTTGAAAAGTTTCATCCCTAAATCCGCGACGGTGCTAAAGATGGGGCAGCCCTGCTTTCAAGGGTTACATGGAAGGGTCCAGATACAAAATGTTCAGGTGGTGAGAGATCTCCTGTGATGTATTCTAAAGAGTTTTGCCACTTACCTGGCAGCTTCAGCTGTCCTTGTAATCAGCTCAAGTATTGAGTGTTCTAGTCTATTTAGCACTTTAGTTTCCGCTTCAGAAGTCGTCTGTTTACTTCAGGCTGGGGAACTGCTGTCCAGTGCAAGTGTGGGGCAGTAGTCGGTGCTGGCATGCCTTACAAACACAATACATAGCAAGTCTTGCTTCTCTCTAATCCAAAATTGTGGTGCTCTCATCCTCTCTCTCAACCTATATTAGCCTTGCCTAGTAGATTGCACACTAGCATTTGAAACTAGTCCCAATATCTGCCTTGGGATGCAGTCGCTTCTTTGACCCTGTGTTGTGTTTTGTTACCGACTAAATAACTGCCATGCCTCCAAAAGGCTTTGCCAAAACATCCAGTGGATTAGGATCTCTTGGCTTGTTCGCCCAATTGTCTGTCAGAGGTCCGTTTGTAGAACTGAGTCTTCTCCCCTTTCCTGAAAGGCGTACTAGTATTTTTACCAAGTTCACTACTTCCACAGGGGAAGAGCTAGGCTCATGCAGGCTGAGGCTGGTTAGCACAAGAAAACCTGAATCTTCCAGTCTTGGCAGAGAGCTCTCCATTTCCCTTGGATTTGGTATGAACTTTGGAGGACGTGCTCTCTGAGAGACTTGCAACTCCTGAGAAAACAATGTGATTGTTCTAGGGTTTTTAAGTGTTCACTAATGTAATTTTTAAGCCAGTTTCTGGCTGCCTCAACCCCATTTTGTAACTTCAAATAGAACCCCTGCACTAGAGCCATGAAAGCAATCAAAAACGTAGCCATGTTTCACTTGAGGTCAGAAGTTACCATTTGAAAAGCCTCCCCTTGCTGATAAGGGGCGATTGCAATGTTTGAGTAACAGCCGTAGAAGTACTTCTCCACTTCATACTCTGGTGCCAGCACCATTAGAAAGTTGACTTTTTACCAAAATATTGCCATGGAAAACCTGACCATCATTAAGGTCAAAATTGGACACCCAAAGCTAAACTAGCAAGTCAGTTGAGTCCCTTGCCACTGCACATGCCAGGATTCTGCAAAGATTTTCTTAAGAACAGTGACTTGGATTTTAAGTTTGTAGATATAAAAATATACCTCTGTAGAATTAAATACCTGTTCATTCAGGGGCAAGTCTATCTACAGTAGCTCTTGTCCCTGTAAATGTATGTGCCAACTGATATGGGTAATCTGCTTTGCTTCTGTACGTACTGACCGTCCTTGCAGAGCGTTATGCCTCCATTAAGTATAGCTGTAGTTGTATGTGTGTACACACCTGTTGTCTCAGCAATACTTGAAGTGGGGACACAAGAAAGCTGGTGCACATCACAATTGCCTGCGCAGGCTTGCATTTTAGAACCAGTACAAGAGCCCAGTGTAGGAAAGTGAATTATTGGGCTGGTTTGGAAAGCAGTGAGTTTTGCTGTTCCTGTTTACTACTGTAGTAACATCCAAGCTATAACAACTTGCAAACTGTACACATACAGTAGATCATAGGCTACTGGTCCCCCCACCTCCCATCCTCAACACACTGAAACCAAGTGTGTTAAATGAAACAGAGAGGCAGATTCAGAATGGGGGTGAAGGGGGCAGCCCTCCATCTGCTAAAGCCAGTGGGAAAGTAATTGTGGAGGAGGGGGGTCCCTGCTCAAGCATATATTTTTTTGCATGCTATGTAATTAGACTGGAACTTGTAAGAGAAAATGTTTGAGGCCCAAAATTTTGTGAGATTCTAAGAGGGCATGGGTAGTATGCAGATAAAAACTACGCAGCCCTATAGTAATGTCCCCAAATTCTACATGGAATGTAAAACCATGTGTTTAGGGAGCAGAGTAACCTACACATTGCCTAATGCAAGGATTTTGTGTGCTTTCTCCCAAATATTGTGTCTCTGGCTGTTGCTACGTGGACCATGAGTCTGATCTAGTCTGGTAACTTTTATGTTCTCTGAGAACTAGATGAAAACCATGAAAGGGAACTTTGATTCCCAACAGCCATTATAGGAAAAGGAATGAAAACGTTTGGCAGTAATAGGGAAGATGGCAAGAACACAGCAAACCAGTTTCCTCCTGCCTCTCTGCAGGGTCCCAAAAAACAAACAGTTGAGAAGGGCTCATCAAAGCAGTCTGGTCTTTGCTTGCATTGAACTGCTCTTTCTGTCAGTTTAATTGAGGGGATTATTTCTACAGCGTTCATGATATCCTTTCGTCTTGGGGCTATGGATGCCCCGTCCTGTTTTGCAGGATCAGTTTCAGATGGTGTCGCCTGCCAATGTGGAGACCTTGTTGGGATCTGTTCGTGCCACCACTTGGCCCCTTTCAGTCTGGTTTTCAGCCTGGGTATGGTACGGAGAGACGGCATTGGTAGCCTTGGTTGACGATCTCCGGCTGGCATTGGACCAGGGTTGTCAGACCTTACTGGTCCTGCTAGACCTTTTGGCTGCATTCGAAACACTCTCGATCATGAGGTGTTGGTGACTTGCCTGCGGCACCGTGCAGGAATTTGTAGAACGGTCTTGGACTGGTTTCGTTCATTCCTGGCCAGAACACACAGGGTGGTCTTGGGGGAGTGTACGTCTTCCCCCCCCCGGGACCTCACCTGTGGAGTCCCGCAGGGTGCCATTCTGTCCTCCCTCTTGTTTAACATCACTATGCAGCTGTTAGGGGAGATCGTGAGAGGGTTTCATGGCATGCAGTGTCATCGGTATGTTGATGACACTCAGCTCTGCCTCTTTTTCTACTGACCCAGGCCATGCAGTCTCATTTTCCCAGTGCCTGTTGGCTGTGGGGGCTTGGATGAGGTCAAGCCATCTGCAGCTGAATCCTGACAGGTGGGTGAGGGCTTGGGGGGCCTGGGGGTGGTTGAATCTCCTCTTGTTGGGGGTGGGGTGGGGTTTGCCCTCCCATGGTCTCGCAGGTGCGGAGTCTGGGTGTGCGCCTCGATTCACGGCTCAGCCTGGAATCTCAGGTTGTGGCCATGGCAAGGAGTGTGTTTCAGCACTTACATCTTGTCCGGCGGCTTCGGCCGTATCTCTCAGACTCTGACCTCATCACTGTCATCCATGCCTTCATCACCTCGAGGCTGGATTACTGCAACGCGCTCGTGTGAAACCGATCCCACAAAACAGGACAGGACGGGGCATCCATAGCCTCAAGATGAAAGGATATCATGAATGCTGTAGAAATAATCCCATCAATTAAACTGACGGGAAGAGTGGGGCTGCCCGAGAAGCTGGTCCAGAGGCTGCAGCTGGTGCAGAATGCCGCGGCCCGTCTCCTTACTGGGGCAGGGAGCACATGGCACCTCTGCACTGGCTGCCTATAAAGCACCAGGCTAGGTTCAAGGTGCTGGTTTTAACCTTTAAAGCCCTTCACGGCCTGGGCCCTGCCTATCCGCGGGATCACCTCACTCCCCCTGTGCCCGTGCGACCCCTGAGATCGTCCGTGGGGGCCTTTTTGGAAGTTCCCCGGGCGAGGTTAGATCTTTTTCAGTAGCTGCCCCCGTGCTGTGGAATTCGCTCCCGGAGGAGGCTCGGTTGGCCCCCACCCTCCTGTCATTTCGACGTTTGTGTAAGACCTGGCTGTTCCGCCAGGCTTTTGGTGAGGGGATGNGGGGGGGGGGGGGGGGGTGTTTCTCCCTGCATGTGGGATTTTTAACTTTTAAATCAGTTTTATTGTTTTAATTTGTTGTTCGCCGCCCCGAGCTGCCCTCTGGGCAGGAGGGCTGGGATAAAAATCTTTTATAAATAAAAACAAAGCAATCTTTAAACTCTGGTCTAGAAAACCAGTATTTGCAACAACAAAAAGAGAGAGAGAGAGATGAGCAGTGAGATTTTCTGGCATCTGCCAGGACCATTTAAGTTCATAACCCTAGAAACCACATGCCAGAAATCTTCATGCAGCCGGAAGGGGTAAGACTACACGTGCCCACACAGACGTCTCCTGCTTTGTGACTGACTGGCAGAGTTCGGCAGTGCCAGGGGCTGAGCCTCGGGCACCGCCAAGTAAAATGCAGGATCGTTACGGCAGCGCAGGGCCACTCCTGGTCGAGGATATCCTCCATCAGGAGGAGTCTCTGAAGTGAATGGCACTACTCCCGCGTGTCTGCAGAGCTGGGATCTAACCATGATCCCTCCCAGCCCTAGGGTGGGGCAAGACCCAGTGAAACGGAGTGGGGCTTGGTTCCCCATGGAAAACTAGCGCTAGGGGCATGCAAGAGTTCTTACCCTGAAAAACTATTTTATTAAAGAGGATCAAAAATTTAGTTTTCTCCATAAAAGGAAAACTAGTATTTTTTTTTTAGATACTCAAAATGGAAATACTCCCACCCCATCAAAAATTTAGCAGTTTCAAAGAACAAAACAAAAAACAACAGATGAAGCATTGTGGCTTCTGAAAATTTCCAATCATTTCAGTGTGCAGAAACTAAGATTTCTGTAACAATAGAGAGGTTTTTTGGTTTGTTTTTTAAAATCACATTTTCATAGGGGGGAAAAAGTTAGTCGAACTGGAAATTTTATGGGCTACTGAAATGCAGTTTTTAATTATTATTATTTTTTTACAAAAAACTAGAAAGTTTTACCAGCTTCTAACATTATAATAGTATTTTACTTGGGTGTTTTTAAAGAACTTTCTTAAAGATCAGGAAAAGGGGCTCTCTTGAAACACGGCACTAATGAAGCAGCTGTTGGGGGTTAGGTTCTGTTACAATCACAGCCTTGCAGGTGGAACTGAAGACAGAATCTGGCCCTAACTTCCTAACCCTTTCTTTGCATTTTTCCACAACTGGAATCAAAATCAGAGCTGCATCGTATCGATCAGTTAAAAAGTTCCCTTACAGCTTTGCCTTCTTTATTAAGCCGGGTGAAGTTTAGTTTGTCTACTACCCCACTTTATATTAAATTAACAAAACTAAGATACTTCCCCATAATAAAAACACATGTTTATAAATCCATTTCCCTGGCTTTATTAAATGTTCCACTTTATGTACATTTGAAAGATGAACCATTTACAGTTCTGCACACGCTGCCTCCTGCTTTCCTCTAGCTCATAGGGAAGGTTCTCACAAACCTCTACGGAAACAGAACGGAGCGGGCGCTTCTGATTTCTGTATGTCAAAATGCTTTCAGTTTATATCATAATACGTACAATTAAAAAACCCTCAAACATGCAAACTGTAGAAAAATTTAAGCTGGCAGTGAAAAATAAAAAACAAAAACGTCTTCCTCTTGTGCATGTCACAGTTTCTTTCATTAAATCGGATTTCTAATTCTAGGGAACGTAGTGTCTGATACCACTGGTTAAAGCAGGTTTTATCAACAACTAGTAGTTAAAAAGGTCAACGTTTCAATGGTCCGTACAGTTTTAGCTCCCATCTATTGTACAGGAAGACCGTCAAGACTGGCTTGGGCCTTCTGTGGTGTACCCTCAGTCAGTAACTCGGAGGAGCAAGGCAGGTGTCTGACGGTTTCACGGGGGAAGAACGAAATCCTTCCGTTGTCCGCTTGCTTCGGCACTGCACCTAACTCCCTAAGCGTGGATCTCGGTTCACCCCCAGCGCGGATACTAAGTGGCTCGGGAGAACGGTTGCTGGCATTGATGAAGCTTGTGTTCTTCCCCGTGTCAAGATTCACAAGCCAAGTAATCAAACTTTTCAAAAATAAAAAAATTCCCCCAAATCTTAATGGCCGATTATAGAAGGTTTCACACGTTAAAGCAATAATTCAGATCTAAAGTTACCACAGAAACCTACATCTCTGGGTCAAGTGTTTAAAAAAAAAATCTGTGTTAAGACAACGAAAAGATTTATATACCGGTTCATTAGCTACGTATTTTTTTTTTTCCTTTTCTTCAGAAATTGTCACATTGACGATGTAGTCGAATCAAAACATTTCTGCACAATAAAACAGAAAACTATGATACAGTGAGGTAAAGAGAACGCAAAAATATTCACCCACAATATATCTTCAGAAAATACCAACACAGTGATTTAAAAAAACAAAAAAAACAAAAACAAAAAAGAAAAGCACAGAACTTAGAAATGAACAGCATAAATGGCTATTAGTCTGAGTGATCACCTACAAATCTCCTACGCCCACAAATCCACAGGGAAGTGTAATGGTCTTCTCCAACATTTAGTGAAAAGATAACCCTTTCCGGCTCATGGTTCGTGAGTAGCACTCAGATTTCCATCAGACCCAAGTCAGCTTCGTCGAAGCCGTAGAAGGATTCTGTTTCACTCTCCCCTTCGAAGAGTTGGTGAAGGATCTCGGGGTCAGTGGAGTCTTCAGCCTGGCTTCGATCCTGGCGGTCCATGTCGTCTTGCTGCTCATTGGTCAGCTTCAGCTGCTCCTCCAGCGAGGCGATCAGCTCCTCCTGCATGTCGGCATTGCGCGTGGGAGTGTTAGCTGTGCCGTCGGGGCCGGGCAGCACGCTAGCTACCAGAAAAGACTGCTGCACCAGTTCAGGGCAGTCCCCGATGACTTCCAGGACCTCGGCAAGCCAGCACAAAACCAGCTGGAGGAGAATGTCCGAGTCGCATGTGGAGTCCGCCATTTCCTTGGCTTGCTCTTTCCACTTTTTATGCAAGAAGTTTTTCACTGTCCGTTTGATGCAAACGTCCAGGGGCTGGATTTTGGAGCTGCAGCCAGCGGGGACCACAGCTGGCAGGGTGCTGGTGGTGCTCAGCAAGGAAAGCACTTCCTCGGACAGGTGTGTTCGATGGCAATCCAGTACCAGCATGCCCTTGCTGTTCTGGCCGTCTATGTGCTTCTGCCACACCCGGGAGGACCACAGCTCCATGACCTCGTCGTCGCTGTATCCGTTCTCCTTCGCTTCCAGGATAATTGACTCTGGCACGTTGGCAGCTTGCTCCACACGGCCCCTGTAGAACACCAGCGTGGGCAGGACGCTCCCGTCGGCCAAGATGGCGAGGACCACATCGCACCAAGGGTCGCCGGTCCCCACGGTCTGCAGCGCATTTTCCTTCCGGTCGTCGCTGCTCAGCACTTCCACGTCCAGGAAGAGGGAGATCTCATCAATGGCGGTGATCATGGAGAGTGGAAGGTCCTGGGTGTGGATCTGCCGCTGCACAAACTCGAGAAAGCAGTTGGCGTTTTCATCAACAACTTTGGGGAGAGGGTGAGCCACCGCCCGGCGTGTGTGCGTGCTCAGGTTGTGTCTTAGCATGAATCTCACAGCCCACTCGTAGGAAATCTTGAAGCCTCCCTCTAGGGACCGGCCAATCTTCGTGGCCTTCTGGAAGAGGGACTCCTCATTGACTGGCAGCTGCTGCTCTCTTTGGGTCAAGACCCATTCTGCTAGCTTCTCCTCAGCCTCCAAGCTGAGGTACTTGCCCTCTGACAAGGACGCCAAGTTTTCTTCTTGGAAAGCTTGAAACCTCCGTAGCCAGCGCCTGATGCGTCTCTGCGGATTCCTGAAGTGCTCGGCTGCCTGTTCCGTGCTGCAACACAGAGCAAACAGGACCACGCGCAGCTTTTTCACAGATAGCTGCTCCTTTCTGCTGATGGGCTCGGGCTCTTTCGTTGGCTGTTTGTCCTCTTGATCATCAATATTTAAGCACTCTTCCTCCTGAGTGACGACTACAGGAGCTTTGATTGCCGCCAGTGCTGCCTCTGGCACTGCCTCGGGTACTGCTTCTGGCTCTGCCTCCGGCGCTACGTCCGGCTTTGCCTCCTCCTTCTCGGGCAATGGAGGGTTGGTTTTCACAGTAGCAGCTTTGCTGGGAGGGTAAGTGGCAAGGGTGTTCTTCACACTTCGGTCAAGGGACTGACTGTTCCTTAAAGGGACAAAAGAGCACAAAAGGACTCATTTAAACAAACAAAGCAAACAGGAGAGGTCAGAGGAAAAACAAACTAGACAGAGCTTGGTAGATGAGAGACAGGAGAAGGTTTACCTTGTTGGGGAAATCCAAGTATGAACTACAAAAATAAAACAAAATATTGGTGGCGAGTTTGCAAGCAGGAAATAAGGTGGCGGGATGGATACAGATCGTGCCCCTCTTACAGCATTGGCCATGCTGCAGGATCGGAAGGTGTTTTGTCTTTGCTAACACCCCAATACAAATACAGAAATTCAGCTACCTCATGGGGCTGTTTAATGCACATCAATACGGGGCAGTCTAAGTCCACATCTGCTAGAAATTACACGAGCAGCTGGCTTAGTCAAGATGCAATCCCCCAAGTTGGAAATTACCCCGGACGGCCAGGGACAACACCCTGCCCTTTATAAAAATGCTAGCAACGTTTATGGCCGAGGGCCGGGAGGCAAGGGTTAGACCCCATCCTAAAAGCACCTTCAGGAGCACAATGTCCCATCACGTCACTTGAATCAATACTGTCTTACAGGAAAGAGCAAGTCGGCAATCCCCAGAGGCCTTCTAGCTATCGGCCTGTCCTGCTGACCCTGGCAGCTCTAAGCCAGCGGAGGGGAACCTCCTGCCCCGGAGGCCAAATCCAGCCTACATCTGATTTTTATTTGGCCCCTCCCCAATGCCTGGATCTGGCCGCTGGATCCAGCTGCCACCCCCAAGCCCTGAACGACGGCACTCAGGGCAAGGGAGCAGAGATGAGGGCAGGCGCACAAGGAGAGCGGGTGGATCCATGACCTGTATCTTCCACACTGGGCAGCCCACCCCTAGCTCTTATCCGTCCTGCGTAGACTGATTTTCAAAGTGGTCTGTGAGAGGGGAAAACGTTCCCCACCCCTGGGCTAAACACATTGTCTACACTCAGAAGAGAAATGAGCAATGACTTAAATGAAACAATCTCAACCTTCCAAGATCACAGAATTTCAGGGTTGGAAGTGTCAAGTGTCATCTAGTCCACTGTTCAATCCCCCAGTCCCTCTAAACCCCAAGAGGTTATTGTTTTGTTCTGCAACTCCACAACATCACATGCCTACCATCTATACTACATACCAACAACACGGAGAATTAGGTCAATACTAGGTCAACTGCCTCTCAAAAAAAAGTTACACCATGGATACATCTGGCCTTGCTGTCTGTAAATAATGCCCTAGACGAACATAAGCATTAACGCAACACTACAGAGTACTGTTGCTAGACATTTTTCTCTACCTCACGGTCTTACCTCGGAAAACGACGTTACTGAATTCGTGGGATGGGTTGAAAACAAGATGCTTGGCCATCGCGTCGCCGTCGGACCTCGCAAAACGACAGGAGGAACAAGCTAACCGTACCCCACTACGAGAGGGAAAGGAAAGAGGTGCATCATTGACAGTCAGCACTACAACAAGTACATGCTTTTCTTATTAAGTAGTCATTAAAAAAAAATAAGAGAGAGGCCTAAGTTTTCCCTAAAATTCAAACCCACAATAAGGTGACCTGCCAACGGAAGCCACTGGGAGCTGCAGGGAACGCAACGCGCTGCACGTGGGTTAAGATTATCGGGTTTTGTCAATAGAGAAAGACAACGAAGGGTGGCAGAGGATCAGAAAATAAAAGGTTATTTAGAAAATGAGTGATAGTAAGATGTCGGGCATTACCAGGAAGTATAGTTTTTAAACAAAGCCAAGTATTTTGGACTCTTCCGGGGAACGTGGTTGCTGCAAAACACAGAAAAGAAAAATCAGGTTAGAATTATTTTGCATCTTTAAACCTAAATCACAACGCTGCAAAACGCAGCACCTTTTTTTTTCTGGGAAATTCGATCCTATTTGCGTTAGGGTATTCTGGCTCGTTTGTGTCTAGCAAGATGAGCTTTTATTCCCAAGAGCCAGGAACAATGCCATTTCTATAGTTATAGACTAACAGCTGTCAAAGAGCTCTGCTCTAAATACATCCGCTATTTGAGCCAGGAGGCTGATTAACCATGTGCACAACCAGGGAGCTCCTTGGTCGCAGATTCCTCATGAACGTTGCATCCCTGGTTTCTCCCTCTGTTCCCCCTTCCCTGTCTCTAGATTGTAAGCTCTCGGGCAGGGACCGTGTCGATCTTGTTTTTTGTAAAGCGCCAGGTACATCGCTGGTGCTATATAAATGCTTATAATAAATAATAATTAATAATAGCTAAGAACCCATGTCTCTTGACAGGGGCTGCCAGCAAGGCTGAATGCGGTGGCTGAATTCCCCACCTCTGATCCCTGTGCCCCACTCTGCATGCGGAGCAGGCCCCCTCACTTCACCTCCTAACAGCTGGCAGGAGGGGCAGCCTCCAATCTACACATGCAGGACTCCAGAGAGGTCACTGCCATGCTAGGTTTCCAGCAGAAGGAAGACCTCACAGAGGTTTTAAGAAGAATCAGTAATGGGGATGAGGGGCCGCTCTCTACTGAACGAAAGACCATGAGAGGACTCCTTCATGGTTGATACGAAGGAAAAATCCTTTCTTTGTGCTGATGGAAGGTAGAGTAATACTCGCACGACAACCTTTTCTTTCTACAGCGCCCGCTGCCAAAATAGTGTTCGGAGCGCTTTACAACATAAAAACCAAACAATATCAAATAAGTTTAAAGTAAAAATCCAGTTTAAAACGATTTAAAAGGGGTAGGTAAAGAGGACACACAAAAGGAAACCAGCCGTGGATCCTAAAAACACCTGGAAAATAAATCAATCAGTCTTCGGGTGCTTTTTAAAGGGGAGGCGGGAGGAATTAATATGGACATCTGGAGGGGTCCCCTAAACCAGAAGTGGGGGGGGAACCTCGGGCTGGAGTGGAGGGGGGGGGGCAGCAAATGCGGCCCGTGGCTAGTTTTTTGGTGGCCCCTTTCCAATTCCTGGATCTGGTTCCTACCCCCAAGCTCAGGGCAAGGGAGCAGAGAAGAGGGCAGCGTGCAGACAAGGCTAAGGGGAAAGATCCCTGACCTGGACCCTCCTCTTGCTGAGCGCACCCTTGAAAACACCATGCCCCCAACTTCCATGCAGCTCGAAGGAGCTTGCACTTGGTTCCAAAGCGGCCCCCGGGAGGGAAAGGTTTCCCCGTCTCGGTTCAAAACGAGCTCGGCTCCAGCCGGATTAATCTTCACCCAACATTTCCAACAGGCCTCCCGCCTCCGTTGGGGCAGGCGCCTAGGAGCTCATCGCAATCTCTGTGCTGCTAACACAACATGCGCCCCAGTGTCCCCCTCCTGAAGACGCTCTGGTCAGCGGAGCCAAACGTTCTCTCTTCCAAAAATTCAGTCCTTAGGAAAGCAACGTTTCTTCCAAAACTTTTGACCAACCCCAATTTAGCTGACGCAGCATCCTCGTGCCCTCTTGCAGCGAGCTGGAAGCTAGGGGCACCCCGCTTAGCGGGAAGACAGCGTGCGGGAATCGGCCAGCTTCACTTTTCTACCGACACTTACTTGATCATGTGGTTAGCGTAGGCCCGGGAGCAGCAAGTGCTGTAGCGACACAGCGAACAGTGCACGTAGGTAGGGAAGTGGTTTGGGAAGTCAGGGATTTCGAAGCTGCACTCTAGGCAGGTCTGTCGGCCAAGGACGCTCCTGCAGATGAAACGGAGGAGACTCCCATCAGCAGCTGGACAGTTACCATGCGCATTCAGAGTGAACACCACGTTTAGCAGCAGACACAAAAGACCAGGTTAATTAGCAAACGGCAGAGACAGCTTCAGTCCGCGGGGGAAATGGGCAGTGAAGATAATTTACTCTGACTGATGTCTTCAACCCTAGCCAGGGACCCCATGTTCCTTGCAATTTCTCTAATGCTGCCAATGGGGAAGACACAGTGAATCCAGGTCCCTGGCCCTAGTCTCTAATAGCATCAGGCTTCCGGATCCCCAGTCTGAAAGAGTTTGGCTTTAGAGACAGACATCTCTGGTGTTGCAACACAGTGGAATTCAATGGGGGAAACCGCCGGTGTTGAAGCAGCTTGCTCGTCACCGCGGCCCGCTCCAACTGGGAGCTCTAAGACAAACAGACTCCAGGGCTCTGGTGGCGGCTGCTGCTGCAGGCCACCCAGCTGGAAGGAGCAAGGGTGCGGGGAGTTTGCCAGTGGCTGGAGAGGAGTTAAGCTGGGAGCCAAGGCAGAGCTTGCGCCAACCTTGGAGCCAAAAGAGGGTTTGCCCCAAGGCCAACTAGGGTCCCGGCGTTGCAGAAGAGATGTGCTAGTTAGACCCTTGCTTCCTTACTGCTCAGAGGCAGACGAACAACTGGGGAGCTGAGGCTAGATCCCTCTTAGTAGGCTCCTCAAAATTGATTGTCTGCCTCCTACTGGTAGCCGGCGGGATCTACCCTACTGTTCTGACTGGACGGCCAGGAGGATCCCCCGGGAGAAGAGGCGAGAGTCCAGGAAGGACCACTGGGACTAGCTTGATAGACTGTTTGCCTTGGATAACTTGACTGGGGAGTTTGTTTATGGGGCTGAAGGACCAAGACTTTATTGGCACCTGTGTGTTGTTGAAAGGGCTGGCGAGCATGTTGGGACACGCCCACTGAAGCATTTACCAGGGAAGGAGAAAGAACGGGCTCAGGTTCACACAACCGGAGTTGCCCGTTTGTGAGCAGGCAGGGGATCCAGCTAGACCAACTAGTTTCCCCTCCATGCCATGGGTTGACACCTCATTTATCTTGTGGAAAGCCAGCGCCCCACCCTGTACCGTCTTAGCACTTAAAGAAAGGTAGTCACAAAAGCTGGGGAGAACAGCTCCTCTCCACTCTCGCGTGCAAGAGAATGAAGGCTGCAGTGAGAGACCTCACGGGGAGAGGCCATGGGAACACATTGGCCATTCCTGTGGCAACCGAACAAAACTGACGGCAAACTCTTTGCAAGCTTTTTAAACTGAAACTTATTAAGAAATTCTGACATCTTCTTGACGGCTTTTTTCTGGATGTTCCTCTGGTAGGGCGGGTACGTGAAGACGGGCTGGGAGTCTGCCGAAGCCGACAGCGGGGTGGAATCCTGCAGGGCACCATGGGGCGTATCGTTTGAAGACACCGGCACGGTCCGGGGCTGCCCTCTGGATGCCCGAATTGTCACCTGCGGGGAAGCAAAAGGGGACAGATGTGGCACGGACCCCAACTGGGCATGCCTCAAAGGTTGATGCTGCTTTCCGTTTCTGCTCCGGGGCTCAACAGCTGTGCGGTTCTGCCGGCCCGTTTAACGGGGATCCGACAAGGGTGGATTTGCAGGGACAGCATTCTGCATGCTCTGCCAAGTCCTAGTCACGCCACCAAGTGAAAGCAGGCGCAGAAGAAATCTTTACGCACATGGAAACGAGAGGGTGCAATCCTCATCCGTCCAGCTGCGCGCGCGCACACACGTGTGAGTTGTGTACTGAAGTGCCGTACTGTGCCCTCGCACGAGAGGTGTTGTGTAGCCCAACCACAGTAAGGAGGCCGGGGTGTGTAATGGGGAAGGCAACTCTACCTAGGGGCAATCGCAGCTCTGTGCAAGAGAGTGGGAGACGGGCAACGATGCGTCTCACTGGTCTAAACCAGCACTTTGGCACCAACGTACTCGCAGGGAACCCCGTGACACACTGGGCGAAGGAGGATTCCCTCTCAAGAGCAAAGCTGCGGTGGCAGCTCTTGGGCAATAGGAGAATAAAGGTCTGTTTCGCCACCCCAGGCCCAACCATCCCCCTTACCTTGGTTCCAGGCTTCAGTCCTTCGAGCTGTTTGGGCTTCCGGAACGTTTTGTGATGCTGGAGCTTGTGCTCGATTTTATCCTTGGCAAAGAGGAACTGGAGCCGACACTTGTTGCAGTGGTAAACGCTCTTCTTCTGAGGCAAAATAAAAACGAGAGACGGGATTATCGAAAGAGAGGATGACAAAGGAGTTCTCTTTGACTGGGCCTTGGCGAGAGTAGGCCTGCTTTCGAGCCGGCTGGGAATCAATTAGAATTAAACCTGTACCAACTGCAGGAGGAGGTAAATGCAAGATGATAAATACATGTAAACTAAGGCTACGATGGGTGCAGGAGGTAAAAAGATAGACAGCTGTCTTTGAGAGGCCAGTCGAGTGGGGTCTTTGCCCCTCTCCAAAGCTGCAAAGCACGGACTCTGGAGCAGTCCCTGGAGTTTGTAGATGGCGGCCCAAGCCTTTGCGGCACTTGTCCGTGCGGCGTTACGGCCAGGCAGTTGTTCAGTGCCGAGTTACCTGGTGCCTCATGAAATGCTGCTGGAAGGCATTGCCGTTCTTAAAGACTTTCAGGCAGTAAGGACAGAGCAGGTGCCGCGTGTCCTCGTGGATCATTCGGAAATGGCTGTCTACCTCGGAGTAAAGCGATGAACGGTACTGACAGACCTGGGGACCGACAGAGGCAAACTATTATCCTGGAAGCCATTTAGGGTGGAGATTATTATTACTAATAAAATAATAATAATACACCCTTCCCCCCCCCCCCCCACCAAATGGCACTATCACTTTTACAGCAAAAAAAAATACAATAGAACATGAAATCCAGTTAAAATACAAATCTGTGTGAAAACAATTTAAAAAGGGAAAGAAGGTAACACGGGAGGACAAAATACATGGAGGGGAACCAGCAGTGAACCCTAAAAAGCACCTGGAGAATAAATAAGTCATCGGGTGCTTTTTATTTATTTTATTCAGTTCTTAAAGGTGGGGAGGGAGAAACCGAGACGGACGAGATCCACGTTGAGGGGCCCGTCCCAGCAAAGGCCCGATTGTCCAATGGCACTTTCCCTGAACAGTGGGTGGTTTCTGAGCACCGATATAGCGCCAGCAACGTACCTGCCAACATGCAATCATTGACTAGAGGCAGGAGCCCTGCCCCAGGAGGCCTATCATCAGGAGAGACAAGGGCGGGAAGGGAGGAACGTAGGAAGGGAGAGGAATACATTCTTGAAGTTGGAAATTTGCAGGGGCATGTGCTTAAGCTTACTTACAAGGGAGAGAGAAGGCAGTCGAGGATCCCCTCAGTGAGCAGTGTGAGGGGATGAGGATCTAGGGAAAGCCTGACGGAGAGGATCTGGAGGTTGGGGGAGAGGGAGCAGAACCAACGTGTACAAGGAGGACGTTGTAGGCAGAGGGGGCAGGCGAAAGCACCGTGGGATAACGCGTCACAGGAGCACAGGCCCAGTAGCTGCGGGAGATCCATCTCAAAAACCATCAGGGCCACAGGCAACTCTTTCAACTTATTTGGTAAGAATGGTTTTGATGGTGGAACGTAACCCAAATGATCGTCCCAGTGCCTGACGGGCCCCAGTGCCTTGCTCGGTCGCTTTAGGTCTCTGGGACCGCAGCGTAACGTTCTGTACCTGACAGACGTAGGGCATTTCTCCCGGCTTGTGGGTATCTTTCATGTGCTGCAGGAACATGGGCTCAGTCTCAAACGCCCATTCGCAGATCTTGCACTTCGCTGTAAGGCAAAGGGAAAGCGTCAAACTAAAGAGGGGTCAGGAAAGGCGCGATGGGGCGCAGCAACATCGTTCTTATGAACAGCAAGACAGCATCGCTGCTCTGTCGGAAGCACCTGACTCGGGTACAAAGGTTTTTAGCGTTTTCCAGAAGGCCTCGCAGCGGAACAGTAGGTGGAAACAGTGACGGAAGAGCACAGAAAATCATCTGTTTGCTGGCTTAGAAAGGTGCAAGTGAGATGGCGTTATATTAGCCCAGTAGGACTGCGGGAAGTCATCTAATAATGACCCGGTTTTGTGAATTCGCTAAAGGAATTCATTTTTTGTCACAGTTATTTCTATAGCACTTTACAGTCCTTTTCTAATTCACCCTTAACAACCACCCTGTAAGGTAGGTCTTTCTTATTCCTATTTAACAGATAGGGGAACTGAGGAGGCGAGTGACTTGCCCAAGGCCAAAGCAGTGTGTGTCTGGCTAAAATGAGATTGGAACCCTGCCAGATCCAAGTCCGACACCTTATTCTAGGCTATGCTGGCTTAGATTCAGACTGAGCCAGCTACATTTCATTTGTGACCAGCGACATGACTGTAAAACTGGGGGCTTTATTAGTGGATGAGGTGTCAGAGTTGGACCTGGGAGATCAGGGTTCAAATTCTGACTTAGCCACAAACTCACTGGGTGGCCTTGGGCAAGTCACTCTATCTCTGCCTCAGTTTCCCCCATCTGTAAAATGGGAATAATAATGACCTACGGCACAGGGATGTTGTGAGAGGGAGTGAGATAAGGGCTTTAAGGCACTCTGGAAAATGGAAGCATTATATCCACGATAACACGGCCATTTAACTCCTTTAGCAAGTGAACAGAACTTGATCATGACTAGATTACTTCCCGCCCCGGTTCCGGTTGGGCTAAGTTAACACCACCTAACTTGCGGTTTTACAAGCAAACGGGGATGTTGTAGCTGTCGCCACCCTGCATCCGAACAGCGGGGTGGACACGATAACCCTCCAGGTCCTTTCCAACTCTGAGAGTCAGAGAAGCCTCCTGATCAGACAGCTCCTTTTGAAGACGGAAGGTGCTCTTCCCCAGAGACTTACTGGTTGATTCGTAGGGGCTGTGAACGTTTTCCAGGTGGCACTGGAGCTGGAAGGGGGTGGAGAACTGTCTGTAACAGTGCTGGCAGATGGTGTGGACGTCCACCTCCCCGTTCTGCTGATCCAGTTCAACGTGGTGCTTCATGTGATTCATAAACCTAGGAGAGAAGAGCACGGACATAATGCAGAGTCTAGAGACCGGGTGGGGCGGGGCAGACATACGGTGCTGACAAACTACCTGGTCCAGGCATCCCCCTCAAGCCATCGACCTGGACCTCTCCCACTGGCTCCAGGCCTGGACCCCTTTTGCTGGCTCCCAGCTCTAGGGCACCTCAGCAGCCGGCGGTCTCACCAACCAAGATGAGCACTGCCCCTTCTCTGCCGCTGGCCCCTTCCCCTTTCCTAGGCTGTGATCTACCGGAGACCAGCCTGGGATCTGCCAGTAGGTCAGGACATAGCTACATGGGATCCTTTACATTCCTTCTGCGATGGCTTTCATTGGGGGCAAACCCTATTTCCCAATAGAGAGAATGAAAGTGTGTCTCTGCCTGGAGGTTGGGATTTGGGGGTGTGAGGGGGCTTCTCTCTTGCTCTCCTTGCCAATACAAAGCCTGGCCTCCTTCCCTCCACAAGGAAGGAATGATCATGGAGCCCATTGGATGCTGAAACCTGCCTTCTTCCCATCCAGAGAGGGTAATACTTTGCTGGAGGATTCCTGGCCTCTGGAGCGAGGACCCAGTCAGAATACTCTTCCCCCCATGTCGGCGTGCCAGTTCGGTCAGAGTGCTGTCCCACAGGAGGAAACAACCCCGCCCCAATTCTCAGCTGAACGTCCGTCGAGGACCCAATTTTTGCAATCTGGGGTATTTTGTTCACTTTCATTTGTCGTTTTCCTGTTAATCTTGTTCATTTTTGGCCCGGAACAATGGAAATGGGCAGGGTAAGAATTGCCACCAATTTCCATTGTTCCTGGCCAAAAAACAAAAAAGAATAAATGGAAAAATGAAACAAATGTTTTATAAAATGACAAAAACGAAGAAAACCCCCACGACGATGGGAAATTGGGTGCCTGACAGAGGAGTGCTTGCGACGGGTTTTGGGTTGAATCTGCTGGATTTGACAGGCTTGCTCCGTTTGGAGGGTACTTCTTTCAGCTCCTGTCTGCAGAGGTCTCTGTGTTGGACAGTCCGTCCTACAGAGAGCAGCTTGCTGCAGCCTCAACCTCATTCTCAAACTGCACAAAAGCCACAGCTGGACGCTTCTAACATGGGACGTAGCGGAAGCCCCCACCCCCACTCAGCGATTCCCGATAAAGAATCACGACTCTGTTACACTGAGAGCGAACACTTCTGGGTTTAATTCTCTTGATGTCCTGATCGTCCAGTGGGGGAACTTGCCTTAACATCCGCAGAGATCAGAGGCAGTAGGGAGAATGGCAAAGCCATTCCCTGCCCTTACCGTATGTTGTTCTTTAGCCTCTTGGTGCAGTGGGGGCAGCGGAAGGACGTGGGGACCTTGGGGAAGCTCAGCAGCTGGCTCACTTTGCCGCCATCCCGGCCGTAGTAGAAGTCGTCCACCAGCATGATGAGTTTGCTCTGGGAAGAGTCGCCAACGCTTTCGCTTGACTCCGGTGCTTTGGCAGGCGGGGACAGCGTGGGGATGGGTGTGGAAGAGGGGGCCGGAGCAATAGCAACTGTCTTTTCTGGAGAGGGAGGCTTCGTAGACTGAATATTTGGTTCAGGTTCCAAGGGTTTTCCTTTCTTCAGGAATTCAACCATTTCGGGACAGCAATACTAAGGAAAGAGGAAAACCCATCCTAAGGACTAGATTGTGCATCCCTTCCCCGTTCCCCGTGGGCTGTGATCTGTCAAAGGGCCCCTCCTGCCGAGTCGATGCGGCCGGAGGAGCCTGCTGCTGCGAGGCGGTGCTTCACTGCGGAATGTGTTGCAAAACCAAGGTCCTGCCTACACGGGATCGTCTGACCATCCTGTGCCCGTTCTAATGGCAGTAATATAGGGGCCGTGCCAGGGAAGGCACTCTGCACTAATAACGAATGAATGCTTAGGCTACACACCACTTACTCCAGAGTCTAATCACTGCCTTAGGCTGCATTCCCCTCCCCGGCCCTCGCAGGGTTTAATGTGTGAAAGGGTTAGTGTCACAAGGTGCCATGGGCACTGTCTCCCCAAGAGTTACACCGGAAAGCAAGGTTTAACAAAATCCATCGCGTGCATTTCTCATAACGCGCGACAGGATTAATCCGCCTATCAGTCTGCCTTAATTGCTGTGGGAGGGCATAGAGGTAATTTCCTCCTATGGGGATGAATCCCCCACTGCCTGCCTTGGGGGACAAAGCATGGTTGACAGCAAAAAAACAACCAAAAAAAGTATAATAATGATACCCCCATTAGTGGCTATGACAATACACACGAGGGGGAGGGAACGGCAAAAATGTGACTGCAAACTCCTGTAAGGAAGAGTACAGGGGGCAGGGGGTGAAGAGGCTTGTCTGAATGCAGCCTGTCTCAAAGTGGTTACTCACACACATGTGGCCTCTTAAAGCTTCAGTGACTCGGAACTGGGCATTACACCTTGGGCAGACCTTCCGGCCACCATCTTGCAAGTCAAAGCTGGGGATAGGTGAAGAGCTGACTGTAATTAAAAGAGAAGAGACAAGTAAAAGCTCGGATCCAATGTCTTCCTAACTCTACATTTCAGCGAAAACTGGTTGAAATTTAAAACATTTTCTTTTTCTCCACACAAAACGTTGAAAAAAATATGAACTAGGATTGCGGTCTCAAAGTATTTGAAATAGAAAAAAAAAAACCACATGATACTTCAATACATTTTTTTTATTCAAAACTTTTCTCAGAAATCAAGTTTATCAGCTTTTGAGAACCAACTTTTGGTATTTTTTAAATGAAGCTCAAGTGCTTCACTTGGTGCAGGCGTCAGGAAGAGAAGGAATTGGGGGGGTGGGGGTGGGTATTTTTAAAATCAATATTAAGTTTTCACTTAGTGCAGGGCTGTGTCTTCCGAACGGTCACTTTCAGGAGATCCAGCAGAGATTCAGAGATGCCTGGGGCTAAGGCATAGGAAACACGACAGCAGCAGCCTTGCACAAAGTGAAAGGCAGCCCAGGTGCGTCTGACCAGGGACATAACACAGCCGCCATTGAGAACGGCTTCACTTTCTCTACTGTTGCCTCTCCCCAATGGCAGGTTTAACAGGAGCGCTCTCCCCGTCCTAGGCAACACTCTTCTTTGCGAGCTCCTGTGTTCTCCACAGACAGGCGTGCTCCCCTTACCTTTCAGCGAGGAGGAGGAGGACTCCGAGACGCTGGGCCTCTGGGAGCTATGTGCAGAGCTGTTATTGGGCACCACCAGCGGGCTAGGGCCCTGGCCTAACGAGGGGACAGTATTCAGCGTGTTCACCAGCTTAGCAACCTCATTGTTGTTCTCTCCAGTCACCCCAGGCCTCTTCACCGTCACAAAACTTGCAATGCTCACTGCCAGGGAGAGTACAAAGGAGGAATAGCATTTAGGGGCATGGAATCAGTCAGTTCCTGGATTTTATCATGTCCCTATGGTGCTTCCCAACATACCAGATCAGACCAACAAGTTCCCCCCACCTCCTGATGGAACACAAAAGAGTGTTAGTTCAGCCGTTCTGGTATTCTGCCTCAGGCAATGACCAACACAAGGGTGGAATCTTCAGAGTTGAAGGTCATTAGCATAACTGGATTTTTAACCCTAGCAAGTTGGACATGCCCACTGTACTAATCCGGTGTTGGGGTCAAACAGACCCCAATTAAGATATAATTTTTTAAAAAACAACCCGGGGGTTAATTTGAAAAGGGACAATAGCTGTCTAGAAAAAAATTCTCACTGTATCAAGGTTTTGTGGAGGGGGAGGACAGAAATAGGAATAAAACAAAAGGCAGCAGGGGTCAGCAATACCCCACGATGGCCACAATGGGTGTTTTCAGACATGACGGGGCGGTTTCGCCCCGTCCCAAAAACAACCCAGAGATTCCCCGCCGGGATCACTCAGGCACGGCAAACAGACGTGCCGGTGATCCCGGCGGGGAATCAGGGAGGGGGTGGGGCTGCGCGGCGCAATGTGCGGCCGCACGGCCCCGCCCCCTCCACGTTGCCTCGCCGCCCGCCCTCCGGGGAGACGGGCGGGCGGCCAGGCCAATGCCGCCGCAGCATCTGGCCGAGTTCACCACGGCCCGGAATCCCGCCGGGGATTCCGGGCCGTGACAGCCAACCAGACATTACTTTTTATTGATGCCCGCCTGGAATCACTTTCACCACGCTTCTGCCGATTTCCCCGCCGGGACCCCAGGAAGCGTGGTTGAAATTGACCCCATGTGGGTATTCAGTGTGGCGAACATCTGGCGGCCGCCGAACAGATGTGCAGGGCACAGTGACCACAGGTGGGTATTCAGTGTGGTTCACTGTGATCTGGTCACGTCTGAAAACACCCATTGTTAACACTACCCAACTACGGAGGAATAGCAGCTGAGTTTTCAACTGGGCTGCCAAGTGTTTACCAAGGAATTAGTGATTCTATCTAATTATCTTTGTATTCCTCTGAGATGGCTCCATGAAATCGGATAGCTGCCTTTAGATAGCAACCTTACTGCAAAAAGCTCAATTTAATGTTAATGTTGACTCTTATTGACAAAAGGGTCACTTAGCAAGTAAATGGAGGCATCATTAGCACACTTTGTATTCCTGAGATAGCTCCATGAACTCTCCTGATCTGCCTTTAAGATAACCACCTTACTGCAAACAGGTTTTAAAGTTAACCCTTACTGACCAAACGAGTCACTTAGCAAGCAAATAGAGGGGTCCAAATGACCCCATATGGCTGATAGGTAAGTAGTTTTCAAAATGAACTCTGCAAGCAGCTATGATGATGAAAAAAACAGTGTTGAAGGTTCACACCAGAAAGGTTATAACTGCAAGAAAATATACAACTCAATTTATGTTTGTAAAGTGGTTCTTTACCTTGGGGTATAATAGACCCCCAAAAGCGTTTGTAGTGATATTTTTGTACACATGAAGAGGTCATTAATGAAAACAGACACAATGCTATATTTCTTTCTATTTCCACTTCTTGTGAGAAAAGAAAGAAAGATCAGGTTCTGGTTTAAGCATTTAAATAAATAACAAACAGTTATTTATTTTTAACAGCATTTTGTGGAATCTATATTACCCCCAGCACCCTAGGCATATAGTACTTTCAATTTCCCATGCACTTCAATTGGGGTCAAAATGACCCCCCAATGGTTGACAAAGTCAAGTCATGGAGTACGGAGTGGGAGTAGTTTGCTAAAAAGGTTTTATTAACTCCAGTTAGACCCCCCCACCTATCGGCCTAGGGTTAAAAGGATGAATACGTTTTTAAGAGCAGGGGTGGGAACCCATTTCCCTTCCAGGGCCCACATGAAAATTAATACAAGCTCCAATGGCTGCACAGACATTGGGGGCTGGGGTGCTTAAGGGGTGCGCTCAGGATAGGGAAAGAGAGGGTCCAAATCATGGACCCATTCCCTAGCGCACGGCCTCTTCTCTACTCTGTTCCCCTGAGCACAGTCTTTCAGTGCTTGGGGGCTAGGAACTAGATCCAGGGGCCAGATCCAAGAACTGAAAAGGGGTCCCATAAAAATTTTGCCACGAGCTCCGCTTTGCCCCCAGGTTATAAAGGATAGGTCCATAAATGGCTATTGGTCAAGTGGGTCGGAGGACGTAAACTCTGGCTGCTGGGCGGGAACAGGATCGCTCCATTAGGAGCTGTTGGGCCCTTCTCTGAAGTGACAGGATGCTGGGCCGGACGGACCACTGGTCTGACCCAAGAGGGCATGTCTTACGGGGAGGGAAACAATTCCCGGACTTCTCCAGCTATCAGATGATGTCCTGTATATAAACTACATCTGGCAACCAGAGTCGGCTCACTCGTCTTCCGAGGCCAGCTGTGGTATTCGACTATCACCTTCTAAAAAGTAATGAATGACGCAGTCCATGGGGTTTCTTTTTCCGTAAGAGTTGCCGCCTCCCGTCTGTTACGAGGCAGCACAAAGAAAGGGAACAACGAGCTTACTCTGCGCTTCTCTTTCCGTGTTGTAACCCCGCCCCGAGACTTAGGGGACGGGCGAGATAGAAGTTCAAAGTAATAAACATAAGCAAATGCCTTTAAAAGAATTAAACAAACCCAACATTGTATGCTTCTCTAGGGTTTTCTTCCTGAGGCGCTCAAGGCATTCTTATAGCCATCAATGACACAATTCTCACTTTACAGATGGGTAAACTGAGGCACGGCAAGATTAAGGACTTGCCTGCAGTCCCCCTGGAGCATCCGCGCGAGAGCTAGGACTGGGACGTGGGGGTTCTGACACCCGTTCCTTGGCTCTCGGTACCAGACCATACGTTTGAAGACCAGATTTATAAAACAGCGTGAAACCCTTGAAACCTTTTATTTTTTTTGTCCTTGGGAAGTCTTACCTAATTTGGGGTTAGTAGCTTGAGTGGATTGCCCTGGCTGCTGCACAGTTAACTGTCCCAGTGGTGCTGGCTGCGTTGAAGAAGGAGCAGTGGAGGTGCTGGGAGTGGACTTACTTGGCTGTTGGGTCTGGGGTACCGTACTCCGGATGGTTAGCGTGGCCGGAATGACCGTGGTGAACGTGTTGGTGTTGGGCCGGACCGGCATGGTTGTACCTGGTCTCACCTGGGCCATTTGAGAGAAAACCTGCGGAACTCCAACGGCCGGCTTAACAAACTGGGTCCCTGGGGCTGGAAGAAGGGAGAGAAAGCTGGGTCAGTTCCTACTCGACAATCACGCAATGGTCACAATGCCGATGTAACCAAATGGCACAAGACACCACAAAGGCTTTTGTGGAATCTTGTGCCATTTTGGGGATGTCTGTTACGAGCGGACCAGAGGCGGGCCAGGTGCCCCGGCGCTGCAGACCAACGTTGCCGTATCGCTAAGAGCCACAAGACACTTTACGCTGACCCTCCCGGGGACGGGGCAGCAGGGCTTCAGCTCCTGCGCGGTCTGGCGGATTTGGACAGCAGCCATAGCGGCTCAGGGCACACCCGCCCCTGTTCCCGTGGCCCCCCTAGCGGTAGAAATGGCGGCTTGGCGTCTCTTGCTCCTGAGGGAGTCACATGGACAAACGCCCCCAGGCAGTCGCTTCTGGCGAGAACCGCAGGTGGCTCCAGAGCTGCCATTTGCCCCCTTTGGCAGTGCTGAAATCCAACAACTTGTTTCTCATCTGTACCAAAGTAAACCGCCTGAAATTTGGGGGAATATTTTTTGTTGTTGTTGAAAACACAGCATCCCGCCTCCAAACCAAAAATAAGATTTGTTTTCACAAAAAAACGAAAAGGATTTGTACAATTTTTACATAGCCCAGGCAATGTGGCTGGCACCGGGCGAGCAGTTGTGATTAGAGAGTCGGGTCCCTGTCCTGAATGGCGTACGGACAGAGAAGGGGACAGGGACATTGGGAGAGACATTCATGAAGTTGAGGAGTCGCAGGGGTCCGTGCTTAGCTTAGGTAGGAGAAAGGAAGAGTGTTCTAGATTTCTGTCCGATATCCAGTTTGGGGAAAATATACATATATATAAAATATTTCCTCCCGGTTTTCAGAAACCAAACAAATGTTTCTTCCAATAAAAACCATTAGCCCTGCGATCCACAAACCACTTATCCCAGAACAGGCTTCAATGGGGCTTTGTGGATTGTGGCCTGGGGCTTTCAAAATTTTCTCCACGAAAAGCAGAAGATGAAAGTTTCAATCAGTGCTTGTGGCGGAGAAGCTATTCACTCCTGAAAACAATCGTGGGTTATGATCCTAAACACACTTACTCATGAGTAAGCACCTTTGTGCTGCAGTGGGGCTGCTCTGGAGTAAGCCATTTTTAGGACTGCAGCGGTGCTGTCTGCACCAACCGAGACGCAAGATGAAACCAGCACTGAAATTACATTTTTTTTTAAATTACTCCATTTTTAATTTCACCTCGGGGTCATTTTTCAAAGCCACTAGGGTCGCATTTAGACCCTCTGGAAAACTCCTTTCCTCCAAGAGGGATTTTAACCTATAAAGATGCTGGTTTTAACCTATCAAGTTCTAAACAGCTTGGGCCCCAGGGATCTGAAACATTGTCTCTTCCCCTATTTCCCGTTGTGGCCCCTGAGTTCAGCCAAGGGTGCCCTCTTGCGAGTGCCAACTGCCCGTGAAGTTGTCACAATGAGGGCGCGCAGGGTGTTCTCGGTGTCTGCCCCGCAATGATGGAACACACACACCCCCCCCCCCC
>QEPC01001131.1:1172092-1205347 GCA_003113815.1 Sphenodon punctatus
TTTTAGACGTTTAAAAACAAAGCAATGAGGTTATACCTGGGACAAGGGTGATGGGCCGAACCGTTTGGCCTTGCTGCACATTCAATACAATTCCAACCTGGTTCATTGTGTTCTGGACAGGCCGGACATTCCTTACAGGAAATCCCTGCATTTTAAAAGGAAAGGAAGCTTTAAATACCAACAAGTTGCAGAAAAATAATCTGTGTAAAACAGTTAACCAACCACAGCATTCATTGCATTAGCAACAATTAACAACGGGCCTCTCTCGTCAAATACGAAAGTGATTGCTCATGCCAAACTCCTGAAGTCAAAGACAGTTTTGACTGAATTAAGGGATTATAGAATTTTGCCGTCTTCGGACAAATTCTCCTGCAGCACAACTACCAAGAAACATTTTTAACGTATCTGCCAGGCTTTTCCAGCTATCCCGAGCCCCACTTCTATGTTCGGAAGCTGCCAAGTTGGGGTGGACCAATTGCAAGGGGGCAGGAAAGCAGAGGGCAATCCTGCCCCCTGGGTCACTCCGCCTAGGCAACGGGCCTACCCCTGCCACACTATGCAAGCATGTCATCCTGGTTCTTCCCAACCCATTCTACTTCATACCAGTGGGTCCCTGCAGTGCCTGGCATGGGGCGGAAAGAGGACTGGTTAGCAGCTTCCAGAGGCAACACTAGTTGAACAGACTCACTAAGACAGTCACACATTTACAGCTTGAGTTCGACTCTTAGTAGGGTGGGCGAGACAGTGTCGATTTCAAACTAAGAGAGCGTGGTCCCCAGCCCAAATCATCTGTCCCTTCATCCTGTCTCACGAATCTGAGCACGCTCGGGAAGGCCCACTCACCCACTCACTCACCTGGGTAGTTATGAATATGGGCTGGCTGGTCACTGGCGAATTAGTGACGTGGTTGGCGTTTTGCATGACCTGTACGGGTCGCAGTACTGGCTGGGTTACCATCGTGCCCAGGCCAGAGGTTGGGTTTTGCGTGAGGATTAGCGGCTGTCCGCCTTGCTGAACAAGAGGGTTGCCAGCTGGAAGGAGGAAAAACACAAGCGATCACCAAAAGAAACACACTACATTTATAACTTTTCACAATGGATTCTTTGGCAAGAAAATGTCAGCTTCCACAACTAGAACGTTAGTTACACTGAACACGTGTTCAGACATGCCGCCCGAAACACCCGCCCTCCGCATGGATCATCGGAATAGTTTTCAATGGGGGATGCTGAGACCTCCCCCCCAACCTCCTTCAAAGCTGCCTTGCGAGTATTTTGTTTCCCCATGGTTGAAATCTTGAGAACATTCAGTTCTTTTTTAAAAGAAAAGTTTCTATAGTCCGTATGGCTGCATCCTTTGGATGAAAAATGCTACAGGAATGGATTTGTGTTTTTGTGGAGGGTGGAGCTATTAATAATTCAAAATGTCAAACAGATGGAGACCAACTATTACGAGTCTCACCATTTTAGGGGCTTCCCCATAGTGTAAATTCATGAGAATCTCCGCGTTGCTTTGCTAAAGATTCTAGCCCTCGATGTTATAGAAAAGAGCCTAGAATTGTGACTAAAAAGACAAAAACGGACCCACATTTTATTTTTCCCTTTGGAAATGTTGTGATAATTGGAGGGTCTTACTCATGGTTCTTGAACATTTGGGGGGTGTCAGCCCAGATCCGATCAATGGGGAAGGTACAGTTCACCCATGTTATGACAGAGCTCTTGGGTTCGTAATAAGAGAAGGATAATGAGCGACACTCAAAATGCCAGGGGGGGGAGCCACCAGATTTGTAAGAACCAGGAGTTTGCCAAAACAAAGAACATTCTTTTTTAGGATGGGGCCCAGGAGTCGTAATTAGGACCGTGGAAGGAGGCGTGTCACGCTGGATGTCTGTTGTTAAGCATGTGTTGAGAGCGAGATAGATTGGTGGAATTCTCCTCGTGAAACTGGGGGCAGCTTAGCTGAAGGGGCGGCTCTAACAGGAGAGGAAAGAGGATTCAGTAGGTAAGAACTAGCTTGTAGGGTTGGACAGTTTTGACCCCTGAGGTTTTTAACTGGGTTTAACCATCCTAAACTACAAAAACAACAACAAACAAAAACCCAACTCACCAGTGTAAACCTCCCTGCACTAAAAAGAGGGGTTTTCCCCGCCAACCCCGCAAGCCTCAGACCCAAGTTTGACTGTCTTTTTCTGTTTGGGCTTGGGCAACTCAACTACTCTCTCAGCCTCAACTGTAAAATGGGAAGGACGGCACTTCCAAAGCTTCGTGCGATAGGGGAGGGTGAATATAAAGACTCAAAGATTAAAGAATTAAAGATTATGAAGCCCTCAAATACTATGATAAGTGGGGCTTGGAGGGGGGGGGGGAGGTAGGCAAACTCCTAAAAAAGATATAATGATCCTGCTCCAGCGAAGGGAAGTGCTAGACATGTTAACAGAGAGTTTCCATATTTTCATTCGGTTGCTGGTTTCACAGCTCTGGGAGGCTACCTTTGTCCATTTCATGATACCCTTCTGCAGCAAAGCAAATGCCTTGGACGTTTTAACACTAAAACGTTGTGGCACAGACAGAGGGACACCTGGAATTTTTGTCACAAGAGATACTCTTGTTGATGGAACAAAAGTCTTGGATTTAAAAAAGCTAAGAAAATATGAGTGTTCAATTTTAGTCCTGCGAGCTTGGACACAGTGATGAATTAGCTACTAGAAAACATAACAGGATGTTCATTCCTGGGCATTTTACAAATCTAGTATAAAAGTCTCCCTACTGGGCCTAAAACAGACACAAACCGAGCGAGCCCGTGAGTGCAAAATAACGCACGCAAGCGGGAAAGCAGGTGGCACCGGCAATGCCTCGAGCCTTCGGTGCAACCAGGACGTGACCCTCACAGTTACTGAGTCAGTAGAGACTTTAGAGATTGCAGAGGTGACTGTGGCAATTTGCCATCACAATCCCCTTGGCTGCGAGCCAACAGGGATTCCCTCGGTGTGACTAGTAAGAATGGCATCGGCTTAAGGAACATCACAAGTTACAAAGAAAAGGCCATGTTCAAAAGCCAAAGGATTTTTATTCTTCTCAGTCTTAGGCAAACATGGCTCATTCATTTATATTGATGATTCCACAGCAAACAAACCGCATTAATCTGAGTCGCTACATGCCTGAGGCAGGGCCCGTGTGGTCTGAAAGCTTGTGTACTCTCGCCAGCCGGGGCTGATTCAATAAGAGAGATCACTGGGACGACGGGCTCCATGAATGGGTCTGCAGCAGACTAGCCAAGAGGAGAATTTAGCCCAATGCAGGGGTGGGGACTCTCAGACCAAATGCTGTGGCCTGGATCCAGTTCCTGGTTGTGCCCCGCGGCTACTGGAAGACTGAGCTTGGGGGAAGGGAGCAGAGGAGGAGGGCAGGCAGCACACAAGGAGAGGGGATAGAGCCATCATCTGAACCCTCCACCCCCTAAGCACCGCCACCCCAGCTCCCAGGTGCCCCTTGGGGCTTGCACGAATTGTCAAAGCGGCCCCTGGGAGGGGAAAGGTTCCCCGACTCTGCCGAACGTTTCTAAACGAACATGTTCTAGAAAAGGAACGGGGAGCCTTTTCCCTCCCAGGGGCACCTTGGAAATTAATACAAGCTCTGGGGGCCGCGGAGAAGTTGGGGGATGCTTACGGGGGTGCAGTCAAGAAAAAGAGGCTCCAGATCATGGATCTGCCCCCTCTCCTTGTGCACCGGCCCTCCTCTCCGCTCCCTTCTCCTGAGCTCAGGCTGTCAGTGCTTGGGGGTAGGAACAGGATCTAGGGGTCAGAGCCAGGAACAACCACATAAAAAGAGCTGCGGGTCAGATATGGTCCCTGGGCCCGAGGTTCCCCGCCCGGTCTAGAGAGGTGTAGAAAATAGTCCTGTTCCTTTCATCCCCAACTGGATAACTTTGGGAACCCCTTCTAGAAGCACAAAGCCCCTGGGATGACGCACACTACATTTCCTCATCCATCTCCATTAGATAAGCAGTGACTTTGTGACATTCTACAATACTGATCTGGCTTGGGTCTCCTATTTTTAGGGTTTATACATTCTACAAGACACATGCAAACAAAAACTAACTAACTATGAGGAGGGGCAGCCTGCAGAAAGCTAAACAAACATCCCCTTTGCACCCGGAGTTTTTAAATCTCACTCTTCAGCGTTAAAAGAAGCCAAGGGCCATTAATATTAGCGTAACTGTCTCTCCCACTGTCCCCTCTCCCTGTCTCCCCCTCCTTGTCTTTTAGATTGTAAGCCACAAGCAGGGACCGCATCTATTTCTATGTTCTGTACAGCACCAGGCACATGACTGGCGCTATATAAATGTTTATAATAATAATAATAACTAATGCTATTGGCTACAGCTGCTAGATATTCCTGTTTACAGCAAGGACGCTAAGCGCTCCATGAATGGGGAGGAGGACCCTCCCATGCATGAAGCAGCAAAGCACACTTGGCACCAGACTGGCATAAAGCACATCTGCAGCCCATCCAATTCAGGGCAACCACTCCTAAGCCCATGCCTGTAGCATACACATGAAGCAGGGCCCGGGAATTCTGCGCTGCTGTGACTGCAGCCCATTTTGCATTGGTCTAGACTGTTGCAGAAATTGCCTCTGGCATCGCAGAATGACAGCCTGAGTGGAGATCCCTGTTAGCAAGCCAATGAAATACCAGCACAATAAGTTAGCCAATGGCGTTGCCGGCACCCTGAGCTGTTGGTACACGTTCCGGGCAATGAGGGCCTGTAGTACGGCTACTGAGATGAAGCAGACCCCAGCCTGGGTTAAAGAAAAGAAGAGCCTGACGCTAGCTATTTCGTGAGGGTTTTTTTAAAAAGATGTGAGATGCTCAAAAGTGATGGGATGGCATGTCGGACAAATTATTTGCATTTAAAATTTGCGTAATTTATTCTGTTGACAGAATCTGGATTTCCCGGTTGCAGAATTTAGGTGGTGGAAACTTCAGAATTTATGGAAACTTGACATTAAGGCCACGACTCAAGAGCAGACCCATGGGAGACCTTAGGGCTTCCGGAGTAAGTGGCTTTGGATCCTGGTCCCTAGAACGTGACGCTCCGGATACTTTTATACTGAACAGTTAGGCAGGCACTTAGGAGTCGTTCCATTGGCTCCGATGGGCCTTCTCGCCTCTGAATGGATGCCATGTGGGTTCCTGCTACTGTGCCCAGAGGAGCACAGCAAGGCCTGAAATTCATCCGAAGGCCAACACTGTTTCTTTGTGTGGTAGGTTAAGCAGCTCTGCCAAGCAGCCAGTGTTCTAGATGCCCAAAGGGGTATGTGCTTGGCGCATTCAGAGATTGGGAAGAGAAGAGGGCAACAGTGGGACTTTGTTCTCCCGGATCCAATTCTCCTCCCTACCGCTTCAAACGAGGCAGTGGAGCTCTGAGCTCAGATCCCAGCAAGAGAGATTTGGGAGACTCTTAAAGGCCTGTCAGATTTGACAAGATTATAGAAGAAATGTAACAATTAGGGATAAGACAATATAGAATAACCTAGCTGGATGCCCACAGGAACCCAGCCTCTAAAAGGTCTCTGGAACCAATCAGAGAGGTATTTTTTTAAAGATGTCCCTATTTTGGATAGTCTTCAAGCAAGCTTAGGTATGCTGTTTAACTCAGTGTGTTAATTTATTTATTTACGCCTATAACACAGAGGTTTCATAATAATTTATATATATATATATAAAAAAAATTATTATGAAACCTCCGTGTTATAGGTGTAAATAAATTTTATATATATATATATATATATATATATATATATATATATATATATAAATAAAAGTAACAGAAACCATATCTCATTTTTACCATCCAGTTCCCTGTAACTAAAATGAAGCACGTGCACCTGCAATTTCTTAGCCTCATGAATCTATTTTTTTTCCATTTCATTTCATCTTTAATTTATACCTCGCATTCTCCCAACCAAAGTCGGCTGGAGGCGGCTCACAATAATAAATACAATATTCGGGTTTTTATCCCACGCAGGGGAAACCCAACACCAAGTACATCATAATACACAAGAAAACCCTCCCCTCCCATCTATCCTTGTCTCTCCCGATGTTCGCCTCCCACTTGTCTCTTAGATTGTAAACCCCCTGGGGGAAGGGACCTGTCTATAACGACTGATTGTATAGCACCAGGTACATCGTTGGCGCTATATATATAAATAAATAATAATAATTAATACCAGGGGTTTTATTTTTAATAATTAGCTTTGTGTGCATGCCCAACCCAAGCCTCCCTTTGGGCAATTAAAACTAGGATATATTCATCACAAATATTATATGTCAGGATAGGGAATTCAACCTTTTTCACACAAAATACAATCAATCAGTGGAACTCCTTGCCAGTGGATGTTGTGCAAGTCAGTAGCGTAACTGGCTTCAAAAAGGGACTGGACATTTGTTTGGGAGGCCAGGTTCATAAAGGGTTACTAGTTAGGTTAGTCAGGGGAACGAGACCATTGGTTGCTCGGAGCTGGGGGAGGAAACGGATTACCCCACTGTAACCTCCTGCAGCCAGAGACAGAACGCTGGGCTAGAAGGACCATCGGTCTGACCCAATAACAGCATGGACTACGTTCTTAACCTGTGTTTTTCTAGATCACTACTTTGAGAACAAAAAATGGACAAGATCTAGCTGTTACCCAAATCTGATGCCCTGGAATCAGACTTTCTACAATCTGAGAACTGTACGAAGAGACTGCCCATGTATGCAGGACTTAAATAGCAAGTAACGATGCCGCATCATATTATTATTATAGGATGCAAAGGTGACTATAGACGCCAATTCAAGCAGCAGGGGGAATTTAGAAAGGGTGTTATGTAAACGGGATGCCAGGGCTCTTGCAAAACATACGCATGGCCGTTTCAGTGATCATAACTGGTTTAGCCCCTGTTTTACACCTTCTCTAAAAGCCACTGCTGAAACACAGGATTCAGGATTCAATGAGGACTTAATCCTGCTCCCACCGGAATCAAAGGAAAAGCTCCCATTGACTTAAACGAGGCAGGCTCAAGGCCCTAGCTGGGAAAGTCCCCGCAACATTCCTCGCAGCCGCTCCGGGAAAGACAACCTAGCCCGCGCTCCCTGCTTCACTGGCGAGGTCTCCCGGCAACGTCACATCATGTGACATTACGATCTAGAATCCCAAACTCTTCCCCCTCTCCCCCCCCCCCACCCCCCAACAAGGTTTCTAGATATTGGAAGAAGCATTTCTTCTTACCATTGTTGTTTGCAAACAGCGTGACAAGTGTCTTCTTGGCACTGTCACTATTTGGAGCCCCGCTGCTGCTAACTGATGAGGATGTAGAGAGACTCCCTCCCAGGGACGCGTGGGCAACAATCGGCATGGGGGCACTTACGGGCTGCAGACTCACTGAAACTGCCGGGAAGGAAAAGCACAGTCATCACATCGGACAAACACATACAGAGACAGTACAGTTCATCTGCAAAGATACCTTCGTCACCCCAGACCGTGCCAGGGGAAACCTGCAGCTTCAGCTACCCTGCTCTCTTAGCCCCCAGGATTCACCACCAAAACAACCAGAAGAGGCTTCCGGTCAGTTCAGGGGAGACTTCTTCCTTTACCGAGTCCCTTTCTCCCCACTGCTAAGAGTCAATCTCCCACTCTCCAATGCCTGCCATGAAATAAACCCTACACACTAACTTTGTGAGGGCATGAAATACAAGATGGAGAAGGGAGGAAAGAATATTTCCACTTACCTGTGAATTGCGGTTCTTCTCCCGGCACAGATCGGGCAGCCTGGGCTGATGGCTTTGTCCCTCCCTCCTCACTTGCAGTAGGCAGGATCGAAGACTGACAGCCTCTGCCACCAGCTCCCCAGGATGAGACTATCAACGCTCGCTAGAACCAATAACTAGTGAACTACCACGACGGTTGCAACAGAGAACCAGTAATTTGACACAAAATATTGGAGAGGGAAAGTTCATAGAAAAGAAAAGAGAGGATCCTCTCCCCCCCACTTTACCCACATGGCACTATAATGATCCGACTAGGGAATCTGTAACAGGAATTGTCTCCCGCTCCGCTAGGGAGAAAAACGGGAATTCACAGGTAAGTGGAAATTCTCCTCTCTCTCTCCCAGTGCAGAGTGGGCAACCTAGACTGATGGGAAGTCCCAAATCAGTGCCTTCCCAAAGGAGTCGGATTCCCACTCAGTCCAAAAGGAAAAAACCCACCCATAACAGAGACCAGAACCAGTTCAATTCTGCAGAACCCTCTGCAGCACCCTGCGGCCAAAGGCTACCTTGGTAGATGCTAAGAAGTCAACTCTGTAGTGCCTCGTGAATGAGCGAGCCAAGGACCATGACGCAGCTCTACAGATTTCCTCCAGGAAAGCCCCGTTCAGAAGATCTGAATTGGCTGCCGCCCCTCTAAGGGAATGAGTGGTTACTCCCCGTGGAGGGGGCAACTCTGCCGCCTTATATGGCTCCAATATGTATGTCGTAAGCCACCTGGCTAGGGTGGACTTCGAAACCTTTCTCCCCTTCCTTCTGGCCCCAAAGGCTATAAACAGGGCTGAATCCTGCCTAAAGGGACTAGTTCTGTAAAGGTATACTTTCAGAGCCCTCCAGACATCCAGGATACACCATTCCTTTTCCCTAGGGGTACCTGGGTTGGGACAGAAGGACGGGACATTTAGTTCCATCTCCCTATGAAAGATGGAATTGATTTGGGGCATAATAAATGCTGGACCATGCCTTAGGACCACCCTACCCCTATGGAAAATACACAGTTCCGGAACTGAAGAAAGGCCTGTAAGCTCTCGGGTAGGGACCGTGTTTTTCTAGTCTCTGTAAAGCGCCAGGTACATCGCTGGCACTATATAAATGCTAATAATAATAGTAACTCAGATAATCTCCTGGCTGAGGTAACTGCTACCAGGAATAGGGTTTTGATGGAAAGGAAAATCAATGGCACCCGAGATAGAGGTTCAAAGGGGGAATCCATGAAAGCCTCAAGAACAACACTGAGTCTCCAAATTGGAAATCAATGTTGTACCGGGGGACAAATAATTTTAGCTCACCCAAGGAACCTCTTCACATGCAGGTGTGTCGTAACAGAAAGCCGATCTCCATAGGTGATAATGCTGGATAGAGCTGCTGCTTTGCCTTTTCAGAGCATTAGCTCATAACCCTACCAGCTTGTAGGTACTTGAGTACCTCTCCAATGTCTGCATCAGATGCATAACATTCATTGTCCTTGCACCACTCTGCAAATTTTAACCATCTGGCCACATAAATGCTATTGCTAGAGAACCTTTTAGAAGGCAGTAGGGTGTTAAGATTTCCTGAATATCCCATGGTAGTCAGTTGTGCGCTTTCAATCTCCAGGCGGTTAGATGAAGTGCCCATGGATTCGGGTGAAGGATCGGTCCCTGAGCTAGGATGCCTCGATGGTGGGTGAGGGAAGAGGGTCCCCAATGCTCAAGCTGATCAAGTCCGAGAACCAGCTTCTCCTTAGCCAACAGGGTGTCACCAAGATCAGATCCACTTTCTCCTCTCTCACTTGTTGTTGTACCCTTGCGATCACTGGAATAGAAGGCATATAAGAGGCTCTTTGGCCACTCCTTCCACCCTCGGATCTCGTCCTCGTTAGGTATCGAGGGACCTTGTGGTTTTCATTGGACGCGAATTAGCCCATGGTTGGGAGAAGGAAGGATTGGCCGATCACCTTGAAGGCTAGAGATGACAGTGACCACTTTCCTGGATCCACTCCCAGTCTCCTTGGCCAATCCACTTGAATGTTCAGGGTTCCCATAATTTGAATTGCCTTCAGGGATAGCAGGTGGAATTCCACCCAGCTGAACGTTACCGCTCCAGCCTGTAGGGGTCTGGATCTGGAGTCCGTTTGATGACGTATGTAAGACATCGCTGTTGTACTGTCGGTGCGAATGAAGACATGCCTTGACCTCAGGAGAGGAGCAAACTCCAGAAGCACCAGGCGGATCACTCTCAGCTCTAACAGGTTTATGTGGTACCTCCTCTCCGCCTGGTAGCAGTTTCCCTGTGTTGGCCTGGACACTAGCCGACCACCCCACACTGCGAAGTTTGCGTCTGTGGTTAGTACTGGCCTTGGGTGGGGTGTGTCTTAGTGGCGTCCCTGCGGAGAATGTGAGAATGAGCTGATGAGTCTCAGTGGAGATTTCCTTCTGGAAAGGCACTCCGCCCTCTGCAGTGGTCTGAGGTGCATGTGAGCCCACTGGACCACCTCCATACAGGAGACCAGGGTGCCTAATACTTGGGCCAGGAATTAGATCTGACTTGGCCTCCAATTAAAGGCATTCCAGTGGTGTCCTAAGTTTCTCCTGTCTCTCCTGGGATGAGAAGACACTGTGCGCTTGGGTGTCCACCAAGATCCTAGGTGGTTCAGGCATTGTGTCAGGTGACTCTTTTCCCAGTTCAGTCCTCAGATGGCTCTCTGCCTGGGATCTCGATGAGGATCTCACTAGGGTGTCGTAGAGAAAAGGGTAAATATGGATTCCTTTCTCCCAAAAGCATGACACCAGGACTTTCACGAAGACCCTTTGAGATGACGAGGCCAAACACTAGGGCTCTGAATTGATAATGTCTGTTTCCATATGTGAACTGAAGAAACCGTTGGTAAGCTGGGCAAATCGGAATATGGATGTACGCCTCTCTCAAATCTATCGATGCAAGCAAGTCAGTCCGTGTGTTCCCCCCCGCCCCCCGTTGAAGGGCTCCAGGGATGGACAGGAGCATCTCCTTCTTGAATCTCCTTTTCACCAGCTTGTTTAGGAGCTTGAGATCCAGTATGGCTTGTATGTCACCATTCTTTCTGGGGGTCCTTCAGTTCAGGTGAGATAAAGAACCAGCCCTCAGGGGAAAGGCAAACTCCACTGAGTAGACCTGGGCAATCGTTTCCCTTACCCAAGCATCTGAGGAGGATACAGCCCACTGCTCGGAGAATAGCTGCAGTCTTCCCTGATTTTGGATGTCGTTGGGGGGAGCGGGGGGGGGAGGTCAGCCAGTCATGAAGCGGGCAGGTTGTGTTTGTTGCCCCCAGGCTATTGCCTCTTGAAGGAAGACTGATTAAACTGACTACGTCTCTGCTGTCCTCTGAATCGCTCGGATCGTTGGTATCTCGATGGCTGGCATCCCCTCTATCCCCTGAAATATGGTCTGGGATGAAAGGGCTGCTTCGGCGTCGAGGTTGAAGGGTTTAGGGGTAGTTCCCGTTTCTTTGTAGGTTCTGTCATAAGAGCCTTGTCCATGGCCTCCCTGGAAGCAGAGGCCTGCCAGGACGGATTTGGAAGAGACATCAACTTTTAACTGCACTGAGTGCCATGCCACCACGTTGGTTGCAAGGGCCCTTGCATTGAACTGGACAGTGTCTAAGGTGGCATCTGCTGCAAAGGCCAAGGCCAACTTCTTGCACCTCTCTCAGACTTTGCTCTCAGCTTTCTCCCCCACGTCGGAAGTCCAGAGGTATGCTGTCGTATAGAAACTTGAGGCTGATGCCAAGGCTTTCAGGGCTAGGGCGGATGATTCCATATTTTTTTTGGAGGGTGACCCCCCTTGGGGAATCTATCCCCATCTGCTGGAAGCACCATTGATTTTGCTATGTCTGTTGCAGCAACGTCAACTTTGGGCAGGCTCACTAATTCCTCATGAGCCTTAGGTAGTGAATTAAAGCATTTCACATACTTGTGTGGCCATCTGAACTCGGCAGGCAATGGTCATTCCTCCCCAATGGCATTGAGGTAGAACGGAGCCAGAGGATGTTCCAAGAGGACCGCTGCAAGTCTGCGGAACGCCCTCTTGTTTTCTTAGCGGGGGCGGGTCTTCAGCTTACTAGCTTGTCAAATTGTTCAGGCTCAAAGCCCTGTAGGATTTTCCCAATTTATCTGGGGCAGAGTCAGGGTTCTCCCCTTAGGTTCTGACTGGGGACCTAATGACAGCAGAATCTGGGGAGGAAGAGGGAATGCCTCCTCCTCCTCGTCCTTTTGGTTTTGTGAAGGAAGTTGGATCTCTTCCTACCCTGGGCCCTCTTATGCCCCTTATGGGACTCTGAACTATGCATCTTACCCCACCATTGTGGGACGTGGGGATCTGCTAGAGGAGCTAGACAAGGACGATGAGGAGGATGAAGTAGAGGAGGGGAAGGAGGAAGAGGGGATAGGGTCTACAGTTCTTCTCTTTGCTCCTTCTTCTAGAGCAGCTGTGCCCTCTACCCCTCTTCGGGCTTGGTTTGGGTCTCTCTAGGTCCACCCCCACCAGTTGGGGGGAGGGAGGCCTCTTGCAGGCTGGAAGGGGCACCAGAGTTTAGGGAGACATTATCCCCCTCCCCCCACCAGTGCCAGAAGACCAGGGCAACAGCCACTTGCTTCCTCAGACACAGCGGCACCGCCTTGGCTCTTCCTCCTGAGGAACACCTCTCACCCTATCTCGGGGATCCCAGACCTCTGAGCCTGCCAGACTCACCACCTCCATGAGCTTCTCCTCTGAGTGCTGCTTGTCCCCTGTGGGGGCAACTCCAACGCTCACCATACTGTGCCCTCCCCACCTTGGGAGAGCCTTGGCATCCCATCTGCAGGGTTTTCTGCCTGGAGCTGCCACGACTGGGCCGCTGGTGACGGTCGACGTGGCAGAGAGCTGCTCCAGGAATGCTGTAGAAAAAAGGTGTGAAAACACCCTGTGCCAATCATGGCTTCCTGCTGCTGAAGTCTGCGCCGTTGGCTCTGCTCTGTGGGGGCAAACTCCCTCCCCCTCTAATGGGGTCTGGTCTTTGAGCAGCTAAGCCTGGGGATGGATGGATGGATGGATGTGTGTGTGTATGTGTATGTATGTATGTATGTATGAGCCAATGGCTCCTAACTCCTGTGGCAGGAAGAGATGGAGAGGCGGACTCCAAGAACAGGGAAAAGAAAATCCTATGGCCTAACTGAGCTCTGAGAGCCCAGGACCCCATCACCTGTTCTGTACAAGGCAGGACCAGACTGGGGAGCCGCGGGAGGATGACCCCTCCTGCTGGGAGAGGCTGTCAATCTTTGATCCTCCTTACTGCAAGCGAGGAGAGTCCAGGCTTCCCACTCTGCGCTGGGAAAGAGAATGTTAATTCGCACCATGATTGAAGTTAAGTTTAGCAAGAGACGTGACGTCAAGATTAGATCCCTGAAGGCCTAGATTAGATAGGAAACTAAACTGATGCTAGGTTTGATATTAGCCAGAAGGCAGAGAAAAGCAATTGGAAATGGCCAAACAAAAGACTAGCTATTAAATACGTCAGTCTGTTCCACCCACGCACACATCTACAGCGAGGAAAGGATGATTTATTTTTAACGCTAGATTCAAGATTTTGTGATGAATCAGATGGAAAATGATCAAATAACTTCCCCCCCTATTTTGTTCATGTTTTATCTACTCTTGAATTATCATCGAGTGATAGTTATACGATGCCCTGGAATTTGTACATGGCCTCATTCAACAGGTCAACAACAATTCAAGTCATTCTTCATGTTGTCATATAACTACCCAGTTTGGGGATCTAGAGCAAACGACACATTCAAAATGGAAAAATACTATATTTAAGTAGGTAGGCCTGGGACCGCCTCCCCCTTTATGTCCCTCCTTGGCCTCCAAGATCAGCTGAGAGCGCTTCCCAGCAAGTCCCATTGTTGGCCCAGGTCCATACGTCCCGGGCGCGCAAAGCGGCGCTCTCAGAGGCTCCTTCGCGGCTCTGGAGCTCCCTTCCCTTCCCAGTTTGCTTTAAGTCCTGCTTTGAGACTCTTCTGGAGGCAGCCAAAGACCTATTTATTCGGCCAGGCATTTAACAGGCAAGGGTACATCCTGCTGGGGAGGGGGGGTACTATAACGTAGTTTATGGATTTTACTTTGTATTTTATCTTTTTTTATGCCGTTAGCCACCTCAGAGCCTTAAGGGATAGGGCAGGATAATAATCTAAATAAATAAATAAATAAATGTGTTTGCTTATTTATTTATTTCAAACTTACACGCTGCCCTTCCCATAATGGCTCAGGGCGATTTACAATCCATAACCACCACCCTCCCAAGAACATATAGTAGCCCCATTCCCTCCCCAGAAACCCTACCTCTCAACCCCCCTGCCAAACCTCCCTTGCCCCTTCCCTCCAACCCACACACAGCCCCCATCCCCAGTGCCTCCAGAAGATGCTCAAACTCGGGCTCAAGCGAATTCTAGGAGAAGGGAATTCCACAACACCGAAGCAACAACTGTTTAGGACTTCAAAACCAGCATCTTGAATTGTGCCTGGAAAGCTACAGGGAGCCAACACAGACTCTAGAGCTGGTGTAACATGCTCCCAGCGGCCCGTCTCCAAAAGGAGCCAAGCTGCCATGTTCTGCACCACCAGCAGCTTCCGAACAGTCATCAAGGGCAGCCCCATGTAGAGTGCATTGCCGTAATCTAGCCTCGAGGGGATGAAAGTATGGACGACAATGGCAAGGTCCAAATTGGAAAGAAGAGGCCGCAGCCTCCTTGCCAAATGTAGTTGGTGAAAAACGCTCCTGGCCACAGCTGCAACCTGATGTTCCAGGTGCAGCATGGGGTCCACCGACATTATCACCTCAGTGTTGTCAGGATTCAGCCTCAATTGCTCACCCTCATCCAATCCCCAGCTGCAGCCAGGAAATGGGTAAGCACGGAGACTGCGGGACCTGGGCCAGATGAAAAGGAGAGGTAAAGCTGAGTGTCATCTGCATATTGACGACACCTCACCCCAAACCTCTGAATGACCTTGCCCAGCGGCTTCAGATACACACGGAACAGGAGGGGAGACAAGATGGAACCCTGCAGGATCCCAGAGCAGAGGTCATGGGGGGATGACAAGCAATAGTTTCTGGAAGAACAATGAGTTTCTAGACGGTCCATTAGCAGCTATTAGCCAGGTAGTTTTGGGGGAACATAACCTCTTACGGTTGGGAGCTTGGAGTGACCAGCAGGGAATGGATCGACCCACTGTGACTTGTTGGGTACTTCTTCCAAGGGACCAAGACTGGCCACTGTTGGAGACAGGCGCAGGGCTCAATGGACCATTGGTCTTACCCAGTATGGCATTACTTATGTTCTTATCACCCATTACCACCCATTGAGACCTCGCCGACAGGAAAGAATGGAACCACCCAAGAGCGGTCCCACGCACCCCCACCAGGTCCTGAACTCGTGTCGTGTCAACACCACCTCATGATTAACTGTGTCAAAAACCGCTGAAAGAGCGAACGAGACAACAGGGTACAATTCGCCTTGTCAATCTCCAGTTGCAGATCATCGACCAAGGCCACCATACCATACTCAATCTCCGTACCATACTCAGGACGAAAGCCTGCCTGAAAAGGGTCCAGGAATCTGACAGCACTGAGATGAGCCCAGAGCGGTCAGACAACCACCTGTTCGATAACCTTCCCTAGAAAGGAAAGGCTAGAGACAGGGCGATAGCTGGCCAGGCTGTCAGCGTCCAAAGATGTTTTTTTAAGCAAGGGCTGCACAACCACATTTTTAAGGGCATCCGAAGGGAGGTGTTGACAACCCTAGTCGGTAACGGTCCCAATGTTTCTCGCCTGGCTTTCAACGAAAGATCTAATTTGCACTGGTCACCTGCATCACCTCGAGCACATATCTCAACATAACGTATGTCCCCTTTGAGAGGTAGAACATTTATCTTAAATAATGTGTAACTGTGAGCAATAGGGGTCCCGTCCTGCAAATACATCTTTGCTTAACTTTAAGCCTATCCAAGCCAACAGAACTCTTTGGGTGCTTAAAATTACACATGCGAACTCAGGATTGGGTCCTTAAAAGCTAAAAACACAGATGGAAGTATGTCAAATATTTTTTTTTTTAAATGCAGCTCACACAGAGGTGAATGGGAAATCACCTTAGAAGCAAGATGGAATGATAAATCGCTATAATTAAATGAGAAAAAACAGTTTTTAAACAGGTTTTCCGTTTGCACTTTTTATTTATTTAAAAACTTGCACTCGTTGATTGAACAGCCATTAAATCATGCTGGACTGATGATGAGCAACTAAACAGAGCCTTGGTAGGGACATTTGGTACTTTTTTTTGCAAAGCGGGGGAAACAGATGCCAACTATACACATTGATATTGCTAATCCTACATGTACTCATTATTTATTCACTAGGAAAACATCTTAGGCCCTTTTCACACAGACACTAACACTGATAAAATGGGCGTTAAACATTTTATTAGACATGTTGCAGGGCTGCAGGTGTGCTCTATGGGTGCCCTGCAGCATGTATAATCAAATGGAACACCCATTTTATCGTGTCTGTGTGAAAAGGGCCAGAATTAGAAGATGCCTTTTTACTCATGACTTTTGTCAATTATTTTTTTTGTTGCGATTTGCTAGTAAAGAATGGAGGAGGATGGCGGCTCACGGAATCAACCCATTTTCAAATGTTAAAACAGGATGACAAGTTTGGGCCTTAACGGGGGGGGGCACAACTATTATTACACACTGGAGAGGAAAATCAAAAGCAGAAATACAAAATGGAGAGGAGGACTAGCTGGGCTGGGGGTACGCTGGAGTAGCTGGGGTTCTAACAGGTGACAGACTTTAACAGGGGTCAACAATGCAGCACAGCAGCAAAAGAGGCCAATGCTATTTTGGGTTGCATTAAGCAAAGTGTTTCTAAGGCAAGGGACGTAGTAGGTGTTCCTCTCCGCTCTGCCTTGGTCGAGTCTCATCTCCAGTACCGTGCTGCCTGGGTTTGGGCCCCTCACTTCAAGGAGGACAGTAGCAAGCTGGAGAGGGTTCAGAGGAGGGGGGGAAAAGGAGGTTACAAAAACTGGACACCTTTAGTCTTGAAAAAAGCAGGCTAAAGGCGGGACATGATGACTTATTCTCCAAGTGTTTTTTAGGATCCACTGCTGGTTCTCCTTAACGTGTCCTCTCCTTCCTCTTTTAAATGGATTTCTATTGTAAATTGATTTTATCATAGTCTTACGTTGAGAAGCGCTCCGAGCACCATTTGGGGGGGGGGGGGGGGAGGGGAGCTCTACAAAAATAAAATGTAATTATTATCATCATAGTTTTCAAACATGCAAAAAGGCTGCTTGAAGCAAAATGGAGCCCAGGCTGGGACGAGAGGGGAAAAGGTTTCGATCGAAGGAGGAAAGATTTGGACTAAATATTAGGAAGAGTTTTTTAGCCAGGAATTTAGCTAGACAGAGTTGGGCTAAACATTGGGAAACAGTCAGGCAATGGAATCATTTGCCAAGGGAGGTTATGGAGGCCGCATCCTTGGAAGCCTTTAAAAGTAGGTTAGATGGTGTCGGCACGGTGTAGCCGGTATCACGGTTCCTGCTTAACGGCAAAGGGCCGGGCTAGATAGCTCCTGGGTTCCCTCCACCTCTAGGCCTCTATCATGTTTTAATGGAGGGGAAAAGCTGTGAAAACCTGTGGAGGAAAGTCTGTTTTCTCAACGTCTGCAGCTCCCTTCGCCCCACAATTAAAATAGTTCCTTATCTGGGACTATAAAACATGAGACCCATTATGCTGGTTACAGAGACTACTATTCTTAATATATAAAATATAAATGGCTAATATTTTATACATTTTGGATAGATAGAACAGGAAGTGAATGACATTAGCCAGCATTTCTGCCCCACAAGAATAATAAAGATCTCTCGGTTAGGATGCTAAAATCAGAACCACATTAACTCTGATGGGGCTTCACCAGGGCAAGTGCTTTCAGTCGGCCTGTCTAACCGCTTTCAACGATCTATCGTTCCATGTGAATTGCAGGGCTGAACTGTATGCATTTCCTATACTGTAACCAAGACAGAAGAAAGAATTCCAGGCTACTGAAGTATCAGCAAAAGGGGCAGCTTCCCTGCCACTGGGACACAGGAAAGCTCTCTCTCTTCAGAGCTATGGAAGCAGAGTGTGCCAGGATTTACTAAGCGTTCAGAAATTGGGATTGTCCTCCATTCTTAGACCGTTTTCACACGGCGGCGCTACTGCGTAGGGGGATGGGTGTGCTCCCTGTCCCACAGACGCACATCCATCTCCAGCCACGATGGCTCTGTGGGTGGGAGATGGGGGTGTGCCGGGAGCACGGACGCAGCTCCCCCTGCGCGTGCAAGTGGTGTTTTCACGGGCGCACATCCATCTCCCCCCCCCCATGGACGATGCCCCCCACCGCACACCCAGCAGGGGGTGGGGGGGTCCGTGTAAAAAAGGCCTTAGACAGCTAAATATTGACTAGATCCAACATAACCAATCATTGTCATTTCCTGAATTTAGTGAGAAAAATACTTCAAATATACCTAGAAATTCTGAATTCAAAATTTAAAGATACTAAGAAGAAGAAAAAAAAACAAAAAACCTGAAGCTTATTAGAGTACGGCCTTTCAAACATTAACATGAGCGTATTTACTCTTGATAAGTTCTGAGAAAGTAAGATTCCAGGAATAAACCTAGACAAATGGCTAGACACCGTTTGGGGAATCATCATTTTGAACGGCAAACCCGTTGGGTTTAGACTCACTTGTGTCTAAAAGCTTTTAAGTTTTTTCACTGATAGAAAAAAAAAAAAATCAGGTAAGAGAAAAAAGGTCACGGACCAAACTGCTGAGACTTGAATTTGAAAGAAAAAAAACAGCTAATTGTTAGTAAAAAGATTTGCAACAAGAAAAAAAAAAAATGTATCTACACCGCACCGTGGCCAGGATGAGCTCAGAAATACCCTCCACCCCAAAAAAACCCCTAGTTTGGGGGAGGGGGTTTGCAAAAGAGTTGCAACCCTAATGAAACGCTTAATTTCACTAAAAACTGCACAAGACGACGGCCCTTTTCACACAGACACTTTAACACGGATAAAATGAGTGTTACATTGTATTATACATGTTGCAGGGCTGCAGGTGTGCTCTCTGGGTGCCCTGCAACATGTATAATCAAATGTAACACCCATTTTATCCGTGTTAGAGTGTCTGCGTGGAAAGGGCCGATAGGTGTCTCCTAGACCGTTTTAGATTAAAATACTGAATTACCTGTAGCAGTTTTATCAACTGAATTATAATCTTCAACGACAGAATCCTCAATCACGTCACTGATTTTCTGCCACGGCTCCAGCTCCTCCTCCTCGCATTCCATAAACAGGTCTTTGTCCGCCATCCTGTAATGACAGAGAGGGAAAACCCTTCAGCGTGTGTTGGGAGAACCACAATTCCCGTTTTCCTGGGGAAGCTACTTCCAGATCACTGGGAATGTCCCCACCTCCATGAAGAAGGAGATCCAAAATGACACCGGTTTAGAATTAAATCCACACCCTGCTAAAGGGAATGGATTACCTTTGTAAACAAAAGAAAATTCTTTTTCTGTCCTTTTCAAAATCTTTAAAGTATCAGGATTTTGAAGTCTTGTCTTCCCTGATGTTTGCTCTGGAGATCTCTACAGAGGGTTAGAGAATCATGAGGCAACCCAAAACATCCAATTCCTTCATTAAAGGGCTGGGTGTTAAACCTTTTGCTCCTCTCTCCTCCCCCCACACCCCAAAAAGCAAGATATATAGATATATATATTTTAAAAGACTGAATAAATAACCCTTCCCTTCTCAACTACTGTAATTTCACTTGCCCAGTTCTTGTAATCTCACAGACCTTGAATCCGCAGCCCACTCAAAATAACGTGAGCCTTTGCACTGGACAATGAGTGGTGCATTAAACCCGAGTAGCCAAGGCTTGACTATTCAAAACTATATTAACTGTAACCACATACCCCAATGCTTGAGGGAGAGAAATAGGTAGACTTTATGCCACCCCTAATTTACATATATTTGCTCGTGTTTATGAAAATTTGCAATAGCCGACTGACTAAATTTAGGGCTGAGCTGGGGGGGAGATGTCTGTGTGCGAGGCTCTGCGCAGACATATGCTTACACTGATGGTTTGAAATCTCAGCTTATTAAGAAGTCAAAATTCTCAAATGTGTGCACAGATTTTAGCTCTTAAGTGGAAGACGCGACAGCCCCTTTCAGCAGTTAAAGAATCCTCTCTCACAAAACACACGTACACCCTACTGTCTTTGTTAGTTTTCATCTTGATCCCAGGCGCACAGGAATATATTATTTATCTAGATTTGTACCCTAGCCCCCACCCCCATCCTGATGACTAAAGGCTCGAGCAGGTTACAACAAAACCAAATAGATACATTAAAAGAATTCAATAAAACAAATTAAAACAGATCCCACTACCTAATCTCGATAGCTCACAAATAGCTGTCAAAAACGATCAGAGACATGGAGAGACTTCCATACGAGAAGACCCGAAAGATCAGAGTGGGTTTTCTTTGTTTGTTGGAAAAAAAATAAATCAGAGGAGAAATGAGAGAGGAAGCCAAACTAACAAATGGTGCAGCCAAGGTAAATTTGGTGTTCCTATTTACCCTCTCGTAGCATAAGAGCAAGTGGACATTCAATACACTTGAACGGGCAACAGAAAACTACTAGCAGAAAATCGTTTATTTTCAAAATCTTGGCACATAATTTACCTGTGGAACTTACTACCACAAGATGCCACCAAAGCTCATGGGACGTCTGCATCTGTGACACTTGGTGCATTCAAAAACGCTACCTAACATGAATACCTGTTATATTAAAAAGGATATAAATTCTCATCCTTCAGGCTATAAACTAATTGACAGGCAAAGAAAAAAAATGTCCCTTATAAACCAATCATTATCCACTGTGAGATTTCCGTCCCCTCCCTCCAAAGCACCAATGTTCAAGACAGGGTGGGTGTTCAAATGGGCCATAGATCAGATGAATTAAACATTCACGTTATTTATCAGACAGACGAACCAGCGTTAAAACAAGATGCAAATGGCAGAAACCGTAAACCAGCTTGCCGCCAGCGTCACCGGAAAGTGCTCTCTCTCTCTCTCTCTCTCTCTCTGCGGGCAGGTTAATAACTATCATCACGGCACACCCTGCCCCCGAGAAAGCGGATTTTCATTAACACTGTTCCTTGCACGTGTAGGCCTCTGGTAGTGCTTTTCCTGTTAACAGCTTTCAGTTCACTGGGCTAAGTGAGAGGGAAGCAACATTCATGTAGAACTAGTTGGGCTGCAATGTTTCATCCACAAGGAAACATCAGCTTCTAATCTCTATCTCCAAGTATGGTTCATGCAAAATTTTAACTCAATTTAATAGCACGTTTCCAGCTTCTGTGACCTTCTACACCAACAATTCCAATAGTTTCGTAAAGGGAACTAGAGATTTTACTAAAGGTCTGCTGAAACTTATTTTCCTCTATTAAAGATTGCTTCATCATTCTTTTCAGCTACTACAGATCCACTTGGAAGTCTAAGAACTCCATAAGCAGGAGTTCAATATCGCTTCCAGAAAGGATTTTGTTCTTCTCGATTATGTTTTGGTGGAAGAGGAAACTGTTGTGATTGAATTTTGTCATCTTTATCACCATTTAACAGCCACTGCCACCTGAACGGCCAGGCAGATCGGCCAAACTAAGAAGTTAACAGAAAACAAACAGGAAGTCTGTAATCCCACTCATTAGCGGACAATCTGTGGTTTTGGTGGTCGCAGAAAATAGAGTTGATTTACAAAGCTGACCAGAGGGCTTAAAAAGCAAAGCAACAATTTAATAAGCTCACTCTTGAAAGACTGCTCTACAAGATACCATAGATCAAGTAACCACAATGGGATGACATTGTATATATAGATTTTACAGCCTAATATCCAGCCTTCCTTACTGAACAAAAATAAAAATGCTAGCCAAACATGGTATCTCCCGAACTCTTCCACACATAACTCACTGCAAGGCAAATATCTCAACGAGAAAAGATTTCATTCATGTGCGTACAAGGAATTGGCCATATTTATATAATATAATCAACCATTTTGAAAAAGGTTAACCAACTGGAATATCAACACAGGATTGGAATGAAAGATTTAAAGATTTTTACGTACTTTACATTAAGATTTTTTTTTTTTTTTAAATAGTCCTGATTTTAACATTTAATGAGAGTTTGTGGCCATCAATGTTAAGTCCTAAATTAAAATTCTGTACCCATGGGAATCACTACAAATTTCACCATGGACTTCGAGAAAGCCAAGATTTCACCCCCAAACTTTAATGTACAATCTGCCTTTTTGTGTATGCAAAATGAAGGGGAGAAATCATCAAACTTCATCTATCTGATGTTTGCATTAAGTACGTATCTGCGTCACCTCCATCCTCCACAATTTAGGAGGGACAGTCTCTCTTTTGATCAAGATCCTCTTTCACGGGGTCAAAGTTCCTCTTTTCAGGAGAGAGAGCCAACAGACTTGGAATTCAAGCCTCAAGTCTCTTTTCTGGTACCCTCGCCCCAGGAAACGCCCTTGCGAAGCCAATGGGGAGAGGATGGAATGACAAGAAAGTCAGAGTGGAATGAGAAACAGGAGAGCGTCTCTCCCTCTTTGTGTCCTGGGAATGCTGGGAGGGGGGTGCGTATTAGTATGTGAGGGGCAGAACTTATTTGCTGAAGGGCGGAGCTTATTGACCCAGGCAGCGGGACTTGTCCCTCCTTGGCCGCTCAAAACGTTAGGAGGAATGTACTTCACCTTGGAGTCGAGGGACTGAATGCTGGTAAATATTCCCCCCCACCCCAAAATGTCAGTACTTTCCATTTTTGTTGTTCTGAAATACACTTATTAGTATTGTGTGGCTATAAGGAGGCTGCCTGAGTCAGACCAATAGTCCATCTTAGCCCAGTATTGTCACAACCTGACATGGCAGCAGGGTTTCAGCTGTCCAGGGTCTCCTGCAGAGGCCTCCCCCAGGGGTGCTGAGACCCTCCAGGATCCCCGGCAGAGGCCTCCCCCAGGCGCGCTCCCCGAGACCCTCCAGGATCCCCAGCAGAGGCCTCCCCCAGGCGCGCTCCCCGACACCCTCCAGGATCCCTGGCAGAGGCCTCCCCCAGCTGTGCTACCCGAGATCCAGAATTGGAAATGCCAGGGATTGAGTGTGGGGTCTTATACATGCAAAGCCTGTGCTCTGCCACCTGAGCCACGGCCCACCCCACTCACCTGCTTGCCGCTGGCGAGTATAGTTTTTGGATCAGGGAGTGAATCTTCATAGTTCTCGCCCCTTCCCCACTGCAAATCCCAGCCAGGCAAAGAATCTTCTTATGCCTGGCTGGTGAATTAGTTTTATATAAAACTAGTAACAGCGTATAGCTGTGCAACAGCCTTAAGTTGTATAGCCGACATATTTTAAAATACTTTTAGTCAAATAAAGCTAATTAGAAAGTGCTGCTTTACTGCATTTAAAAATTTAATCCCAACTTCCATCCAAATGTCTACTTAATAAGAAAGGACAACTGGGGGAAAGGGGGGGGGGGAATGAGGGGGGAAAAAACCACCAGGCATTAAGTCTGAATATATATTAAATTATATAATTGTCCATATTTAGTGTGCATTAAAAATACCAATTCTCCAGGCTAACAAAAAATACCACCAAACCGAGGGTAAAGGTTATATTGAATTACAATTAATCTTTTGGAGTAATGGTTATACCAACCAATGAGAATGAACCTTTCAGAAAAATACATTTTAAAATTAAAACAGAAATCAGATTTATAACTGATGATTTAAATCAAGGTTTTGTTTACTTAGCTCCTCCCTCCTATAAAAAGAACCTAAAGATTTATTCTATTCTCCAGGTGCTTTTAGGGAACACTGCTGGTTCCCCTGAATGTGTGTTGCCCGTCCCAGTTAAATTTTTATATAGCTTTTGATTTTAAACGGATCTTATGTTATATTTTTATGTTGTTTGTTGCTCCGAGCACCACCTGGAGGTGAGGAGCTACAGAAATAAAAGTGATTACTTGTGGATTTAAATGAATCCACTAGGCACCTGCATAAAGTCTGTCCCATTTGTATCTAGAGTTAGAGAAGGAATCCTACTCACATGGAATGGCAATCATTCCAAATATTTAAGAGCATTTGTAAAAATGTAAACACGTTTAATGCCTACTTTATATCAATTTATTTTACAAGGATCCGTATTTGTGTTTTTAGTATTTGCATTTATTTGCTTTTGTCTCTTTGAATATCTTCGCTGCATTTCCCCCCATAGCCGCCAACGGGGAGAATGCAGCGAACGTGGCTCCATGCGTAGGGGTTATTTTTGAGCAGAAGCGCAGTGAGGCTCTGCCGCGAGGGATCAGAGAGCCGCCCAGCTCCAAGCTGGATATGCACTCTGGGAGACACAGGTTCAAATCCCATTCTTAGCCCTCAGCCCACTGGGTGGTCTTGGGCAAGTTACCCTCTCTCTCTGCCTCAGTTTCCCTATCTGTAAAACGGGAACAACAATGACCTCTCTCACGGGCTTGTTGGGAGGGGGAACAACGAAACTTTGAACAACGAAAGTGCTATAGAAATAACGTCTACGTAAATGCCTTTATGCTACATGTTTTGTTTTATCCTGTGTCACAAATTTCCCAGCATGTTGAGCAGTGCCAACTGCCAGTGGAATTTGTTTAAGCAGAACTTGCATAGCTTGAATTTCTGGATAAGTCAAATTAATTTGTTTCCCCCCAGCTCCAGTTCTATGGGGATGAACTGCTTCTTGGTCTGGATAAGTAGAATTCTGAACCCTGATAATTTGAATTTCTAAGGTGCCTAGAGTATCTCCACACAGCAAAAAATATCAGGACCTTAGAGTGTATATTAATGATTTCTTGGCCGCGTGTGGTTAAAATACTGTAGTATAAACCCTGTCAGAGCAAGGCTTCACAATGGGTAGGCTGGAGATGGGCATTAGGGAACATAGGTTGAGCTGGATTTTGAGCCCTGCATCTTGTTCTTGATTTTAACAGAAGAGGAAAACGACAGAACCCCTGTGGCCACGATGGGGAACTCGTCTCATCTCCCTCTCGTTAATTTTGCTTATGGCAGTTTACACACACCCCGTAATGTTGGGAAGCAGTCTCTCTCTCTCTGCTTCTCAGCAGGGAGGGGACCGGACAGGGAGATACAGACTGCTAACAATTGGAGCATCTGTTCAGTCCATTCCTTAAGGTCTGCTTAAACCGAATTTCTGATGTCAAACTTTTTTTTACAGAGCTGGAGAAATTCAACTTAAGCAGACTCCACTGTATACTCATGGTTAAGTAAGTTCTTTGGGAGTTGGCTTGGGGTCTTACCATTCAATCCTCCCAAACCTTTAAAGCCCCATCCAAGTCTGCATGCAAGGAGTACTTGCATTAGTCAAGTCTTTACACTCATCATGTAAGAGCTGGTTTTGAGACTTAGAGGTTTAATGAATGAACAAATGCTCTTATACAATTCTTCTCATTTTCTTTTCTTTTCCCCAAAGAGTAACGGGATACTTCAAACTTTAGACTTCACCCTGATCCTAATGAAGTCCAGCTACACCCAAGTAATAAGTCGCAATTTTCTGGAGATAAATTAAGAAAAAAGATACAAATGTTAAACAAATCTTTTCCTTGTTCATCATGAAAACCGTTACTGTTGTTATTCTCACACAATTAGAAATTAACCAGTGAGCATCTGAAGGTACCTGTACCTATCCAAAAGCCACATTGATACTTTAATAACTCACTGTTGTAGTTTTCTACCGGATTTAATACTCAAAAAAGCTCTCAAATTGAACACTACTTCAACTAGCTTATTTATCAACATGACTTTCTCATAACAGAGCAATAGCTCTGTTTAAATTAGTTTATTAAGTAGCCCTTTCCGACATACATTCAGTAAACCCTTCATACAAACATTCGCTTAAAACAAGCCTGTTCTATTCATATAAATCCCAGTGACCAATGGGAAAAAATATATACCAGATGAATAACTGAATAATAAAAACAAGCGATTTAATTGTCAAATAAATGATACTTAATCTAGCCATAATTTATAATTATGTGCCTAACTGACTGAATTAAGTTGTTCCCCCCCCCCAAGCCAGAGAAATGCCTCTCACAAACAGTTGACAGATAATCTCACTTTCAGGGGAAAATTGGTATTTTCTGGAAATAAATGAGCTTGCTAAACCATATCCCTTATTCTGTTCTGAACATCCAAGTATAGCTCCAGTGGTCAGTTGTTTACCTGTGGTTTCTCTGCGATACTCATCACCATAGCATCGGAGCCCTTCAGAAACATTAACCGATTCATCGTCACAATGCCAGGGGGACGTCGGCCTCGGTTTATAGAAGGGGGACTGAGACAATGGGCGCAGCCACACGAGCCGTTACTGTGCTTTGGCCAGCGTTACCCTACATCTGGCAGCCCTACCGGGGGGTTCACCCCATGACGTGGCGGGCAGCCGGCTGCTGCAAGGCATGCTGGCAGCAACTGCCCCCCACGGGCTGTGCAGGGATCAGGCCTGCCCCAGCTCGTGGGGCTGCACCCATGGGGAGTTTACGGAATCTTGCCCAAGATTTCATTGGAAGCCGGTGGAGGAGCAGAAACAGAATCCAGATCTCCTGATTGCCAGTCCACTGCAAACAACAAAGTCAAACTTCTTTACATTTAAAATAAGAATAATTTCTGGTTGGCAGGAGATAAGAAAACGTAGCTGGAGAAAAATAAAAAATAAAAATAAAGCTCTCCAGCAACAATTTATCCTTTCAATGTTGGATAATGTGGAAATAGAAGATTTTGCACATTGAATTTTCTTTCTCCTTTGGTACATAATTTGTTTAGGACTTGAATCAAAGTATGCCGGCTTTTAATTGGTTAATCCTACATCTTGTCAGTGCTCACATATTTGCGGTATTAAATATTCATCTTCAGAAATAACTAGAAACGATTCTGTGTAATGCTTCTTGGACAAAGCTTCTCTGAGCTGGTTAAAAAATAAATAAATGGTGACACTTAAAACAGTAACCATTTGTCTGGAATTGCATTACTTCAGGCCAAATGAATAATGGAGCCTAGATACTATACTGATGGGCACTCTATAAATACTTAAGACAGACAGATCTGGAAACCAAATCACGCATGGTATGTCTGTCGATTACGGTAGAAGCGATGCCGTTTTAAAGTAGATAGAGGGAATTTAGGTGCACATTACTAAGAATGCATTATTCAAGACTTCGTAATTATTCAAAAGACGGCAAGACAAAATGCTAAGGAGACTGTAGCAACAAGCCTCTTTGACATTCACTAGCACTAAGTGGGCTGCATTTAATCTCTTCATATCAACTCTGCAAAGAAAATGTCTTCTCTCCTCTACAGCGGAAACAGCTCTGTTTTTCATAGCTTTGATCTGGAATATTTTTTGCAAGTAACAAGTCCTGACTCAATAAAATGTTTAATTCCAGTGATAAATACTCTACATTTAGCTTTTCAGCGCATACCAGGCAGATGCTTGCTTGCAAATATGGATGACAAATATCTCCAAATGTGTTAAATATACTGCAAAATAACAACAATAAAATATTTAACATAGAGGGTCCCCCCCCCCCTTCATTTTAAAAGAGCAAAAAAGACCTCTGTGGAATTAAAAGCCAATGTATTAATTCTATATAACTGTTTATTAGGTATAGGTCAAGTGCTCCAAGTGCCATGGCAGAGGGGTGCTATATAAAAATAAATATTATTATTAAGTGACAATATTGCAAAATATCACCCCTTTGCTTTTTGTGGACCAACACAGTTCACATTCTTTCTTGCCAGAAGAGAAAAAAAATCATTAAGTCAATGGTCAATAGGTTCTTGTGTCAAAAGGGTTAGAATAGGATTACACATTCTGCTAAAAGCATCTGCCACTGTCGATAGAAATCTAGCAAAAAAGAGTTTAAATGTAGACTACGTAAATTAATTACCCTAGAATGGAGAAAGGGCTTCCTCCGCTGCTCTCTAGTAACTTCAACTGAAGCTTGGCAGCTCATCTAGACTCCAATTTTATTTATTAATTAATCAATGAACTCAATTAGATAGATGTACGGGTAACAATTATGGATTGCCATGTACTCTCTCAGAGGCTTGGAAGAACAGTAAGAAAGGAGGAAAGCTTTACTCTGGCTTTAAAACTTTGGATGGTTCCTGTAACGTTCAGAAGTCCCTTGCCTTAATCCAAGCGTTAACTCCAGTCCCGCCGCCCGCATTCCCCCCTCCGAACGGTTTTACAGAGCTGTAGCTCCCTCTGCTTTACCCTACAATAAGCAAGGGGAGATTCAGCCCCTATTGTTTTTGATTAGCAGAAGCACCTGTGGGTCTCGGCGCCTCCACGACAGCTGTACCAACAGCTGGGTGTTACTGAAGTAATCTCTAAATGGCATTTGCCATTTCATTCACCACACAGTATTACTAGACAGAAAAGTTTCCTGTTAGAAATTAAACAAAAGGGGGAGGGGGCGCCTCAAAATTAAGGGTTCTGTCTCTAGGATGATGCAATACTGGAAGAGCTACTCTAGTTGGGTAAACTTTGTTTCAAAGTGCTGAATTAGAAAATGAAGTAAATTGCCCTTCTCATCCCCTTACGGATGGGCCCCCGTTTTATTTGTTTAAAAAGCTTGGTGGCGATAATGCCTGCCCAGGCTGCCTTAGCCGAACAATTCCAACTAATTTGTGACACGAACTTAAATCAGAGAGCGAAAAGTCATGATTTCTGGTCTCTGCCCCAACTACCCGTTACCATCTCACTCCTCGTCGAACTCTGCATGCTATTAAACTCAGGATAAAGGCAAAATGGAAACAGACTTAACCCCACTGAACTTTTAACTCCTGTAAACTAATTAGATCAACAATCATGATCACTTTCATCAGCAACGGGAAGCTAAGCAAGTGCTCAGCCTAATTAAAAACTTGATTCACATTAACAGATTAAACCTGGTACACGGTGCTTATGTGATAGGGAACTGAACCCAGTTACCCTCTAAGCATGTAACCCTGAAGTGATGATGGTGATCATCAAAGTGCCGGGCCATAGCATGCCAGATTTTAGACAACCCTTATTTTCAGTGGGGAGCCTCTACTCATTGCCTCCATCTAGCAATTTAAGATGACTTCCAGTCAAAGAGCTAAGACTGTCATTTAATCTGAACACAGCAAAGCGGGGAGCGCTCACCTCAAAGTTTGTACTAAGTTTGTACTTGCTTCTTAAGACTGATCAACTAATTTCAGCTTAAAAGCAAGGGATCTGATCTTCAAACCCTCCAGTTAAATGCCCAGGAACCTGCAATCCCTCAAAGCCACTGTGAGGAATATGCTGGAGAAGAGAGGTGTGGCCTACGCAGACCTGCACCCCTGAGATAACCCGCCTCGACCACTGGAAAAGGTGCAATTTAGAGCAGCCTTTGTGGTTGCGTTGCCTCTGAAGAGACAGACAAATTTCCACCTCTCTCTCTCGTAGAATGACAGAGTTTCAAGGCTGTTTATCCAAGCTCATCCCCAAAGCAACGCCAGTTATAGACCCAAGCCATCCCAGATAAATGTTGATCCAGTAACCAATAATGAGAAATCCACCAAACTCTTGGGTAATGGCTATACTGCTTCCTGATATTTAATCTCCATCTTTCTTCTTTTAATTTAAACCCATCACCTCTTGTCCTGCCCTCGGTGACCATGGAAAACACCTCCTCCTCACCCTTCTTACAGCTGTCTTTCACATGGGTTGACACCTTATCACGTCCGGTCTTAACCTTTCTTCATAAATCTTCACGTTTATCACCTTTGTTTCTCTCCTCTTGGTCAAGAAGCAGGGAGCCCAATAATGGACATGGTTCTCCAGCTGAGGCTGGACCGTGCCAAGGCGAGAGGGACAGTCACTTCACAAGTCTTGGCTACGTTGCTCCCCTGATGCAATTCAAAATTTCAATGGGACTACTCCAGCGCCCACGATTGGAGGACTGCACCGTCACTCTGTGCACACCGGGTGTGAAAGTGAACCACCAATCTGTCAAGCAATCTGGTTCACATACCGAAAATTTAAGTTTGGTGCCACTTATGCTATTATCACAGTTAATGTTAATTCCCCTTCCCCATCTCTGACAGGAAAACGTTCAACAGAGAAACAAACCATCGCCTCCGTCAGAGTTGCCCAAATTGCCGCCTGTGGCCATAAAAATCAATTTTGTATTAAATATCCATAATTTTAAAATAAAATATAAAATTTCCACAATGACAACTCTCTACAGTCCATGTCTAACTTGCACAGTGTGTGTTGATAAGTTTGAACAGGGCGCTACAGAAATAACATACACGGGACCATGCCGAGAGATTTTTTGTGCAGCAAATTGTTGCGAGGCAGTCTAGCCTGTCATAACCAAAAAGTCGGATAGCCCTGGCCTATGTTAATGAGCAACCGCCACCATCATTTAGAAACACACCCACCCATACAAACAGGCCAGAGAACCAAATAAAATACACAGAATTCTGAAGACCCCATACTTGAATGAAATGAATAAAAAGACAATCTTCCATTTGTCAGTTTAAACAAACAGGACCATGTTAGGGTGAAATAAACACAACTCTTCACCCCTTGCCCTCACCTGAACTGCCTCGTCTCTTAACTTCGGTTTGTATTTTATTTTGATTATAAGCATTTAGGGGATGTGTCTTATTCTTATGTGTCCTAGAAACATTGAATACATCATTTAATGTTTTTGAGTAGAGAGATCATAAATCCATCCTATGGTATGGGCAGGATAGAATCTTCTGCAAATATTACACCCCTTATTAATCTAGCCAAACCCGGATTGACCTTAATGACTCTTTGGCCTTAACGGACTTAAAACTCTTACAACACTGGATCTTAGCTGAAAAGGCTATTGCTTTTTATTACGTTTCAATTGTTGCCATGACTATTTCAATCCTTTTTATAATGGCTCGGTTCTAGGGAGGTAGAGCAGAGTTCAACAGTAGTTATTTCAGAACAGAATTTTTGGGGGGGTGGGGGGCGGTATCCGATGTATTTCACTATTGAGATTACCTTTAAAAGTATATTATTCAATTTGAAGAATGATCTTAAATTAAATTCTGAACAAAAAGGGGAAAAAGGTAACAATAATTTCTGATATAATTTTAGTGTATATTATAGACTATCTTTAAAATTTCTAAGCATCATGGAAGAACCCAGATTATGGGAGAGGACTGCTAGGAGATTAGGACTATACAAAGACTGCCAACATGTGGCCAAGTGTTTAGACTCTGATCATAAAAATGAGTCTGGCTGTCAAGTGACCTCCACACATGTGCACCTGTCCGCTTACTCAAAGGATCGGACCAAAATCTGGGCCCAAACCAGCATCCAGCCATACGTATTATGCATACATGTGCCGTGTTCCACGCAAACTGGGGCCTAAAAGTAGCTAGACATGAAGTTGGAAGATGATTGGTTTGGCTCCTCCGTGGGTCGGATAAGAGAGACCCAAGTTAACATCTGGTGTAATTCATGTCAAAGCAACAGGTGATTTAGAAGAGCGAACGCAGTTATAGGATACAGTGTAAATTAAGGACCAACACTGCAACGTGTGTGGCCCCAGGCCATCAGCAAACACTTTCCAATTAATCTTAACCTCCCAAAGAGACTTTTGCCCCCAACAAATGTGTCATTTGTGCCCCATTCAGTACGTCGTGGCAAAAGCACCAACTGTTGCAATATTAATAATAAAAGCAAAGAGAGTGTTGAGGACCAGAGCTTGCCACTCGACCTCACGCCCCATCCCCATGCACCTAACACATCATGTCCTGGAAGGACGCTCTAAGTCTGAGTTTCCAAGGCACTCGGGAAGAAGGTTGTCACAAGCAGGCATGGGGGACCCATCTCATTCTACCGGGGAGCAGAGCAAGGGGCCACCCCAAATCATGAAACCTCCTCCCCAGCCTACCCCCTCATCCAAGCGGCAGTCATGCTCGCGGAGGCTAGCCATCAAGCCAAGGCATCTGCCTCGTTCGGACAGGAAAACCAAAGTTGGACTCATCCCCCCTAAAAACAGCTTTTCACTTGGGGGGGGGGGGGGGGAGGAAATCCTTATGATGAAGAAAGCAAAGGTGCAATAGTTGCACCAAACGGGGAACCTCACAGCTAGCATTGCCACTTCGGAGAAGACCGAAATCTGGACAGATGACTATCCATGGGCCATGCTGCTTCGTCTAAGAAACTGGGATGTCCACGTGACCTATGGGTGACCTGACGCTACCCTTGGGATGAGTCAAAGAGGTCCCTTATTTAACATCCTTCATTTCAGAGCCCAACTCCATACTCTCACTTATTTTTGGAATTTCGGTGTGGCAGCTCCCTCCAAAACCGGGCAGTGAGGCCAATGGAGATGGGGGGGTAGCTTCCCCACAAAAAAATTAGGCAGTGGGGCCAATACGGGGCAGCTCCCTGCAAAATCGGGCAGTGGGGCCAATGGGGCTCTCCCCTTCAAATCAAGTAGTGGCCAATTGGGGAGCAGTGAGGCCAATGGGGGGGTTCCCCCCAAAATCAGGCAGTGGGGCCAATAGGGGGCAGCTCCCTCCAAAATCAGGTAGTGGGGCCAATGGGGCTCTCCCCTTCAAATCTAGTAGTGGCCAATGGGGGCTCCCCCCCTATGGGGGTGCAGTTCCCCCCAAAATCAAGCAGTGGGGCCAATGGGGGGTGCAGTCCCCCCCAAAATCAGGCAGTGGGGCCAATGGGGGGGTGCAGTCCCCCCCAAAATCAGGCAGTGGGGCCAATAGGGGGGTACAGTCCCCCCCAAAATCAGGCAGTGGGGCCAATGGGGGGGTGCAGTCCCCCCCAAAATCAGGCAGTGGGGCCAATGGGGGGGTGCAGATCCCCCCCCAAAATCAGGCAGTGGGGCCAATGGGGGGGTGCAGATCCCCCCCAAATCAGGCAGTGGGGCCAATGGGGGTGGTGCAGTCCCCCCCAAATCAGGCAGTGGGGCCAATAGGGGGGTGCAGTCCCCCCAAAAATCAGGCAGTGGGGCCAATGGGGGGTGCAGATCCCCCCCAAATCAGGCAGTGGGGCCAATGGGGGGGTGCAGTCCCCCCCAAAATCAGGCAGTGGGGCCAATGGGGGGGGTGCAGTCCCCCCCAAAATCAGGCAGTGGGGCCAATGGGGGGGTGCAGTCCCCCCCAAAACCAGGCAGTGGGGCCAATGGGGGGCGGGGTGCCCCGTATTTTGTACGCAGGAGAGCGGGTCACCAATGAGGGGGCAGGGGAGGAGGGGGCACCGCACTCTCATCCTCCATTAAGGGGAGCCCCACGGGGAGGGGGGG